>JAJUPC010000146.1:0-600000 GCA_023614405.1 Avena insularis | reverse complement strand
TAAACAGACATTTGTTTGCACAAAACATGGTCAGACTCAAATAAGTGAGAAAGTTGTAAAAGAAAGGAAAACAAGTTCTATTATCAGGTGCTCTTGCCTTGTATGCATTGTGGTAAAGAAAACAGAAAAAGAATGGATATACAAAATAGTAAAACTAGACCACAATCACCCTTTGCACCCAACAGATTGCCTCATCAGGTTTTCAAAATGCCACAAGTCAATGACACAGCAAGACAAGGAATTTATACATATACTACACCTTGGAAATATTCCACCGAGGAGAGTGATGCAAATATAAAGTGGAATGAAACTTTTAAATAGAGGAGTTGGTTTCGACGGCAAAGCCGTGTCAAACCTTAAGTATGCTGACAAGAAAGACATCAGAAAATATATAGAGGAATGCTTGAAGAGGTTTACCCGTCTTCAATCAAAGGTTCCTCGATTCTCATATCAATTGGACACTGACCACACAAACGCCGTTCGTAGCATTTTCTGGACAAATGCAATGTGCAGGATGAACTACTAACTATATGGTGAATACGTGTCATTCGACACAATGTTCCAGACCAACGTATACAACATGCCTTTTGCACCAATCATTGGCGTGAACAACCATGGGAACACAGTGTTGTTTGGGATCGGTCTCCTACAGGACGAGTCAGCTGAAACGTTAAGTGGCTGTTCAAAACTTTTGTCTTGGAAATGGGTGGTAAAGCACCAAAGTACATAATCACTGACCAATGCAGAGCAATGAAGAAAGCAATTATTGATGAATTGGATATACTGCTTGACACAATCCACAGGTTCTGCCTATGGCACATCATAAAAAAGATGCGAGAAAAGCTTTCTAGCATTTTAGCAAGAAATGAAGGCCTGTCAGAAGAACTTAGAGATGTAATAAAGAACTCATTGACTGTAGAAGAGTTTGAAAAATGTTGGAGGCAAGTATTGGAAAAATACGAAATTGCAAACAACAAGCATCTGCTAGATTTATGGGATATCAGAGATCACTGGGTGCCAACCTACTTCATGGACTGTTTCTATCCTTTTTCCTCGTCAACGACAAGAAGCGAGAGCACCAACTCCATGTGGAAATACTATGTCGACCACACAGACACAATACTGAAATTCCTAGATTCATATGAGGCAATTCAGGAGAAAAGCTTGAGCGTGCTTAACAGGAAAAGGAACGGGACTTCAGAGAAGACAGCACCAACGTGGAGCAGATATGGACTTGAGATAGATGCAATAAACATTTACACTATAGACATATTTCTCAAGTTCCAGAAGCAACTAGCAGATAACACAGCTTTCGAAATAACAAGGGAAGAAACAACTGACAGAGGAATGAAATACGAACTGGCCAAAATAGGTCATGTCACACATCCAGATTTCAGCATAAATGTTTTTGTAGTTGAAGTGGATAATGAGAATAAGATGTTCTCATGCAACTGCAGAAAAATGTCAAGGGATGGAATCCAGTGCTGTCACGTCCTCAGGGTTGTGGTACGTCTTGGTTTAGTACATACGATGCCAGGCAGTTTTGTGAACCCTAGATGGAAAAGATGCAACCCACATCAGCCATCCAACAATGTTTTTCGTCTTCCTGACGGCAACAAGAGCAACGTAGTAGGTCTAATACATTATGTGATTGAGTTGACTCGTTTTGCTAAGATTTGCCCAAAAGCATGCAGTATAGACAACCAAGTTCTGGTAGAGTGCATCGATGACATAGAGAAGAAAGTGAATGCTTTAGTAGACTAGGATGAGCAACGCAACACAGACGGAAAGGCAGATGCCATCGATAACTTACATGAAACAATTCGCACTGCGTTGAAAGATCCTCCGATCATCAAAACAAAGGGTAGGAAAAAAGGACGGAGACTAAAACCAGGGTCAGAGAAGAAAAAAAGAAAATGCGGTACCTGCGGAAAGAGAGGACACACAAAACCTAAATGTGAATTCTGGCTTAAGGAGAGAGAGGTATATATATATGTACACATGAATAATTTTTCTTATATTTTACAAAGTATCGTACCTAGCGACAAAGTATATCTATGTAGTTTTTACTATTACAGATTGAGGTTATTTAACTATATATTTAATTTTATTTGTAGGCCTGAATAATCCAGAAGAAGCGTAAGATAAGATCAAAAACTACAACAAAGTCCAACTTCTAGTAGTGATTACGAGACGGCTGATGCTACTAGTGTAAGTTTTGTTGTAAATAATAATAATAATCGATACATTAAGTCAAACTAATATTTTAACCAATAATCTCCAGGATGACCTGACACCACCCAAGAGAAGATTTTTTTAGAAAAATACAAGCCAACAAAGTAAAGCAAAACATGGACGCAGTTATGTTGACAACACTAGTACAGATGAAGCAAGCTAATTGTACACATGATACCTATTACAGCATATCTTGAACCTGATTGTAACCATGCAAGACTAACATTTTAACTCCTTTTTGTAAAGAAAAATTTGACACCACAAAGAAGGAGAAGAGTATGGAAAGAGAAGGATCAACAAAGTCCATCAGCAACATCAAGTGATAACAATTCTACTGATTCAGGTAGAGTAAGTATTATGTGAAATTTATAGCTGATGACTTTGAAAATAGGAAAATTATTCGACATGATATTTGTTAAGTCGTGAAAATAAAATGCTTGATACATGTGATGCAGATGATATCAAAACCACAGAAGCAGACGAGAAGTTCAGTAGGAATAGCACAAAAATCAAGAGAAGAAAGCAATTGTACACGAGGGATTGATGGACAAAAGTCTGACATCAGAAAAGAAAGATCTCATCCATATCTCACGCGGAATGTTGTGAATATGTATAAAATCCCTGAGACAGATGCTAATCTCAGTGGAAATGATGGAAATGTTTCTGCAAGATATGGACATATAGAAAGAAGTTGCAGAACTATAGAAGCAACGAACAATCCAAAGAGGAAGTGCAGTACAAAAAACCAAATAAAAAGAACAGTGATTACAAGGAGTAGTCCAGTGAAGACATCCGTGTCAAGCACAAAATCCCTCAAGCATCAATTGAGACGAATGTACAAACAAGAAGAAGTCCCGTGAATTCAGTACAGTTCAATGTACATAAATGGAACAGTACCAGAAATCCGATGATAAGAACCGTCAGAACAAGACAAAGCACCGTTCAAGATGAAGATCTCGACAGTAATCAGTCCAGAAGCAATAATCAAAAGGAAGGCACAAGGTGTTTAAAAATCCCCAGAAAAGTACATGGCCGTCTACAATGGTATTTGACTGGACAAGTTCAAGAGCCAAGGCAAGTTTTATATTTCATAATATTTAAAACATTACAATTATGATTGCCCAAATAGTTTTCTATACATACATGTTATAAAAAATGATTGCTCACAATGTTTCTTTATTTTATGCAGGAGAAGCAGCAGGAACAGGTCATGATACAAATATTGTTTTGTAGCAGACAGACTCAGAATTACAAATTTACTCATAATAAATGTAAGAAATTATAGAGCAAATTTTGTATTCTTATCAAGTTATCATAAAGTTGTAGAGGAAAGTTTTTTGTATTATGGCATTACTTGTTATTTACTGGTATAAAAAGGATACATTGACTACAACCATACATAGCATTACACCTATTTTGTAAATAAGATAAAAACATTAGACACAATAGCCATGACACTCCTAGAACAATCTACTATAGTTCGAAAGAATAGTTTTGTACCGGATATTCAATTGAATAATGCTTAAAAAAAATAATTGCACTATATATATCATACAAACTTAACAACTAGAAATGTTTTATTTAACAAAAAAAGTAGAACATTTACATATTATTCTTACAGACTATAAGATAGAACACTCGTACATCTATGCAATCAAAATCTAACAGATGAAATAGATAATTAAAAAAAACCAAGGAACCAGGGCAGTACATAACTAACATCACTGGCAGTCCATGAACTGCATTAAAGTACATCCGGATCAAACAAAATAAAGCAGTGCATAATCCTTTAGAGAAGCAGTGATATGCTTCAAACAACAATGGGTCTGTGAATTGTATTAGTGGGCCTTTCTTGTATGGAAGTAGCAGTTTTATGGTTGCGAACTTTTGAGGTCTCGTATGGACAATTTCGTAGTGGGTCTTTTTTATAATTACTAGCACGATTTGCACGATCAGTTCGTTATAAGGATACGAGGAGTCGTGGAAGCGGAAAAGACGTAAGTTGAAACACGATCGCAGCAGTTCATCATTAACACCGACGAAACTCAAAAATACAAAGGTGCCTCTCGAGCGTAGAATTATTTATTCTTTGTCCATTCCATCACATACTTGTTCTTAATCGATTCATCATTGTTCCCTACAGCGAGAAAACACGGATTCAAGGCGAGATGGGCTTCAGACCACAGAGACTCATAACATTCCTGTTCCCGGAACGACGGTTCTTACTGTGCAGTACACCAACGAGGAACCAACGGTCGACAGAATCATCTCCATGTACGAGGCTTGGCTTGAAGAGGTTTGTACTGATCCAACATACCGCCTGATTTTATTAAAATGATTGTCATATGAATTATGCATGACTATAACATAAATAAATTCAAGGTTGTTTGATTTGTATAAAATAGTTTCCCATATTAATTTGAACTAGGT
The DNA here is from genome assembly GCA_023614405.1 of Avena insularis. NCBI lineage: Eukaryota > Viridiplantae > Streptophyta > Magnoliopsida > Poales > Poaceae > Avena > Avena insularis. Next base: position 595,335 of record JAJUPC010000146.1, on the reverse strand, counting down.
TTTTCTAACCAGTCATTTTCACTAGTTTAAATACGAATCAAACATCAACCCATACATATGTTATTAGAATCCCTTGATTTTACAATGGTATAAACAAACATACTGTGTGTCATATGATTCTCTATAAGATCAGAGTGGATATAGGAAATGCATTCTTACATTATCAATACTCCTACGTCTTTCATGTCATAAGAATCAATAATACAAGTTTTAAATTGTATCCTTCTCGTGTTCATTTCCCAGACTCTGGTACTAATAATCACATTTCATTTGACACCAGGATAAGAGCAGGTACGTTGGACTAGACATTGAATATACTACTCAAGGAAGTGAAAAAACCATTTCCGTCATACAACTCACCGTGAGATAGCACGTCCTAGTGTATCATTATGCTAGGGGCACGAAAAAATGCCAGGGACTCCGTGATTTTTTCAAGGAAAAACAGATCACCTTCATTAGCGTCGACAAGAGGATTGATTCAAAGATATTTATGAAAGAAAAGTTTTTCATCCCTGACAAGTACCATGTAGACATACTCATTCCAAGGTGACAATCACAGGTATCGCATGTCTAGTATTGCAGTAGTACTCATTGATTCATCATACCTGAGATGAAGATACCAGCAAGTGACTCATAAATGCATAACAAATGGGAGTGGAAGCCAATGCCATTCGAGAGTTTGCATTACTCAGCAAAAGGTGGGTATGTAAAATACGAGTTGTACAAGATAATAACAATCAGCAACTACTTCCTCAGTTTAGAAAGACAAATTCTCAATGATAGGTTGTGCATCGGGTGTACAGGAGGCAAAGGATATAAATCCTACAAACGTTTTTTGGATGTAGGTCCATCAGCTGATAGCAACAATAAGTGGGAGGACAAATACATGATGTGTCGAGCGGCAAATATCGACAGGTGGATGTAGAACGATGCATGGTGGACGAAGAGAGATGACGAGGAAGACGACTGAATTTAGCTCGTGATTATGTGAGTACGATCTTCTAGCAGTGTGTTAATTCAGTTACGACATAGAATTATTTAAGTTGATCACCACATACACAAAAGTGGTTATGATCTAATATGTTATATTTGCAGAACAATGAAATTATTTTAGTGTGTGTAAAAATTATACTAGTTTTTATCATTATCCGGTAATGTTTGTATTTGCAGCATATGAATGTATAGTTGTATTTCATATGTATATTCCTAATTTGGTCCCAAGCCAGTTAGTTGCAAATAAATAAGAAAAATTGCGTTAACAACTTAAATTTTTCTAAAAACTTACTTAAATATGTATATTTATAGTTATACAAGTTGTCTATTACTAATTGTCTACCTACCAACAACAGAGCGTACAATTATTCCACCAAGGCAGAATTATAAACTAAGTATTAAAAAAATGAATAAGAATAGTTCTGTGCACAAACATTTCTTTGATCAGTACACTAATGAAGTACTCAAGAGGCAATGCATAAGTTCTACAAGGGCAGTGTATCTCTATGTGCATGGCACGTTTAGTGCACTGCCAACACAACTAATCTTGCACAATACACACAACATTATAATGAATCACCGGAGATGCAGTACATACATTCTGCAACAACAATTCGGTCGATGGCGTGAATCACTAATCAAATGCTAGCGGTAGGAAAGAGTGGTGGCATCATTACATATCATAATAGTTGCATTCCCCTTAGCATGAGAGGGACACAATTGATTTTTTGACAATTGAAACGAAATCTGATGCATCCAGTTGAATATTCACAGCACATCAAAAAAATTAATAGAAATAACGAAATGCATTACCACATAACAAGCGGTTCATAACATACATCAAGTGGTTCATAACAACAAGCGGTTCAACACAACTTACAACAATTAGAAGGAACTGCAGTCATCACATAAGATGATGTCAATGACAAACATTATCTCAATGTTACGGATTGAAGTGGTCCTACCAGTGAGGAGAATGGCTTGCCCAACTTCAAGAAAATCATGTTGAGATTCAACAAAGGTCTTCCACTCAGGGCTACTGAAGATGATTCGACCATCACTCCTTGTATTGTACGAAATGAAGCCTACGGCACCATTTGCACCAAGCCGTACTTCGGCCACGCCTTCTTCAGCAATTTCAAGAGAAAACACCATTCTCGAAGGTAGTTTCTAATTAAGATGCAGAAGTTAGAAATCTAATAATTAACAAGCAATAAAAAATATATTAGGAAGTAAAAAAATAATGATAATTAATAACATACCATATCATGACGTTGAACATGCGTCCTGGTCAAGCGAGTAACAAGTGCTAGGCCAACGTACAATTCTTTTGAAGGAATGATGTGGACAAGATAACACTTTTCACTCTGGGTAAGCTTGCATCTCTGAGCAACAATTGTATAATTTCATGGTCCTTCTTGCTCCCCATCCTCCCGATCCTCCTCATCAGACTCATCCTCTTCACACTCATCCTCCTCGGTCTCATTATCCTCGTCCTCATCCGCCTCATCGTTCATATACATAACAGTAATATTTCGACAAGAAGCTCCCATTGAAAAAATCAGATACACACCAGATTCGATTTGGTTTTTAGAAATAAACCTTTTCCCTGAAGAACCTGCAAGGAGAGCTCGCTCTTCGTGCACGTCCACAACATACATTCGCCCTAGAGCTTGAAACTCCACGCTTTGTCCTATTATTCTATTGAAGTCTCTCCTTATATTGCATGGGATAGTCTAAAATGAATAAAATAATTAAATAAATGATAATAGTATGGAAAGAAAATTCAATTAATATAAATAGCAAGAATTATATGCATACCAATGAACGCTCAAATCGACCACGTACAAGATGGACAAGAATAGCGAGGCTGACATTGTTTCATTACTACAGTCTGTGAAACAAACCTGACACAGTGCCATGTCCTAAAAAAATGAAAAGCACTCGTTCATTTATGGTAAGGCTAGCTAAGATTAAAAAAAGGGCATCATATTTGCAATGAACATAAAGTAATTTTAGGGACGGAGTAAGTGAGCCAAGTAGGAAGCACAATTTTTTTTTTGGATATACCAGAAGGCTCAATCACACCACCCCAACCCTTGATTGCACCACCATATTGTAACTAATCAATAGAAAAATGAATGTACAAAAGCATAATCAACCTAAAAGTGTATCCTCATTGCATCATCACGTTGCATGCTAAATCAAAAACCCATATCTCCATATATATACAAATTGAACTAAAACTTAATATCTAAAACGCTGTCGAATTTTTTTTATCTGTACAATATATAATATGAATCGACCGAAAAAATGAATTCCTCTTATCTAGAACTATGGTTTGAAACAAACAAGACTAAAATGTGCAAGATTTATAGGATAAAAACGAGGGAATCGGATGAGCATACCTTGAGAGGGAGATTGGGGAGCTAAATGTAACATCCCAAATCTTTAATCAAGGTTATCAAGATCCAAATCACTCAATTTAGGGTTAACGAAAACTTTTTCTCTTTTAAATAATTAAGAATGCATGTGTGATGCATTAATATGGAATTTCTTTGATTTGCCATGTTTGTTTGTTCAGATGGTTGTAAAATGATTCTAAGGTGAATGCCACATCATCTAGATCATTGCCAAGCAAAATCCAAAGAAAAAGAAATCAAATAAGATTAATAAATGCAAATGGTCACTTTTGCCATTTTAATCCACTAGGTGACTTTAGGTGTTCCTAGAAGTCAAATTCAAACGAAAGCATTTCTAACTCATTGCACCCCTTGCTAGTACAAGTAATGATCTACCAAGGACCACTTTGAATTCTTACAAAAACATTTGAACTCTAATTTTAAATGACATTTGAAAATGGAATCAAGTGTACATACATAGATCCCACTTTTTCAAAAACCACTCAAATGAGTTCAACTTGAAAATCCCAAGCAACCACAGATGCTTAAGCATGTGATCAACAACTCCACCAAAAATCATTTCAAAATTGAAATAAAAGTTTCATGCGGCCATTTTGTTGAACAGTTGGCAGGGAGAGAAACTGTGGCCTAACTAATACTATTGCCAATTGATTTCTTGTCCCCCATTCGACACTCTATGCTCTTCCCTGTCTCCCCTTGTTCCAACCAAGTCATCAAGGAGCTATCTCTAAGCCTGGATCAGTAGTGGCGCGCCGCCCAAATTTGGTCGTCGCCGGCCAAGCATGGACAGCACGCTAGAGACACCGCCGCGCCAAACCAGCTTGCCCCTTAGCTCCCTCGCACCCTACCGGACTCCCTGTCCACCCCACGGACGCAGCCAGCCCCTGGACCACCGAGGAAAGCCCGCGCCCACTGCCTTTGTGCCATGCACGGAGCACGCCAGAGCGTTGTCCCCGGCAGGCTCCCAAGCCGCGCCTTGCCCTCATCTCGCGTGCGCTGCTCCGCCATAACCCCAGCAACTCCCCAGACACGCCCTTTTCCCGCCGCGCGACCAACAGCCACCGCACGCCGCGATGAGTACCACCTCTGCCGCGTAGAGCATTGCCATTTCCCGAGCACATGCCACCGCCCCTAGCATCGCATTTAAGCCATAGCTGACCGCCAGGAGGCAAGCCACCGTCCTCCTACACCGCCCATGCCACTAGCGCCCTGTACCACCGTCACCGACGAGCTCACCGTCGCCCTCACGGTCTCCTCGTCGAGCCTATATAAGGAGCCCTCCCCAGCACCAATTCTTCACACCACTCAACTCACCTCTCCCTCAGAACCACCTCACAGCCTCACCGGAGCCGCTCGAGTAGTTGTTCACCAGAATTGCGCCAGAGTTCGCCGTAGTAGAGAAGAAAGGGGCCCGACGATTTTGTCCACCCCAGGAGCCGCCGGGACCCCGCCTGAGCCCGCCGTTGTCTCCTCGTTTGATCGCCCCCATTGCCACGCTAGCTTGAGCCCTGGTATGCCCCCATTGCACCCCCACCGAGCCGCTAGGGTTCCGTCTCGCCGGTGACCTGTCCGTGGTCGACAACGAGCCACTACCGTCGATCTAGGATCTAATCGGGCGGTCCACATCGCCCCGTATTACTTCGCGTTAAGTTGTGCTGCTGACATGTGGACCCCGCCTGTCAGTTGCCAGCCGGGCCGCAGAGTGTAACTAGGCCGGCCCATTAGTATTTCCGCGCTGGCCCTAGAATTCAAATAAGTGTTTTCTTTTTAGACTTAAAATCAATTATGTCCCCTTGTTTAAAAATCAATTTAGAAATATTTACTTAACCAAATTGAATGATTCCAATTTTTTTGGAAAGATAATTTCAATCTCTATCCAAGCCCGTTGGATTTAAATCAGTTGGAGTTATAGATCAGATATAGCAAAAATAACAAAATAGAGACTTTCCTAGATTCAAACATTTTTCAAAATTCAACCATAATAGCTTTTAAGTTGATTGCAACTCTCAAAAATCACATTTGATAATACCTATCTGAATATGTAATAATAATTAGGTTTGCATGCAGTGAATTTGGACTAGTACCAAAATAATGCTATATAGGCATTTCTAGTCACTTTAAATCATTAAATATTAATCTTAAACTTTATAAAATCTGATCCAACATTTAAATCACATTCCCATGTATTAGAATATGTGGTGATGACATGTGTCCACATGATCCCATATTTTAATTGGAGAGTATTAAATCTTAATTAATTTCAATGAGTAGAAATTACTTTTCTCAAATAAAATAAAGGAAACTAGTTCATAAAATCTTGTCATGTATGTGATGATACTAGATCATCAAGTGTGTGCCTTAGTGTGCTAAGTAGACTAGTTAAGTATTGTTTGGTGATTGTGTATTTCGTATGTATTATAGACGATAGTCCCGACCAAGTCTACGAGGAGGAGGAGTTCTACCCCGAAGAAGACGAGGAGAATTTCAACCACTACACCAACCAAGGCAAGCTATTGTTAGCAAGCTAGAATTAAGCAAGATAACCTAAGAAAGATGCATTAGGCATGCTTTGGTTATACCTCTTTGATTTATACCAATCCAAGGTTATACTTACAAGGTTTATTTTTGTTTACTTTCCTAAAGTTCTTTACCGTGTGTATAGATAGCATAAAGAGTATAAACGTTGGCCTATCTAGTTAGATTTAGATGACATTCTATGGCATGAGATTGATATTAGCATCCCACCTTATTGAGCACTGTTAACTTAGTAGTTTAGAGCTAAACCAAAAACTTGATCACTTTAGATGGGAACACTTGGTAAAATGACTTGTGAAAACCTTGGAATGATGAGTCATTCTATTGAGATGTTCTGACATGTGTTGAGAAACACAAATGGTTTATGATGATGAAAATGTTGAGGCATGAGACTTAGCCCCTTTATAAAAACTGATGGTTGGGTTCGGATGTGATACCATTCCAAATTTTATCGGACAACCACAATACCTGAATTGGGTAAGGCTTAGCCGAAGTTTATATGCATTAGTATGAGTTCCCTCGCGGGAGAGGTTTGAGCTGAGGCTATCTCTCAATGTTGTCCAGCTATGCATTGCCCGGGATGGCAGATGGCCATGGCTGGCAGGCCAAGCTCATAGGAGAGGTTCTTATACTAGAGTGTGTAAAGGAAAGGTTATGTTTGATTATCTGCATACTATGTATGATGATTCAGGGTTATCCCTGACAGATGTATCGAATTTTGTGGTGAAAGTGTACCACCTCTGTAGAGTGTCAAACTATTCGAATAGCCGCGTCCGCGGTTATGGACAGGTGGAGTGGCCATACTGTTCCATTGTCAGATGTTTTCAAAATGACTTATGAAATGAATTGTGACATGACTTGACCACAATATGGTTGTGACTATGACAACTAAGTTCCCACTTAGGTGATTTAGAACTTTATTTTATCTTTCTTTGTTTCTGAACTCATCTTAGGTTTCAAACTTAATTTTACAAATAAACTTGAAGTTTAGCATTCCTACTAGAACTACCTTACATGTTAGTGATAGTTTGCGAGTACTTAAAGAGTTTAGCAACTAAGGTAAGGCTTTGTCCCAGGCTATTCCCGTGGCCAGACTTTGAGGAGGACTATCCGGAAGAAGGACAACAGGACGGCTATGACAACTAGGATCATCTCCCATCGTCAGCATTGCCTGTGACACTGAAGATGGAGCCCACCGCTACGCTATTTATTCCGCTACTTGTTTGTAATAAGACTGGATCACGAGATCCTTTATTTGTGTAAGACCTTATTATGGTTTGTAATGGATGTTGTACCGTGATATCAAATCTGTTATGTCTCGCAAAAATGGTAATTCTGGGATTGCGATGTATGGCATAACAAGCATCTGGGATTAATAACCCGGGTGTTGACAAGTTGGTATCAGAGCCATCGTGACCATAGGAAACCCTAGTTAGAATGGACGTGCGAACAAAAACTTAGTTTCAAAAACTAAAGTGTGTATTTGTGAAAATCTATTTCCCCTCTTATCCTTGAGATTCTTTCAAAAAGATACATGTTCCTCAAAAATTCTTATATTACTCCATAAAAGTTAACACATTTGATCACCTCACTAACTTTCTCATGCTAAATTCTTATAGTGGGAAGTTCAGTACTGCAAGTTCTACCAGTTGGGCAACGGAGGCCATTTGATCTTTGAGAGGGATCTTGATGCACTGTCCGAATACCTTGAGCGTTCGCATCCGGAATTCTCCGGAGCTCAACTCAATGGTACCCTAGGAGGAGATTTTCAATGGATAGTAGTTGCTGATCTTCGACGCAAGATGGAGGCACCACTTTCCGAGAAGATTCAATTGACCGTGAGAGAGAACAACTGGCTAGATGGATTAGCCAGGGCAATGCATGATGCTCTCGCTCGTCTTTGCGCACAGAATGTCAACTTGATCCAGGGAACTCGCTTTGCTCACTATGCAAGGCGTGATTCGATGGGAATGCCTCTGGAGATGCCAAGTCACCCGGAGTTGAAGCGTCAAGTGGAGAACCTCGACTTCCTCCTGTATGACAGACAGAAGGAATTGGACAATGCTCGAGAGTTTACCAACCACAACCTTGCCATTGCAGCCTAGAAGGCCCAAATTTCTCACTTCTCGTCAAGGATCGGCAGTCACTTCATCGTCAATGCGCAAAGAAGGATCACACCATCGACCGTCTTCGCAAGAAGGTGGCCGACCTCGAGAATACCACCAAGGAGCAAGAAGCTCAGCTTGCAGCAAAACAAGAAGGGGAGGAAGGTGAAGACATCCAAGGGGATATTCACTCGTACCTCTGCGATGATGATGACTACCTGGAGGATGATGCCATGGACTTCTACACCGACGATGATGACTCCGACTTCATTGATGATGAGTAGATGCACTAGAGCACTATCGTAGGAGTGAGAAGTATCGGTCCCATTGTATCTTAGCTTACAGAATGGTTCTCAAAACAATATGTTTTCCTTTCATGTTGTGGTGTATGTGTTTGTATCGTGTGCCTTGCTTGAATGAATGAAAAGAAATTAGTTGCCAAACCTGAGCAAACTCAAAGTTTTAGCTTTGAAACCAAAACCATGAATCTTAGAACTTTCCCTCTTACCCCATTATCTATCTCAATCTTCAGATGACTCGTGGAAACCAAGGAGGGAGGAGCTCATCGCAGGACCCAATGCTACAGATTCTGCAAACGCTCATTGCAGACCGCGAAGCTAGTACGGCAGAGCGGCAAGAAAATCTAGCCACCCTGCAGCAGATCGCCCTGATGGCTCACAATAATCAGGGCCATGGAAATCAGGATCATCATGGATCCAAACTCAAAAACTTCCAGAATACCAATCCCCCAATCTTTAGCAAGTCTGAAGACCCGCTGGATGCTGATGATTGGTTACAGACCATGGAAAACAATTTAGAAGTCGTTGGAGTGGATGCCAACGAGAAAGTTCTGTTTGCCACCCACTATCTGGCAGGAGATGCAAGAGCTTAGTGGAACAGTACCCGCACAATGAACCACGGTCAAGTGATGATGTGGGAAGCCTTCAAAGTCAAGTTCAGCCGCACCCATGTGCCACAAGGTATAGTCACTAGAACGAGAGATGAATTCAGATAACTACTGTGGTGGAGTACCGTGACAGATTCTTGTCCCTCGCCAGGTATGCACCTGATGAGATTAACAAGGAGGCCAAGAAGAAGGAGAGATTCCTGAATGGACTGCATGATGAGATGCAGACAGGACTCGTCAACATCCGTTTTGAGGACCTCGAAGAGCTAGTCGACTCTGCCATTCAGATGGAAGGGAAGATTAATCAAGCGAACGACAACCGCAAACGTCGGATGATGCACCGAGCTGGATCCAATAGTCACCAGAAGTATCGTCCTAACCCTTCTACCGGATATGCCCCCAGGAACAATCGACCCCCAATGTCTCGCCCAAGCTACCCCAACCGCAACGGAGGAAATGTGAAGTCCGGAGGAAACAACAACAACCACCCCGGCAACTCCAAGAACTTCAACCGTGCACCGCCCAAGTCCAACAACAACAACAATAATGCACCTAGAACTGGAAGAAATGCAGTGCCCGTAGCAGCAAAAGACAACTCTCAGATTACTTGTTTCGAGTGTGGAGTGAAGGGTCACTACTCCAATGAGTGTCCCAAGAAGATTGCCGCCACTGCCAATGTGCACGTCCCAGCTCAATAGCAGCGCCTTGTTCATCCCGGAAGGAGAGTCGCCCCAGGGAACCCTCACAACCGCAACGGCCGTCTCTTCCACATGAACACCGAAGAAGCCCAAGAAGCACCAGATGTCATGCTGGGTATGTTTTTTGTCAACTCCGTTTTAGCAAGAGTGTTGTTTGATTCTGGAGCATCGCACTAGTAAGATTCACCCAACCAACTTGAAGCATGTAATGATAGTTCAAATACCTGGTTCAATCACAAAAGCTAGAAAAATTTGCAAAGTTGTGCCTATCAAAATACATGGGATAGATTTTTATGCAAATCTATGATGGGTTCGTAGCATGGAAAACAAAAAAAATTCTACCGCAAGAACGAACAAAACCCAGATCTAATCTATTAGACATGTGCAACGAGATAGATCTGTACTAACCCTTGTAGATCCGAAAGCTTTGTGCGAGATCGAATCTCGTGGTTGATGTAAACGATCACTTGCCGATCTCATGATCGAGTAGACGATCCTTCCGGTGCCGCATTCCGGCAGCGCTTCCGCAGTTGGTTACACGTGCGGAGTCGATGCAGACCTTCCTCTCCCTGTTCCAGCGAGCAGCGGAGGTAGTAGATCTCTCCACGGAATCCCAGCAGCACGACGACGTGGTGGTGGTGGTGGAGTAGAGAATTCTGCAGGGCTTCGCCTAAGCCTGAGCAGAAGGAAGGAGGAGGAGAGAGGCGGCTAGGGCAAGAGTGGAGGGGCAAGGGGGGGTGGCGCCTCCACCCCTCTATATATAGAGGGAGGGGTGCGGCCTAGGGTTCCCACCCCTAGGCCCACCTCCTAGGGCCGGCGCACAAGGGGGGCTTGGGGGGAGTTTCCTTCCCCCCCAAGTTTCCCCTTTTTCTTTCTTTGTTTTCAAGTAAACTCCATAGAAATTTCTAGAACCTTCCGGAACATTCCAAAACCTTCTAGAACCCCCATATAAACACTCCGGGACATTGCCGAACCTAGAAAATGATCTCCATTATATGAATCTTATTCTCCAGACAATTCCGGATCTCCTCGTGATGTCTCAGATCCAATCCGAGACTCCGAACAACATTCGGTCTCCAACGCACATTCCATATCTACCTAAACAGCATCGAACCTTAAGTGTGTCACCCTACGGTTCGTGAATATGCAGACATGATGGAGACACCTCTCCGGTCAGTAACCATCAGCGGGATCTGGAGAAGCATAACGGCTCCCACATACTCAACGATGACTTCGTGATCGATAGAACCATTAACATACGAAACCAATTCCCTTTGTCACGCGATACTCTACTTATCCGAGGTTTGATTATCGGTATATCCATACCTAGTTCTACCTCATTGCTAATAAGTACTCTTTACTCGGTCCATGTTATGTCATCCCTTGTGACCCAGTCACATGCTTGTAAGCTAACTAGATGACATTCCACTGAGAGGGCCCAGAGCATATCTATCCGTCATATGGATGGACAAATCCCAATCTTTGTCCATGTGCTTCAACACATACTTTTAGAATACCCAATGACACCTTTATAACCACTCAGTTACGGAGCGGTGTTTGATGTCATCAAAGCACCCATCCGGTGATGGTGATTAACATAACCTCATGGTCGAAGGATTAGGTTACTATACATTTGAAAGCTTGTAGAAATACGAACTAAATGACTTGATCTTATGCTACAGTTACTATGGGTGTGTGTGTCCTTCACATCATTCTTCTAATGATATGATCTTGTTATTAATGACATCCAATGTCCATGATCAGGAAACCATGATCATCTATTAATCAACAAGCTAGTTCAACAAGAGGCTTACTAGGGACTCTTTTACGTTTACAAAACACACATGTATTAGTGTTTCCTTATAATACAATTATAGCATGGGATGTAAACATTCATCGTAAACACAAAGATATAATAATAACCACTTTTATTATTGCCTATTGGGCATATCTCCAACAATCTAATAGTACTTGGAACCAAAGGTTTGGAAGTAGTACTAGGAATGGATTTGATGTCGAAGCATAAAGGATTGATAGACTGTGCTAAGAAAGCCATCACCATGACCAGTAGCTCTAGAGTATCAGTAGAGAATATATCTGAAACCTTGGCCGTCAATTCAAGTGCAACAAGAGTCTAGTCCTACCAACTATAAACTAAGTCAGAGTAGTCTGTGAATACCCTGACGTATTCCCATATGAATTGCTCGGTATGCCCCCGGATAGGGATATTGAGTTCATTATTGAACTAATTTCTGGAACTGGACCCATATCTCAGAGACCCTATAGCATGAACCCATCAGAGTTAGTGGAGCTGAAGAAGCAACTGGATGCTATGTGATACGTCCATAACGTATCTATAATTTTTGATGGTTTCATCCTAATAATATGCTTTTGACACTCCTTTTTGTATAAAGTTTATGATTTATTTGGACTAACCTACTAATAGTTGCAAAAGTGCACAATGTTTTTGTTTTAAACTTTGATGTGTAGAAATTACCAAGAATACAAGTGAAAACCTTGTTGGAGTCAAATTGGGATTTTTCCAGAAATCTGTCTCAGAACTCTTTTTGAAGATGGTCATGTTTTAGGTGGAATACAGCGTCAAACGGAAAAATCTTCAACTACAAAGTTGTTGGAAATTTCACGACAAACATTCTGGACGTAAAATTTAGCTGATTCCGAGTTCGGACGGGCTTTTTAGACCCGATTTACTGCAGCCCAAGATAGGGTGACGGGAATCCGAGAAGCTATATAAAGGAAGGAAACCTAATTCGCCTAAGACTCCTCCACCCACGAATTTGCAGCCACCAAAGCCACGTTTTTACCTCCCCGATGGATCCCATCTCCATGGGGAAGGGCTCCCAAGAAGCCATGAAGGAAGGGTGCTAAGGGGCAGTGCTCCCCTGTGATACCGGCGGCGGGGAAGGAGTCCTCCGCGCCGCTTCCGCCGCCTCTTCACCATCTTCACCGCCATATCCATTGATCTCCACCACCATCTCCATCACCGTTGCTGATTCCCATGATGAGGGGGAGTAGTTCTCTCTCGAGGCTAAGGGTTCTACCGGTACCTATGTGTTCATCTCTCTCTCTATGCATGATCTTATTGAGATCATGAGCTTGTAGTCTATAGATCTACCTTTCTACTCAAGTGTTTTAATAGATCTCTGCTCTCCCCATGTGTGTGAAAGTGACTGCGTGCACACCATGGTGGCACTTAGGCTAGAGATTTCAATTACTTGTTATGAGTTATATTTGGAGTTGGATGTTTCTATGAAATTGTGGTGTTTGTTGGAACCATCTAGAGCTCAAGGTGACAGTGTGGGGTTTTCTAGATGGGAAAGACTTACTTTGAGGTGTGCTGTTATAGCCCTACCATCGATTAGAGTGTCTAACCGGAGAGTAGTTAACAGTAGTATCATGAAGAGAATATATTTATATGAGAGTGTTCACTAGTGAAAGTATGATCCCTAGGCCTTGTTTCTAAGCATTGAAACACCGTTTGTAACTAGATATGTTACATGTTTGCTTGCTTTGATCATTATTTCAGTTTCTCTTTAGTCTCTTCCACACCCTCAAGCTATTTTCTATAACCGTTACCACTTGTATTTCACTATCTCTTCGCCAAACTAGTGCACCTATACACCTGACAAGTGTATTGGGTGTGTTGGGGACACAAGAGATTTCTTGTATCTTGATTGCAGGGTTGCTTGAGAGGGGATACCTTTGACCACTTCCTCCCTGAGTTCGATAAACCTTGGGTGATCCACTTAAGGGAAAACTTGCTGCTGTTCTACAAACCTCTGCACTTGGAGGCCCAACAACTGTCTACAAGAATAGAAGTGCAATGTTGTTAGGATGAATTCTTTGGACACCATTATTGCTAATGCTATGGAGAAGTCTAAGCTTGGGGAAGCTGGTTTTGATGAGCATGATATTTTTAGTTCCCCAGCTTTAGAAGATAGCTATTCTATTGCTTATGATGATACTATGCCTCCAATATATGATAATTACAATGATGAATATGATATTCTCAGTCCACCTACAATTGAGGAGGAAATTAATTATGATTACAATATGCCTCCAATATTTTGATGGTTATGGTGATGAGAATAATAATGATAGCTACTTTGTTGAATTTGCTCCAACTACAATTAATAAGAATGACTATGTTTATGTGGAGAGTATTAATTATTTTAAGCATGTGGCTCATGATAAGAATGTTTTATATGATAGTTGTATTGTTAATTTTATTCATGATGCTATTGAAAGTTATTATGAGAGAGGGAAACATGATTTTATGCATCCCAACAATATTAAGTTTCCCCTTTTTATGTTGAAAGTCTTGAAGTTGCACTTGTTTTGCTTTACTATGCTTGTTGCTTTGTGCTTTCATGACTTGTTTCTTTACAAGGTTCCTATGCATAGGAAGTGGGTTAGACTTAAATGTGTTTTGAATTTGCTTCTTGATGCTCTCTTTTACTTCAATTCATATTTCTTATGTGAGCATCTTCTCAAACTATCATGCCTAACTTAAAGGCATTAAAGAAAAGTACTTATTCAGAGATAATCCAAAAGTTTTAGATGAGTCTTGAAATTTATTACTACAGTAATAACCGCTCCTTATCCTTTTTATTTGCTTTTTGTGCCAAGAGTAACCTCTAATGAGAGAGAAGTAATGATTGGGAAAGTTGCTGTCTCGAAATAGATTTTTGTGCTTCACCGTAAAAAATCGTGTCAAATCTCTGTACGTCGTTTTGAGGCATGAATTTTTATGCTTCTGCCCCAAGTTGTTATCTAACTTCCATTAGTTCAACACTTTTTGATTTGAGCAATACAAGGTCTTCGAAAAATTCGTCTTTACCTGCTGGTCTGTTTTGAAAGATTTCTGCCATTATTTGCATTTGCTTCTTGTTGGTTCCTTTTTGAGTGCTTTTGAGGAATTGAGATTTTTGAGGGAAGTGCTACAGTAGCTAGTGTTTTAATGGAAGTTTTATTGGTGTTGGAACTGAACCTTAAGACTTATTTATCTTGAGTACACTAATATTGCTAATAAAGATTGTGTGAAGTTTTGTATGAAGGAAAAATTTCACGTGTATGGAAGGAATGAGTAATGAGATGAAGGATGGACTAAAGCTCAAGCTTGGGGATGCCACGCATGTCACCCCAATAAATATCCAAAAGTACAAGCGTCAAAGCTTGGGGATGCCCAAGCCATCCCCTCTTCATCAATAAAAATCCCAGGTTTCTTCCAAACGCTTCATTTTTATTGTTTCATGCACAGTTGTGTTGTTCTTAGAGCGTCTCCTTTTTCGTTTTCGTTTTTGTTTTTTGTTTGCTTGGGTTGCTTAGTTTTCTGAATAAATTGACTGGACCCCCTCTTTCATACATTGGTTTGCAAATAGTTTGCTTTGGTTTGGAAAAGAGTAGGAAAGTTCATGCTTATGTGGTAAAAAGAGCTTGTTTTTTGACTGTGGCCTATGCTTTGTCATGCCATGCTTGATATTGTTTTGGCTTTATGCTTAGTATTCTTTGCTGTAGAATGACTTGTTATAAACAATTCAGATTACTTAATGTGCCTTGGATGAATCATGCGTTTTTTAGCATATTAAAGCATAGTATAGTGGTATTCTCCTTTGATGCTTTATTTGGGTTGACTTGGCGCATGCTCACACCATGTTATGACTATCCAAAGTCACCATAGCCTTTATGATCCTTTAGTTTTCAACTTGTAGTATCACTTTATGCTTTGATCAATGATGTTTTGTCACTCTGCATGATTATGGCCATTATTGCAATCTTAGTTTGTCGCTCCCAGTCTTTTGCTAGCCTCCACAACCAAGTACGAGTTCCACTCATGCATCCAACTCCCTAAACCAAGTTATTTCAAAGAGTCCACCATACCTACCTACTAGCTTATGCTATTCCAAGTATATTCATGCTTTTGTTTACCTTCCGAATTAAATTTGTTATGAGAAAACTAGTGATTAAAGCTCTCACGAACTTGATGGCACATTTTAATTTTCTTGCCCTTAATAAACTTGAACCACCGTGTCTTCTATGTTGTATATGCTTGCACTTATTTGTTGGCGATTAGCAGAACCATGCTTTCATGGGGAACGCTTTCAACATTGCACTTGGTACTTGTACCTAGTTGATATCATGCTCTTTTGTATATGGATGTCGTCGGTGTGAAATGAAAGGGGAGCTTGTAAGTCCATGGAGTTATGTATATGTGTTAGAGAAACGCCTGTGCCGCTGGTCTAATCCATGCTGACATGGTGGAAACCTACAACGTAACCATAATGAGCTGTCTATGAAGCATTCTTCTTATAAAAAAAAGAGTCATATTGAGAAAAAAGAGAAAAAGAAAAAAAAGAGATTATGAAAAGAGGAAAGAGAGAAAAAAGCACCATATTCCCATGGTAAATAAGAAGATTGTTGAAATGCTCGTTGTCTGATTGCCTTGTCATTTTGATATGGGGATTCTTTCGTATCATCAGGCAAGGGGTACCCCGTTGGCGGTTCTCTATGATACACATGTACTTACGATGACAAGAACTTACCGGTGACTAAACTTGAGTAGCATGAGGAGCGGCCCTCGTATTCAAGAGACATGAGATTTCTAACATATACTTCGTCAAGCATGTACACCATAGTTTGTTCACTTTAACCTTAATCACTTCAAGATGCTTATGATAGGGGCAATGAGAGCTAAAATCTTTAAGTACCATAATTTTTGGAAGCTCTTTATGAGACTTGAAGCCCTACTTCCTTCTATGAAGGCCTTTCTTCCACCATTATATTGAGTCTCCACCTTCTATCTTTATGCACCTACTTTGAGAGCATAGTGACCATTCTTAGTTCTATGTGCATTGTCCCAAGACTTGTTGATTGATGCATACCTTGATATTGCTTGTTTTAAACTATTTGTATCTAGTCACTCTTATGAACTTTGAAGGTGTCATATGTATTTATATTTGCTACTCTATGAGGGACAAGCTGAATGCCATTATGCTATATTTTCTTTATGTGAAACAAACAAACGTCTTGCAAAGCATTGATATTTATGAATTTTTTGTTTGTGCCTTTTCATGTTACAACATAGTTGCTATGTCTTATTGTTAGAACTCTATCTTTCATGATTCATGTTTAGAGTACCTTAATCCCAGCTATCAATACTTTTACAATAATGATGATCCAGATTGTGTTGTCGGCATGTCACCTCAAAAATTATATTGTTTTGGTCGTTTACCTACTCGAGGACGAGCAGGAACTAAGCTTGGGGATGTTGATACGTCCATAACGTATCAATAATTTTTGATGGTTGCTAATAATAAGCTTTTGACACTCCTTTTTGTATAAAGTTTATGATTTATTTGGACTAACCTACTAATAGTTGCAAAAGTGCACAATGTTCTTGTTTTACACTTTGATGTGTAGGAATTACCAAAAATACAAGTGAAAACCTTTTTGGAGTCAAATTGGGATTTTTCCAGAAATCTGTCTCAGAACTCTTTTTGAAGATGGTCAAGTTTCAGGTGGAATACGGTGTCAAACGGAAAAATCTTCCACTACAAAGTTGTTGGAAATTTCGCGACAAACATTCTGGACATAAAATTTAGCTGATTCCGTGTTCGGACGGGCTTTTTAGACCCGATTTACTGCAGCCCAAGATTGGGTGACGGGAATCCGAGAAGCTATATAAAGGGAGGAAACCTAATTCGCCTAAGACTCCTCCACCCACGAATTTGCAGCCACGAAAGCCACGTTTTTGAAGGGCTCCCAAGAAGCCATGAAGGAAGGGTGCTAAGGGGCGGTGCTCCCCTGTGATACCGGCGGCGGGGAAGGAGTCCTCGGCGCCGCTTCCGCCGCCTCTTCACCATCTTCACCGCCATATCCATTGATCTCCACCACCATCTCCATCAGCGTTGCTGATTCCCATGATGAGGGGGAGTAGTTCTCTCTCGAGGCTAAGGGTTCTACCGGTACCTATGTGTTCATCTCTCTCTCTATGCATGATCTTATTGAGATCATGAGCTTGTAATCTATAGATCTACCTTTCTACGCAAGTGCTTTAATAGATCTCTGCTCTCCCCATGTGTGTGAAAGTGACAGCGTGCACACCATGGTGGCACTTAGGCTAGAGATTTCAATTACTTGTTATGAGTTATATTTGGAGTTGGATGTTTCTATGAAATTATGGTGTTTGTTGGAACCATCTAGAGCTCAAGGTGACAGTGTGGGGTTTTCTAGATGGGAAAGACTTACTTTGAGGTGTGCTGTTATAGCCCTACCATCGATTAGAGTGTCTAACCGGAGAGTAGTTAATAGTAGTATCATGAAGAGAATATATTTATATGAGAGTGTTCACTAGTGAAAGTATGATCCCTAGGCCTTGTTTCTAAGCATTGAAACACCGTTTGCAACTAGATATGTTACATGTTTGCTTGCTTTGATCTTTATTTCAGTTTCTCTTTAGTCTCTTCCACACCATCAAGCTATTTTCTATAAACGTTACCACTTGTATTTCACTATCTCTTCGCCGAACTACTGCACCTATACACCTGACAAGTGTATTGGGTGTGTTGGGGACACAAGAGATTTCTTGTATCTTGATTGCAGGGTTGCTTGAGAGGGGATACCTTTGACCACTTCCTCCCTGAGTTCGATAAACCTTGGGTGATCCACTTAAGGGAAAACTTGCTGCTGTTCTACAAACCTCTGCACTTGGAGGCCCAACAACTGTCTACAAGAATAGAAGTGCGTAGACATCACTATGCTGGAGAAAGGTTTGATTCAACCAAGCACATCGCCATGGAGATCGCCCGTGTTGTTCGTCGACAAGAAGGATGGAGGCAACCATTCGTGCACCGATTACAGGAAGCTGAATAATGTCACCATCAAAAACAAGTACCCTTTGCCCAAGATAGAGGATCTATTTGATCAGTTGACTAGTGCTAGAGTGTTCTCTAAGATTGATATTAGGACTGGTTATCACCAACTTAAGATTCGTGCAGCGGATATTCCAAAGACCGCCTTTACCACCAGATATGGATTATATGAGTATACGGTCATGTCTTTTGGATTAACCAATGCCCACGCTCATTTCATGAATCTCATGAATAAGATCTTTATGAATTTTCTGGATAAGTTTGTCGCTGTGTTTATCAACGATATCCTTATCTACTCCAAGTCAGAAGAGACCAAAAAGCAACATCTAAGAATCATCCTTGAAACCCTGAGAGAGCATCAATTGTATGCCAAGTTCAGCAAATGTGAGTTTTGGCTGAAAGAGATAGGATTCCTCGGACATATTGTTTCTGCCGGAGGAGTCGCCGTTGATCCCGCCAAGATGAAAGATGTTGAAGAATGGGAAGCCCCAACCACTCAAACCCAAGTCCGTGCATTTCTCGGATTAGCGGGATATTACCGCAAGTTCGTAGAAGGATTTTCGAGCATCGCAAGACCCATGACCCAATTGTTGAAGAAGGACAAGAAGTTTGAATGGACCGACAAATGTGAAGCAAGTTTCCAAGACCTCAAGAAGAAATTCATTTCAGCCCCAATATTGATTATGCCAGACATCAAGAAGCCTTTTGATGTGTATTGTGATGCATCCAAGATTGGTCTCGGATGTGTATTGATGCAAGAAGGCAAAGTCATAGCATATCTGTCTTGACAACTAAAGCGGCATGAGCAGAACTACCCTACCCATGATCTTGAACTACCAGCTGTAGTTTTAGCATTGAAGACATGGCGTCATTACCTTATGGGTAATCGCTATGAGATTTACTCAGATCACAAGAGCTTGAAGTATATTTTCACTTAGAAGGAGCTGAATATGAGGCAAAGGAGATGGATAGAGTTAATCAAGGATTATGACCTTGACATTCACTATCACCCCGGCAAGTCCAATGTGGTAGCGGATGCTCTTACCAGATTTTCGTGTAGGTTAAACACCATGATCAAGGAGAAGCAACCAAGTTTGCATGAGGAGTTGGAGCAATTTAGAACTGAGCTTATTAGCAAAAGATTTTTAGCTAGCATTGAACTTGAACCCACTTTGATTAGCCAAATCAAGGAAGCCCAGAAGGGAAATGAAAATATCGACGAAATCAAACATCGTATTGGTATAGGAAAGGTACCTAGATTCACCGAAGACGAAGAAGGAGTTATGTGGTACAAAGGACATATCTGTGTGCCCGCAGATTCGAAGCTGGAGCAAGTAATCATGCAAGAAGCTCATGATACTCTTTATTCTATTCCCCCCGTAGGAACGAAGATGTATCAAGATTTGAAGGAGCAATTTTGGTGGCACAAGATGAAGAGAGAAATCGGAAGCTACATCGCTAAGTGTGATATCTCTCAGAGAGTCAAAGCGGAATATCAGAGACCCGCAGGACTATTGTAACCATTGCAGATTCCGGAATGGAAATGGGATTCCGTCGGAATGGACTTCTAGTAGGGGAAATGACTCAATCTGGGTCATCGTTGATAGACTATCCAAGGTAGCTCAGTTTATACCTGTCAAGACAACCTACTAGAGTTCGAAGCTAGCAGAGTTGTACAGTGCTAGAATCGTCAGTTTGCATGGAACCCCCGAGACCATAGTATCGGATCGAGGAACCCAATTTACCTCGAGATTTTGGTAGAAAGTCCAAGAAGGATTAGGAACCAAGTTGAATTTCAGCACAGCTTATCACCCGCAAACCGATGAACAGACTGAAAGAGTCAACCAAATCCTAGAGGATATGTTGAGAGCTTGTGTGTTAGAGTACGGATCAAAATGGGAAGATTGGCTGCCTTTCACAGAATTCTCATACAACAACAGTTACCAAGCCAGTTTGCAAATGGCCCCATTTGAGTTCTTATATGGAAGGAAGTGCCGTACCCCTTTGAATTGGTCGCAAGTAGGAGAGAGTCAGATTTTCGGACCCTACATCCTCCGAGAAGCCGAAGAGAAGGTTCACAAAGTCTGTGAGCACCTCAAGACTGCCCAATCCAGACAGAAGAGTTATGCTAACAAGAGAAGGAGAGACCTGACTTTCAATGTCGGAGATTTTGTGTATCTCAAAGTTTCACCATTGAAGGGAACACAACGTTTTAGTCTGAAAGGAAAGTTAGCCCCGAGATATATTAGACCCTTCAAGATTCTGAATCGTCGGGGAGAAGTATCTTATCAACTGGAATTGCCTGAGGAGATGTCAGCCATCCATGATGTGTTCAACATCTCGTTACTTCGCAAATGCTTGGAAGTGCCGGAGAAGACCGAAGTTTTCAAGAACATCGATCATC
This sequence comes from Avena insularis, assembly GCA_023614405.1. Taxonomy (NCBI): domain Eukaryota; kingdom Viridiplantae; phylum Streptophyta; class Magnoliopsida; order Poales; family Poaceae; genus Avena; species Avena insularis. The sequence continues at coordinate 574,379 of JAJUPC010000146.1, read as the reverse complement.
GAGCCGTGGATATCAACAAGGATCTGACGTATCAAGAAGTGCCCATCTGTATCTTGGAGGAAGATTATAGAACCACCAGGACCAGGAGTATCAAATTTCTGAAGATCCAATGGAGCAAGCATACCGAAGAAGAAGCCACTTGGGAGCGAGAAGATTACATTAGGACTGAGTTTCTAGATCTCTTTAGTTCCCAGTTTTCTTTCTTAAAACCCGGGACAAGATTTTGTTTAAGGGGGGAAGGTTTGTAACATCCCAAATCTTTAATCAAGGTTATCAAGATTAAAATCACCCAATTCAGGGTTAACAAAAAAATTCTCTTTTAAATAATTAAGAATGCATATTTGTGTTGCATTAATATGGAATTGTTTTGATTTGCCATGCTTGATTGTTATAATGGTTGTAAAATGATTCTAAGGTGAATGCCACATCATCTAGATCATTCCCTGGCAAAATGCAAAGAAAAAGAAATCAAATAAGATTAATAAATGCAAATGGTCACTTTTGCCATTTTAATCCACTACGTCACTTTAGGTGTTCCTAGAAGTCAAACACAAACAGAAACATTTCTAACTCATTGCACCCGTTGCTAGTACAAGTAATGATCTACCAAGGCCCACTTTGAATTCTTACCAAAACATTTGAACTCTAATTTTAAGTGACATTTGAAAATGGAATCAAGTTTAGGCACATAGATCCCACTTTTTCAAAAACCACTCAAATGAGTTCAACTTGAATATCCCAAGCAACCACAGATGCTTAATCATGTGATCAACAACTCCACCAAAAATCATTTCAAAATTCAAATAAAAGTTTCATGCGGCCATTTTGTCAAACAGTTGGGAGGCAGAGAAACTGTGGCCTAACTAATACTGTTGCTAATTGATTTCTTGTCCCCCATTCGACCCTTGATGCTCTTCCATGTCTCCCCTTGTTCCAACCAAGTCATCAAGGAGCTATCCCTAAGCCTGGATCAGCAGTGGCGCGCCGCCCAAATTTGGTCGTCGCCGGCCAAGCATGGACAGCATGCCAGAGACACCGCCACGCCAAACCAGCTTGCCCCTTAGCTTTGACGCACCCTACCGCACTCCCATGTCCACCCCACGGACGTAGCCATCCCCTGGACCACCGAGGAAAGTCCGCGCCCACTGCCTCTGCGCCATGCACGGAGCACGCTAGAGCACCGTCCCCGGCAGGCCTGCACAAGCTGCGCATTGCCCTCAGCTCGCGTGCGCTGCTCCGCCATAACCCCAGCACCTCCCCAGACACGCCCTTTTCTCGCCGCGCGACCAACAGCCACTTCACGTCGCATCGAGCACCGCCTCTCCCGTGCAGAGCATCGCCATTTCTCAACCACATGCCACCGCCCCTAGCATCGCCTTTAAGCCGTAGCTGACCGCCAGGAGGCAAGCCACCCTCCGCCTACCTCGCACATGCCGCTAGGGCCCTGTACCACCGTCACCGACGAGCTCACCGTCGCCCTCATGGTCTCCTCATAGAGCCTATATAAGGATCCCTCCCCAGCACCAATTCTTCACATCACTCAACTCACCTCTCCCTCAGAACCACCCCACAGCCTCCCTGGAGCTGCTCGAGCAGCCGTTTGCCGGAATTGCGTCGGGGTTCGCCGTAGCAGAGAAGAAAGGGGCCTGACGATTTCGTCCACCCTAGGAGCCTCCACGACCCCGCCTGAGCCCGCCGTCATCTCCTTGTTCGATCCCCCCATCGCCATGCTAGCTAGAGCCCTGGTATGCCCCTATTGCACCCCCACCCAGCTGCTAGGGTTCCGTCTCGCCGGCGACCTGTCCGTCATCAACGACAAGCCACCACCGTCGATCTAGGATCTAATCATGCGGTCCACATCGCCCCGTATCGCTTCGCATTAAGTTGTGTCGCTGACATGTGGACCCTGCCTGTCAGTTGCAAGCCGTGCCGCGGAGTGTAACTGGGTCGGCCTGTTAGTATTCTCGCGCTGGCCCTAGAATTCAAATATGTGTTTTTCTTTTTAGACTTAACCAAATTGAATGATTCCAATTTTCTTGGAAAGATAATTTAAATCTCCATCCAAGCCCGTTGGATTTAAATCAATTGGAGTTGTAGATCACATGTAGAAAAAATAACAAAACAGAGACTTTCCTACATTCAAACATTTTTCAAAATTCAACCATAATAGCTTTTGAGTTGATTCCAACTCTCAAAAATCACATTTGATAATACCTATCTGAATATTTAATAATAACTTGGTTTGCATGCAGTGCCTTTGGACTAGTACCAAAATAATACTATATAGGCATTTCTAGTCACTTTAAATCATTAAATATTATTCTTAAACTTTATAAAATGTGATCTAACATTTAAATCACATTCCCATGTATTAGAATATGTCGTGATGACATGTGTCCACATGATCCCATATTTTAATTGGAGAATATTAAATCTTAATTAATTTCAATGAGTAGAAATTACTTTTCTCAAATAAAATAAATGAAACTAGTTCATAAAATCTTGTGATGTATGTGATGATACTAGATCATCAAGTGTGCGCCTTAGTGTGCTAAGTAGACTAGTTAAGTATTGTTTGGTGATTGTGTATTCCGTATGTATTTATAGACGATAGTACCGACCAAGTCTATGAGGAGGAGGAGTTCTACCCCAAAGAAGACGAGGAGAATTTCAACCACTGCACCAACCAAGGCAAGCTATTGTTAGCAAGCTAGAATTAAGCAAGATAACCTAAGCAAAATGCATTAGGCATGCTTTGGTTATACCTCTTTGATTTATACCAATCCAAGGTTATACTTACACGATTTACTTTCTTTTACTTTACCAAAGTTCTTTACCTTGTGTATAGATAACATAAAGAGTATAAAACTTGGCCTATCTAGTTAGATCTAGATGTCATTCTATGGCATGAGATTGATATTAGCATCCCACCTTAGTGAGCACTCTTAACTTAATAGTTTAGAGCTAAACCAAAATTTGATCACTTTAGATGGGAACACTTGGTGAAAATGACTTGTGAAAACCTTGGAATGATGAGTCATTCTATTGAGATGTTTTGACATGTGTTGATAAACACAAATGGTTTATGATGATGAAAATTTTGAGTCATGAGCCTTACTGTTCAGAGTGTCAAACTATTCGAATAGCCGCATCTGCGGTTATGGACAGTTGGAGTGGCCATACTGTTCCGTTTTGAGATGTTTTCAAAATGACTTATGAAATGAATTGTGACATGACTTGACCACAACATGGTTGTGACTATGATAACTAAGTTCACACTTAGGTGATTTAGAACTTTATTTTATCTTTCTTTGTTTCTGAACTTAGCTTAGGTTTCAAACTTAATTTTACAAATAAACTTGGAGTTTAGCATTCCTATTAGAACTACCTTACTTGTTAGTGATTGTTTGCGAGTACATAAAGAGTACTCATGGCTTTGTCCCTGGTTATTCCCGTGGCCAGACTATGAGGAGGAATATCCGGAAGAAGGACAGTAGGACGGCAACGACAACTAGGATCATCTCCCATCGTCAGCATTGCCTGTGACACTAAAGATGGAGCCCACCGCTACGCTATTTATTCTGCTACTTGTTTGTACTAAGACTGGATCATGAGATCCTTTATTTGTGTAAGACCTTATTATGGTTTGTAATGGATGATGTACTGTGGTATCAAATCAATTATGTCTCGCAAAAATGATAATCCTGGGATTGCGGTGTATGGCATAACAGGCATCTGGGATGAAAAACCCGGGTGTTGACACTATACAACGACGAAATCCTTCAGATCCGATGGTTTTTAGGGGTGCACTTGAGAGGGAGGGGAGATGGGAATAGGAGGCGAGCTCTCTCTGTTAGTCCTGGCGGCTGGGAACGACTAGGTCGGGATGGGAAGGGAAACCACTCGCCTGACGCTACATCTATAAGTGTATGGCCTTTATGTTAGGCGATACACTGCCAAAGCATGTTGTATTGCACAGTCTCCTCAGCAGTACAATCTAAAATATATGGGCAGTACTATGTATGCAGTGCATACATTTCGCATATGCCCGTTTGCATTGCAAGTCAATTCCATTCCATGGTGAATGCACTGCCGCTTCATATTATCTTGCGTCGTCCACACATCACTATATTAAAGACTTAAAGAGCAGTGCATAAGCGGCTACATGGCAGGTTCAGTGCATTCCAGCATAAGGATGCAGTGCATATGTTCTGCATAACCATACGTTCATCGCAGGTGGAGAACATCTTGCACAGACCACACAACACTATATTGTAGCAGACGACATGCAAGTAACACATGCAATGCATATGGCTTGAGCCAGCAGTGAATTATGGCCTAGAGATACAGTGCATCTGTTCTAAATGAATAGTAGCATCCGTGTCCACCGCACGTGCAGAACATCTTCCACAGTCCGCATAACACCGCATTGTAGCACACGACGTACAGTCCACACAGGCAGTCCATATGGCTAGAACGAGCAGTGCATTGCCGTATAGAGATTCAGTACATGCATTCTAAATGAACAGTGCGTGTCCGTGTCCACCGCAGGTGCCAAACATCTTGCACAGTTGGCATAGCACTGTCTAGTAGCACACGACATGCAGTCCACATAGGCAGTGCATATGCCTGTTCCGGGCAGTGCATTACCGCACAGGGATGCAGTAAATGCGTTCTAAATGAACAGTCCGTGTCCGTGTCCACCGCAGGTGGAGAACACATTGCACAGTCCACACATAACTATATTGTAGCAAATGACATGCACTCCACATAGGCAGTGCATATGGTTAGAAAGGGCAGTGCACTCCTGCCTAGCGATGCAGTGCAAACGTTCTGCATAACCATATGTTCATCGCAGGTGGAGAACATTTTGCACAGACCGCACAGCACTATACTGTAGCACACGACATGCAGGCAATATAGGCAGTGCATATAGATTGCCAGGGCAGTGCCTTCCTCGACAACGAAGTAGTGCATTCGTTCTTCATAACAAGTGCGTGTCCGTGTAAACAGCAGGTGGAGAACATATTGCACAGTCCGCGCAGCACTATATAGTACTAGCACACGACATGCAGTACACCTAGGCAGTGCATACATCCTTACAGGGTAGTGCATTAGTAACAACGAAGATGGTTCAGGTGCATCAGATCTTGCACATTCCGCACAACACTGTATTGTAGCACAGGACATGTAGTCAACACAGGCAGTGCATATAAATGTCAAGAGCAGTGCCTTCCCGTATTGTAGCACACGACAAAGGCAGTGCATATGCCTGTTCTGGGCAGTGCATTACCGTATAGGGATGCAGTAAATGCGTTCTAAATGAACAGTCTGTGTCGATGTCCACCGCAGGTGGAGAACACATTGCACAGTCCGCACATAACTATATTGTAGCACACGACATGCTCTCCGCATAGGCAATGCATATGGTTAGAAAGGGTAATGCACTTCTGCCTAGGGATGTAGTGCATATGTTCTGCATAACCATACGTTCATCGCAGGTGGAGAACATTTTGCACAGACCGCACAACACTATATTGTAGCAGACGACATGCAGGAAATACAGACTGCATATAGATTGCCAGGGCAGTGCCTTCCTCGATAGCGAAGCAGTGCATTTGTTCTTCATAATAAGTGCGTGTCTGTGTTAACCAAAGGTGAAGAACATATTGCACAGTCTGCGCATCACTATATACTACTAGCACACGACATGCAGGCCACCTAGGCAGGGCATACGTCTTTACATGGCAGTGCATTAGGAACAACGAATATGGTTTAGGTGCAAAAGATCTTGCACATCCCGCATAGCACTATATTATAGCACACGACATGCAGTCAACACAGGCAGTGCATATATATATGTCAAGCGCAGTGCCTTCCTGGATAGTGAAGAGATGCATTCGTTTTTCATAACAAGTGCGTGTCCATGTCCCTCGCAGGTGGAGAACATATTTGACAATCCGCACATCAGTATATTGTAGCACAAGAGATGCAGCCCACATAGGCAGTGCATACGGCTGTCTTAGACAGTGCATTAGGATAACCAGCTGTGCATACGCCTCTCACGAGCAGTGCATTCCCGAGATGAAGTGCATATGTGCACTGCACCCAAGATACACATTGTATAAATCAAAGGTGGAGAACATCTTGTACAGTCATTAGTGCAGTATAAATTACCACCCGAGATGAAGTGCATATGTGTGGCGCACGCAGTGTATCTCGGTGTGCATGGTAGGTGTAGTCCATTCCACGGTCAGTGCACTTCCTGCGCACGCGATAAAAACGGTCGGTCAGTATTATTAAAGATAGCGCAGCGCCCAAGCGGCGAGGCATTATGGATTTGGTGTGAGCTGTATAAGCGTGCAATTAATGCTGTAAACCTCTCGCCTCCTCCTCTCAGGCTTATAAATAATGTCGGCACCTCTTCACACTTCTAAACAGCATCAGTACCACGGATAACGATTTGATCTCCCCTACCTACCACCGGCTTCATAATGCCTAGCCACCTACCCACCTGTTGGGCCAAGTTCCCTCCGGGTGCTCGCATACCACTTCCAACGCTGCCTAGCTCCGACGACGAAGAAGAGAAAGATGAGGTCTCATCGCAGGAGTCGGTCACAACTCAAGGTGTGGTAGCCGCTGTGGAGGAGGAGTGAAGCTATAGGAACCTACATGAATACGGCTCTTCCTCCGGTGACAGCCACCAATCCTATGACCTGATGCTGCCGCCAACCTCAACAGACCGCGTTCCTCGCTTCTGTGGAGAGCGAGACTATCTCTGCTCCAGCAGCGCCGGAGAAGGAGAAGGAGGAGGTCGACTCATTCGAAATGGAAAATAAGAGGCGGGAGGATGCCCGGAACCGCGAGAGAGTCGCTGCCTATACGGCGCATATGGCCGCCGTTCATGAGACCAAAAACCTAGCAGTTCTGGAGATGACCAATCAGATTCGACAGGCAGCGGAATCGAGGAGGAACCAACACGCGGCAGCTGCAGCAGCAGCTGTGACTCCAATGGCGGCAGCGAATGACGATGATGCAGGACCATCATACATCATCCACATATACAGCGATGAAGAAGATTAGGGGATCTAGCTTTATATTAGGTTTTTGTTTATATATCCATAAATGTCATTCAAATCTTGTAAAATATCTCCTGACTTGGATGGACTATTAATTTATCTGAATTTCGTAAAATGTCATCGATTCTGCGGTAACCAAGGAAGCAATCCGGTGCATAATCATTGTACCGGGCAGTGCATGACCTTCATTAATATACATCCGGATCTTACAAGCCAAAGCAGTGCATAGCAGGCTTGAAATGCAGTAGTTTGTTACCAAATAAAATGGGCATGTGCATAACAGGCTTTTGTTGAAGAAGCAGAGCTATGGTTACGTACTTTTAAGGTCTCAAATATAGTGTTTTAATTAGTTTTTTTATTTTTATGTAATATGAGGCGGTGCATAATCATTTAGAGAAGCAGTGCTATGCTACAAATAACAATGGTCCTGTGAATTATATTAGTGGGCCTTTCTTGTATATAAGGAACAATTGCATGGTTGTTGTGAAGTTTTGAGGTCTCGTAAGGACAATTTCGTAGTGGGCTTTTTTATATATAATTAGTAGTACGATTTGCATGATCGGTTGGTTATAAGGATAGGAGGAGTCGTGGAAGCGGTAAAGGCGTAAGTTGCAACAATGCCGCACCAGTTCATCATTTGCAGCGCCGAAACTCAGAAAACCAAGGTGTCTATCTAGCGCATAATTATATATTATGTAGTGTTTTTTTAGTCTGATAACCCACAAGTATAGGGGATCGTGTGTAGCCTTTTCGATAAGTAATATTGTCGAACCCAACTAGGAGCTAAAGGTAGGATAAATATTCTCTCATGTTCTATCAACCACTGATACAACTCTATGCACACTAAACGTTTGCATTATCTAGGAAATAAAAATAGAGCAACAATACGAGTAATAGGGATAGCTTTGTATGATAATAAATAATAAGAAGGTAAAGCTAGTTGCTGCAGCAATAAAATACACTAAACTAATAGAACCATGAGTGTGAAATAGTGGTGGTAATTGTGGTGGCTTTGTCCAAGTTTAAATAGCAAATAGATCAGGTTCATTGTCTTCGATGCAGTTTTGTATGTGGGAGAGGCTAAATATACATGCGCTTCACTACTTGGAATTACATGTACTATATGATTGGATTGTTAGAAAACATTCGTAAGTACTAATCAATGCATTAAAGTTTTCCCAACCATAGCCTTAAGTTTAATGGTCCTCTTACTCCCATACGTGCAACGTTCCGGTTCGTGTCCTCAGGTTTCTGTCACTCCGGCATAACTTCCCCCCTTCCTCTTACACATACTACAAACCCTATGATGTTTAATCCATGCGTGCACAGATATAATGGACACCAAAGGACTGTACCATATCAACATACAACTCTAATGAACCAAAGACGTTCAACCATTCAATTTAAGAACAAAGAAACTACGCAGACATGACATAGATCATAGCATTATAACTTATAGCATCAAACACCATATTTACATAGGATGGTACAGATGTGTGTGGGAGGATGAACCACTGCATACTAGGAGGATTAGGTGATGGAGATGGCGGTGAAGATGGTGAAGAGGGCGGCGGTGGCGCGGGGGACTCCTTCCCCGCCGCTAGTATCATGGGGGAGCATCGCCCCATAGCCCCTTCCTTCATGGCTTCTTGGGAGCCCTCCCCCATGGAGACGGGATCCATGGGGGAGGCAAAAATGTGGCTTTGGTGGCTGGAAATTCGTGGGTGGAGATGCCCTGGGCGAATTAGGTTTCCTCCCTTTATGTAGCTTCTCGGATTCCAGTCACCCCATTTGGGCTGCAGTAAATCGGATCTAAAAGTCCCGTCCGGACTCGGAAGCAGCTAAATTTTATGTCCAGAACGTTTGTTGTGAAATTTCCAACAAATTTGTAGTTGAAAAGTTTTCAGTTTGACGCTGTCTTCGACCCGAAACGTGAACATCTTCAAAAAGAGTTCTGAGACAGATTTCTAGAAAAATCCCAATTTGACTCCAACAAGGTTTCCACTTGTATTCTTGGTAATTCCTACACATCAAAGTGTAAAACAAGAACATTGTGCACTTTTGCAACTATTAGTAGGTTAGTCCAAATAAATCATAAAATTTAAACAAAAAGGGGTATCAAAACCATATTATTAGCATAAAACCATCAAAAATTATAGATACGTTATGGACGTATCATAGTCCATCACATACTTGTTCTTATTAGATCCATCCTTATTTCCTACTGCGGAAATAAACAGATTCAAGACATGGTACCAGACGTCTTCCTCCCATGGAAGACGGGCTTCAGACAACGGAGATTCATCACATTCCTACTCATGGAATGATAGTTCTTACTGTGGTGTACACCAACGAAGAATCTGCAGTCGACAAAATACACGCAATGTACGAAGGTTGGCTTGACGAGGTTAGTACTGATCCAACTTACCGTATCCTTGTTTCGAAAGGTTTTCATAAGAATTATGCAAAAAAATTGCAGTACTTTTTCCTAACTAGTACTTTGAACTAGTTTTCATTTGAATCAAACATTAACCCCATACATCCTTTTTCAGAATCCATTGTTTTTTCCTATGGTCAAGCAAACTATTTGTAATATGAATTAATGTAGTATTAGAGTGGGCATGGAAAATGCGATCCAACATTTTTCCCTACTCCTACGTTCTTCACGCCATAAGAATAAAAAATGTTTCACTAGATTCTGCTACTTACTAAATGATCAAAAATTACTTGACAGGACGAGATCAGCAGGTACATAGGACTCGACCTCGAATACACTCCTAGAGGCAAACAACAAACCATCGCCGAAGTACAACTCGCCATGAGGAATTACGTCCTAGTGTATCATTATGCCAGGAGCACGAAGGAATGTCAGGGGCTACGGCATTTTCTCAACAAAAGACAGATCACGTTTGTTAGTGTGGACAAGAGGACAGACATAAAGATGATGAAGAAAGAGAAATTTGATATCCCTGACGAGTACCATGTCGACATATAGGATATATTCAAGTCCGTCCCACGAGATAATCATAGGGATGGCATGTCCAATCTTGCAGCAACACTCATTGATAGGTCATACATTCAGATGAAGACACTAGCCCGTGCCTCAAACATGCATGACATATGGGAGTGGAAGCCAATGCCGCCATAGAATCTGCGTTCAACAGCAATAGATGGATATCTCACATATGAGTTGTACAAGAGGATAGCATTCATCAGGAATCTCCTCGGTTTAGATAAAACAAGCTTGGATAACACGTTGTGCATCAGGTGTCATGGAGGTTCTAAACCTTACAGACGACATAAACAAGCAGGTCCATTAGGGGATACCAAGAAGATATGGCAGAAGGAGCAATACAGCATCAGTCCAGAAGAAGATGTCGACAGATCGGGGAAGCAAGAAGATGGCTAGAAGGAAGTGGGAATTCAGTAAAAACTTTCATAGTGTGGCTACGCTATTATATCAGTATGGTTATTTTAGTTGATAACCACATATAAAATGTGGGTTTGATTTAGCGTTTGATATTTTCTGAACAAATTCATTTTAACAAGCTTGAAACATTGCTTAGTGTGTGTAATACTTTGAACAATGTGTAATTCTATATAATCTGTGCATTCTGAATATTTTCTTCTAGTCAAACAAATCATATATCAATTTTAAATACAATCTTCTAGTTTGTGTAAGATTATGATGGTTATTCTCATTAATTAACTGTATAGAATACAAAGATAAATGAAGATGCAAATACAAGTAAAAATGCAGTGCATACATGAACACTCAATGGCAGTGCATATTACCTAGTTAAGGCAGATCAGTCAGTATCACTCTACGCATCAGAACTCGGAAGCTGAACACATAGTGGACAAAAACAAATAAATATTCAGGCAGTTCATAAACCGTATGACCAGCATTGCAAAACTTGTGTCAAAACACATACGCCAACCAAGAAGAAGTTAACACAAAACTGCGCAGAAGTTAGGCAGTGTATCCTTCAAAACCTCGGCAGTGCAAACGACAGAACTTGTGTAGTACATCAAAACTCGGAACTCGGAAGCCGAAAACATAGTGAAAAAAAATAACTTATCAGGCAGTACATAAACTGTATGACCTGTAGTGCAAAACTTATCTAAACACACATACTGATCTTACCGGCTATGGCAGTGCTTACGCTAACCTAGAAGCAGTTAACATAAAACGCCAACCAAGAGAATACAATGTCACTCCCCCAACAGTAAAGTAAATAGAACATACCTCAGAAATAAACTGTGTGCAAGCAAAGACAAGTAAAGATATACTGGTCAATAAGAAGGCAGTGCACAAGTTAGAACTTAGGCAGTGCACTCAGTATAACTTAGGTAGAGCTTGTGCAGTGCATCAATGAAATCTAATAAGGCAGTTCGTCAAATATAATTATGGCAGATCACTCACGATCACCCGAGGCGTCAAATTAAGCAGACGCAAGACAGCTTGTTGCATCTAAACAAGGCAGAGCAACCAAAACTACCACCCCATACACGATTTTGTGTTCTCTCTCGTCCCCAACACACGGAAAGGTAGTCCAAAAAACCCGCGGAAAACAGAGTCATTCTGCTACCATCGTCGCCGTCGACCAGGAGCGACAACATCCAGAAACAAACCACCCAACGTCGGGAACCGTCAAAACACCCACCTTCCCACACCCCCAACACCAACATCACACACCACGCTCCGCCAACAGCAACCACCCCAAAACGCCCCGCCCCCGCCGACCCACCCTAACGGAATCTAGTCCAACCCTTCAAATCCAACCCACCACCGCCCGCACCAAACAATTCTCCGACGGTAGCAAGTTCGTCCCTAGCAACCTGCACCGATTTGGAACGGAACTCCCCGGTGACCTCGATAGAGAGGATACATTCACAAAAAAGGTAAGTGGCGGAAGGCGAGAGAGCGGCGGAAGGCCCTGCTTCCTCTTATTCGAGAAATCAAGTAAGCGTAGTAACCTACAACAAGAGGAACGCCGAATTCATATCATTCAAACTCATATAATTCCTGTTTAACACTAGATTCTTCACAAATCTGTAATAGAAAGTAAAATTTATAGTACATACTATCTAACTCCACTTTTAATTCATTCATTTCAGTTCCTTATCGCCATAAAAAGCATATGTGACTAACAGTTTAGAGATTACATATATATAGTTGTTTTTCATAAGTAATTATTGAAAAAAATAGGGAAACAGAATTCGTATATAAAAAGGATAGACAAATATATTAAAACATCGAATCAGTGAAAATAATTACTAAGGATTAGAAGATTGCATAAATAATTACTAATTTTCTGCCACACTTATTAAGAATTGTCTTATGCTCAAATATTATTTAATTATTAGGTGAAATGGAGGACAACATAAGTCCTAACCCTGAAAAGGTATAGAGCAATATACAACATACCTTGTAGTCATCACTAAAATAAATATAGAAATGGCATTTATTTAATACAACTTCTTTGCAAAACATACCTGATAATACCGATGCTGACGAACAAAAGTCATTGCTGGCCCAAGGTAATGCTGTAAAACAAAGTAAAAGTACATATTATTACTGTTTGTTCTTCATATAGTAAGGAAAAATATTGCCCCAAAATAGATAACCAGAACAGCAGTAAGGTCCACACCAGTCAGCTATCAATAACACCATCACAAAGTGTGGACTATATAGAAACACCAACCCAGGAATGGAAAGTGGAAGATCAACTCGTAGAAGAGGAAGAGAAGAAAAAGAAGAAGAAAGCAGTAGGAAAAAAAAAAATGAACCTGGATAAAGTTAAGAAGAAACTACCTCTTCCATCAACCTCTGAAGAAAGTGTGGACAATGAAAAAAAGGAACAAAACATACCCTAGGATGACCAAATCCCACTAAGTGTTTAGCTTCCAGACAGTAGTACCACAAAAGATTTATAGTCCAGTACAAGAAGATTGAAGAGGCGGAACGCAATAGTTCCAGAAGAGCAAGATAACCCCCAGGAAAAAAAGAGGAGAGCATCTAGAATATCAAAGGAAGAAAAAGGACATCTGAAAGAGCAAGAGAACAACACAGGTGAGGATGAGAGCAGTGGCGACGACGCTGAAGACTACAACATTCTTCCAGAAGGAATAGAATCTGAAACCGAAGATGATGATGATGCTGCATGTGATACAAAATAAAATAGAGGAGAATTGGATAATTAGGTTAGTAAAGATTAACATAAATGAATTAACCATCTGACATTCATTTTGGAAAATCCATAGCATGAACTGACAGCATAAAATCTTACATGTAGCAAACTGGGAGAAAACGCAAACGCAAGGATCAGGCAAGATTATGATTCAAGGAACCTTGACAATAGGTGACAAAAAGCTACGCAAGGACACAGGCACAAAGTACATAGTAAGGTGTTCACTCAAAGATCTCCGCAAACTGCTTAAAGATATCCTTAATGATGATCAAAGAAACGAGCTATCAAATGTTGGGTGGGGATTCATGTTTAATTACAGAGTAACATCAAACCTGTCACGGCCAATGATCTTGTGGTTATACGAGAAAATTGATAGAGTTACAATGAAAATGGAACTTGGAGCCGACGTGGACATTGAAATAACACCAGAAGTTGTGAGATCAGTGTTCGGCTTCCCTGACGGACCTAACACAGCTCCATTACCATCAGTGGATGGTAACACAAAAGCTCTCCAGTGGCTAAGGAAAGAACTTGGAATAATAGCGACAAAACGAGTTCAACTTAATGATCTGTATAAGCAAATAAAGAAAGGTGGCACATGTCCTTTCACAATGCAATGCATATTTCTGGTGATTTTCAAGTGTATTGTCTGCCCTACACTACACGCAAGCATAGGCCGAGAGGCTGGAATGGTACACAATGTAGACTACAAGAAGCTTCATCAAATGGATATCTGCCGCGTAGTAGTGGATGAACTGAAGAGAGGAGTTCAAAATTTTTTCGTAGGGAAGAAAAACAGAAACAAGAAAAATGGTAAGGGTCCTGTAAAAAAAACAAATACCAATGGAGCTGAGGGATGCGCAATTCTTCCTTTAATAGTCTATCTGGACACTAAATGGTGTGAGAATTCAATCAACACGATTGAAACACCAAGGCTACATATTATTGACAATGAATTATTGTCATCCATTGTGAAGAAGGACAGACAGAAACATAACATTGAGGAACTCGGAGCATTGAAATATGTAAGTACACATACTAATAATATATATCTTTGTATTTCCTTATTGCATATATGATTTCATTCCGTAGCATAAGAAGATTGAACATCAAATTATCTAAATTGTCCTCTCCACATGAAACAGGTTAAGGCTAGTTCCGAGCTGCAGCACTATAACAAAGGTTTTCATACAAAGAAAAACAGTTCCTCAACTGCATTGATGGATAATTACCAGGACAACGGGAAGAACAAGTATGCAATTGTTGTTGTCGGAGACAACTCAAACATTCCAACTGAAGAACCTTCTGTCTAGCCAAATTCAATCGGAGGTCTCATGACAGATGTTGAGAAGATGCAGCAAGCAATGGATCTCCTGAGACAGATTGTAGACAACCCAGAAAACATATGTCAAAATTTAGAAACTGACACCTTACTAGGCCTCATCAATAACTACAAACAAGACGTCAACAGAGCAGGACTTGAGATTCTAGACTCAATGGATAAGCTTAAGTTATACATGGAGTCGGCGAAAGATATAGCAGTTAGATTAACAACAAAAAGAAGACCTGTCGGAATGGAAGATCCTGCATCATCTTCATTGCCGCAGAATGAAACTGAGAAAAATCACTCTAACAGTGTTGATACGTGTAAAAAAACAAAGACACAACGATCGAAGCTATAAATGTAATTTATATACTTATTTCAAGTTAATGCACGATATAATAAGAATGATTGTTGCTTGTTTAACAGTGTTGTATTTTTTTCATGCATTGTACAATCAGGCAGATGATACCAATAATGAAACTGCAGCAAAAGGATAGGAGCACGCAACCTCACCAATAACAAAAGACAAATCTCTAAAGGTAGACAGTCATTTAGTAGAAAGAGGGAAATTTGCTATAATATGAAGCAAAAAGAAAAAACTGACGATGGTTATAACATTCATAACAATTCAATAAAGAACTAATATAAACTTCTAATTGTAGGAGGACGCAGGAGGAGATACAAACAACCAAACTCCCTGTGATGAAGCAACTGCAGTAGAAACAAGCATACGCTCATCTGACAGAGCGAACAGGCAAGAACATGATAAACAAGAGGAACATCAGACAGAAGATAAAGAAAAACAGAAGATTAAAGTTAAAGACAGTGAAGTTGGACAAAGAGTAGAAGATTTACTGCCAGTTAGTACCAATCTAACATCAGAAGGTCATATGAAGTAGATACAACTTATATTTATCAAATTAATTTGTTGACCAATTTGATTCATTTGTAAATATACCATGTTTTTACTGGTGTGAATCAATTAAGGATACACTTGCAAAATAGAGCTTGCTAAATATATCAAAAAATCTAGGTGTAATGACCATGAATAGATTGGTATGAACGATTATGGTTACAACAGTAAAGTATTAGCCAGTCTACCATTTGCACTCGTCCAACACGAGTGTTGAACCAGTACACTACCTCAAGTACTATAACTGAATTGTCGTCCAACTACCATTCTGATGCACTGCCTAACATTACTCATTGCACTTATTTTTCTGCACTTCATTTTTTCACACACTAACAATTTTTTCTTTCCACAGATACAGATAGTGGAGACCAAGCAAACAAGGACAGCAGACAAATATATTCTGAATGGACAAAATTGTATAACCTGATATGCAAGTTCACAGACAAAGAATTGTTAGAAGAAGATAGAGCTATATTAAAGTGAGATGATTAAAAAATTATCATTTTGCATTTGTCATATTATTTTAGAACCATACCGTGTTATAATAAAAATTACTCCACTCTGCAGATCTCGGTATATCTTAAAGCACGAGAAAACCAATACAAAGGTGCCACTGTATTACATATCAAGTGCTTTAAGAAAGGAAGGACTGCTAGGCGATACAGAGGGTGAATTGATGTTAACCTATCTTGAAGAAAAACTTAGGAGATGCAAGTCAAAGAAGAAAATTATTCATTATAGAGCAATTGTAAGTACTATAAAAAAAGCAACTGTAAATAATAAACAAAAGTCTTTATATATTTAGAGCAAATAAACTAACGGATGTTTTGCAGCAAAAACTTATTAACATTAGCGCAGTCGAAGATGATAAAAGAAGTATGCGCTGGGTAGAGGACTTGTTTAAACCAGACGCAGCAGACCGTCTAGACAAATACGAACTAGTAAGTAGAGCAATAATGTTCATTACAGTATATATTTTGACAACTTGAAGAACACCATACTGCAAATACAAGCTTGTATATTCAATTTTAAAATAGAAAAATATGTTAACAAAATTTAAATAATTGCTCATGCAGATAATGTTTCCTTTTCTCAAGCGACCTCTTAAAGGAAGTTCAGGTTCAGTAGGTCACTCGTTCGAATTGACAGTACATATTTTGGAGAATAAGTTCAGAATTTATGATTCATTGAGAGAGCCAGGGGATATTGATCTTGAAAAAGTATGCTCAAAATTGATCAGGAAAACAAAGACATTGCGGGGCGAAGGTTTTGGAACAACAGAAACAAAAGTATAATCGCTGGATGATCTTGAGGTAGTATATGAACACATGCCTCTACAGGATAATGGGTAAATGTTCATACATAACATAAAATTTAGTCTTGCATTGAACTACTTATCTTTGTCAACTTTTAACCATTTGACAACAACTAAAACGAAAAATGTTATGCAACTGTGACTATGGGTTCTTCATGCTCTACATGATCGAGAACAACACCAGAGATCATGTTCTAGAATTCACAAAAAAAGATATTCCGGATTACAAGGAAATGCTTCTCATGAGGATGCTGACATCAGACATCTTCAGCATAAACATCGAAACATTAGATGATAGAATATTAGGTAATCCTTTACATAGATTTTTTACTAGTATTGTTCATACTACAGTATGTTGTTTCATAGCATTGTTACTATCAAGTGCAACACAATTATTTACAAATTTGCAGCATCTACAGGCCATTCTAAATATCAAGAGCTATTCACAAGAAGAGATTTCCAAGACTTGAAGAAAGATATATTGCTAGGAATTCAAGAGAAGGAAAACAAGATGTCAAACAAATCAATGATACAACTGAAAGAAACACAGGAGAAAAAGATCTTCCGAGAAAGATATAGAAGAAATCCAAAAAAGTGCAAGGATTCGATGGAAGAACAGAAAAATTGAAATCCAGAAGAAAGACTTGTTTTCATTCCACCTAAATTTAAAAAAACAGAGAATGCAAGGAAAGTACGGCAAAAACTAATCGAAGATGCATCAAAACCAGATTACGGAGAGTAAGTGTAAAGCTTAACTTAGTACAGCTAGATTTCTTTTAATTAGCCTAGATCTTTTTTGTTCTAATCTAAACTAACACCCCTGTAATACTAATCCTGTTTTTTGTAATACAACAGGAGAGTTTTAATCAAAACAACTGCATCCAATGAATCAAGAGATTTTACTCTGACATATACTGCACGTGAACTAGCAGACAGTTTCAAAGAGAATGGATGGATAGACAATGAATTTTTAGATGCCGTCATCCACACATGGAGAAGTAATGATGAGTTCAAATATCTTTACCAGGAAGGTAAAAGGGTAATCCTACCCACACAGGTAACAACAGTATTAGATTTTATGGACAAAAACAAAAAATTCGAACCTGAAGACATTGCTCGCACAATTGATTACCTCATAGGAACAGACGACCTTACAAAAGGAGGCACGGTGAGTTATTTTAGAAATAAGCATAAATTTCTATATTCAGTATTAAGATACCTCATAAAATTAAAAATTACCAAATGTTTAAAACTTACTTGAGTATTATATCTACTTCCATACACAGATACTACTATCAGTTCATTGCAAGAAACATTTTTCAGTTTATGTGTTAAATGGGTCTGCTCGAAATCCAAAGGTTGAGATCCTATACTCCTTCGCATACAATAACAGTAAAGAGATGCAGGATTACCACAGTAACATAGGACAAACTATGGTAAGACTCCTACCAAAATATAGACATTACTAGAAAACTTTTACTAGAGTCAGAGTGTTATTTATCAACAAAAAAAAACACACCAAAAGTTACTACCCTTTTTATCTAACAATGTCACTATAATGTTTTAATATACAGCTAAGCAGGTTTGAACAAGTGCTAGAGTGCATTTACAAAGATGATACATTGCCAAGATGGAGTGCATCATTCAAAAATGCATGCTACGTGAGAACTAAAAAACAAGATGAAGATGCATGTGGACTATGGACAATATATTACATTCACAGATACAATGGCGAAATTATAGAAAAAAGAAAGACGTCAAGTGTAAGAATTAGTTAGATAGAATTTCTTCAAAAAAATTGATTACATACACTTGAAAACTAAAAAGATTTTACAATACTTATCAGGACACAAGCTCCAGTATCAGAAATGAACAACTGTACATAATGTTGTTCCACAGATCTAACCAAGCACTAAAGAACCTACCAAAAGATCTTAGGGAGTTGGGTCCAGACGTGGAGATGTCAGAAATTGCAATAACATTAAGTGATTAGGACAAAATTAGAAAACATGTACATTATTTCGTCAAACCTGATTGCATGCACATATTGCATCTAACTAGTCTAAGGCAAAGGAAATTACAATATCTATGGGTTGAGATCCTATACTCCTTCGCATACAATAACAGTAGATGCTTGTTAATCTATAATAGATAACTTGTTTTCTGATTTTAAGTTGGTAGTGCAATATCTATTTGCAGTGCATCAGCATCTATTGGCCAGTGCATCTGCATACACTGCACTCTTGCATACCAATGTGTAAAAATTATATTTTCATCACACTGAACCAAGTACAAACTGCATCTATGTGAGCAGTGCATATAACAAACGTATACAGCGATAAAAACAATTGCATACCTATGTGTAAAAATTATATTTTCATCACACTGAACCAAGTATAAACTATTTCCACATGCCGATCATAATCAACCCAGTATAAACTTCTTCTAGGTGGTCTTTAAACAAACTTCTTACGTAGATATCCTTGCACTGCCATGGACAAATTACATACATAAGTAAATAAGGCAGTGCAACAAGTCAGCACAAGGCAGAATATACATATGTACGAGGCAGTGCATCTAAATCTACGTGGGTAGTGCATGCACCACTAAAAACACTCTTCCATGCCTATGTGTAAAAATTATATTTTCAGCAGACTCAACACTGTATAAACTGCTTCTAGATGATCATTTTAAAAACTGCCTATACAGATATCCTTGCACTCCCATAGAACCATGCGTACATGAGTAAATAAGGCAGTGCAACCAGTCTGGTCAAGGAAGAACAAAGAAGTTGTATAGCACACACGGAAAGAACACTGCAGTGCACCGTAGCTAGTCAGAGCAGTGCAAATAGAAAAATTGACTGACACACAGACACTTACTTCAATACGTACATACTTACTAAATTACAGACATTCTTGCTCCATCACATCCATTAACTTCTCTTGACAAACACCATGACAAACACTTACAACATGATAGGACAAATTTTGCTAGTATTTAAAATATGGAAGACGCTTTACAATTTATTTAGACAGTTTCTTATCAAGCTCCTTGACCTCTTTGTGAATGTCATCCATGCACTCTTTGTAGTTACGATGGCGTTCAAGAATGTCCTTCAGTGATTGCATTGCATGTAGCCTGTCAAGACGTGCATTTTTTGTTGTTGTTTCAATGTCTTCAAAACACTTGGCTATCATGTCAGCCAATTGCTCATCAAGCTTCTGTCTATCAGCTACTAGCTGAGCCATATCCATCATCAGAGTATCCCGCTCCAAGTCCCACGCTGCAGCGCCAGCTTTATACTTGTTGAGCTCCACCTTCATCATAGCAACATCTTCAACAATGTGTTGCATTCCGACGATCTTGTGTCGAAGACGGTCACACTCTACAATAATCATCTTTTCTACCTCCTTCTCGGTGAGCTTGACACACAATTCTGATACCTTAGCCTTTTCCGTAGCAAGTTCATTACGAAGTCTCTGATATTCTGCATCAACATGATTACTGCCATCCAAAACTCCTGTAACTAATGCCAGTGAATCCTAATATTTCAACAGAAAACAACAACAAGATTTAGTGTAAATAGTACTGATCATAGTAAAAAATAGCCAACATACAAATACATGCACATTGATTAGCCCGCTCGGATGCACTACAGGAATAAACGACGACGGAGTAGATGCCAAATGCGAGCAACCAAGAACACTAGAGGAGTTAGACCTATATGTAAGTTCCAAACGTCAACGACACAACAAGAGCTTCAAAAACCTAATCCAAAAAATTAGAAATGAATACAAGAAATGATAAAAAACCAAAACTAACCCGGACTCGTCGATCTTGAGACGGTTGCATCGAGACGACGACGAACATTCGGTGAAGGAATTCATGATGGTGGGAAGCAGGGCAGCGCCCTCCATGCCTCGTCTCCTCCGCTCGGCAGCTTCCAAACATTTCATAACGGCTATCTGCTGCTTTCTAGACAAAGGCTTCCTCATTGGATCCATGGTAGAAAGAATTGAAATTGGAACTGGAAGAAGAACCGTCTAGAGGAAAACAAACCGTCTAGTAGAAGAGGAACTTGGACTAGAATGCAAAATATTAAGCATCGACGTCTGAATTTATAACGTACTTATACACATTGAACAGTCGTCTCGCCTACCCACAATAAAACACAACCCACACATCATCCTAGATCAACGATTGACCAAAGCTATAAGAGCAAGTACAATAAGTCCTAGTCAGCTGGCTATAAGGATTAAAATATTATTTCCTTGTCTAGTTGGAAGAGAGAGAATAGGAGAGAGAAGAAGAGTGGGCTCTCGTGCAAGAGCCAACTCCAGCACGTGCTCCTAGGCACTTTGAGAGAGTGAAAGGTGGGCCATGTAGTGCTAAAATAGTATATTTTTGTACTCACTATTGCACATGCTAGCTCTAAGTTGGCTATAGATGACATGGCACTTGGCTTATAGCCAGCAGCTGGCTATACTATTGTCCTTTCTCTAATACTATGCCTAATATAAACGCAATTAACAATTCAGCGAATGAAACAGCGCACGCAGATCGAAAGTTAAGTTTACCGAGGTTGCGAACAACAATGCGCATCGCACTTCAGTCAAAATAGAGCAGTTCAACATTATACAATATTAGGGCACTGTAACAAGCTAATAATATGGCAGTGCACGCGGATAAACTGTGCAGTACTCAATGTAGAAATTTGATAAAAAGTATACTACTTTGAGTAAAATGAACTATAAAATTTCAATTACCCGTAAATAAAAAAATAACATAAACCTAATGAAAAAATAAAGGAAATACTAATTACCGTAAAAAAACATACCTCACACCACTACCAAAAGTGTCAACTATGCACTGCCTCGATGTACAAGTTCAGTTTAGTTGTTAGTCTACCAGACTTTCAATTTTGTCAAGTTAGCACATAAGCGTTTTAGTTGGTTGATTTATAATTGGACGGAAACCGAAGGGACTCTCTTCAGTTCTCTCCACCGCTCTCCCACTACGCACGTCCAGAGCAGTTCCCGAGAACAGTTCCCGAGAATAGTTCCTCAGAGTAGAGCAGTTTCTCAGAAAAGTTTGTCCCCTCCTGATCGACATTTCTCCTCTAATCCCGTATCCCTTTCCTTTTACTTTATTGGTTTCAGTTCTAATCCTTATTTGTTTCTTCATTTCAAGAAGCTTTGTTCTTTTATTTGAATCTCCATTCCATTGTCTTTGTATAATTCGACGGTGAGTTTTGCATCACACTTCCATTTAATTTTATTTAGTTTCCCCGTAATCCTTTATGTGTTCTTCCTATCATCTTATTCCCGGGATACTATGGTGTAATTTATGCCTGATAATTGATCTGTTTGACACTTTGTATATTAGGATTGTACTTAGTTAATGCATAGTTCACTCCTTAAATGCACTATTAATTTTATCAGGTGTTTCTTGGAATGGACCGTACAATGTGTGGGAAACCTGCCAACAATTGTGGTAGGGCACAAAGGAGAGAAGCCAGCTTCCAGGTTAACATTATTCAAGCTTTTTCCATCAATGGTGTGGTAAGTTTTTACATATTTCCGAGAAGGTTTTCGAAGGTTTTATTCAAAATGTTAAAATTTTTCATTTTATATACTGTTTCTTTTACTGTCTTATTATCACACGAACTGAACCATGTTGTTTACCTTCAAGTAGTGCCATGCTCATTTAGGGAAAGACTGAATGATTTCACTCCAAAAAATTGGATGGTTGCAAATAGTGAAGCATTAAGGAATTTTGATTTTTTCTTCAAAAAGTCTAATGTTAGGACAATAATTTGTGGTCTATACTGAAAGTTCTTGATGAGGGTTTATGATATAGCACTTGGAGATATAGTGCATTTTGAATATGATGACGACCCACTTGATCATGTTGGTTTCAACTTAACCAACTTATTTCATGTCACTGTTTACTCTAATGGTGAAGAGAAAAAGATCCATGAAGCAACTGCTATTTCCCTTATTTACTGTAAATAATTTGCACATACAGTTTTTCCTTGTCCTACTACTAGATCATCATAATAACAGTCTTTAATACTAAATATATATTTCCACTCATTGATCAGAGCTGGGAGATGTGCCTACATCCATCAGAAGCATTCTGCACAGGGCCATCTTCTCAGACATAAATGCACTAACTGAGCAGCAAATGGCTTCAGTCTTATTTGGCATTTACAAAGATGTTCATGTCACAGAACATCAGTTTTTTGAAAGTAAAGATGAAAAGGATTTCTAGGTACACAATATGAATATGGAAAACCATGACCATAATGCACTGGTTAGTTTCCACATATTTAATAATATTTTACGTTCATATTCAACATATAATTTAATGAACTTGTTAATTTAAAATGCTTGTTAAAATAGTAACTTTTTTCTTTATTGCAGTTCATGCAAATTGAGGCTATAGATGGTTTCAGGTACCCAACTCAGGGCATAGCACATCTTTACAGGCAGGGACATGATCTTGAAGGAGAAGAAGAGAATTTTATTGCATGTCCATATACAGTACAAAGGGACAATGGACGTGTCAGCTTCACCACATGGTGGCCTGACTTCACATTTGCTGCTGATGTTGGATGGGCATCACTACTTCTCATGAAAGTAGAGCATATGCAAGAGCACCTTGGTATCAACTTTGTTGACATTGTCATCTAGTGGTTAACTTGGAAAAACACTATTCAGATAGTCATCTTTTCTTGTTTAATCTAGTGCTGAAGTGTATTGCATTCGTGTTGTTTAGTAAGTTGAACATCTTTTATCTACTGTATGTCAATGAATGTACTCAGTAAGTTGAACACTTTGATCATCTTCTAAATATTGCATATGTGAATCTAGAATGCTGAATTTATTGCATCTTGCACCTTGAATTCTATGCATTGCTCAAGCTACAACAATTGCACTGCCTCCCTGTGCTACGAGCAAGCCAATTGAACTCATCCTGTAAGCAGTGCATGACCCAGCAAAGCGCAGATGCTCAGCACTGCACTCTCTGCACTACTCAATCTACAACCAATGCACTGCCCCCTGTGCTACGAGAACGCCACTCGAACTCCTCATGTATCTAGTGTACAGCCC
Source organism: Avena insularis (assembly GCA_023614405.1). Classification (NCBI taxonomy): domain Eukaryota; kingdom Viridiplantae; phylum Streptophyta; class Magnoliopsida; order Poales; family Poaceae; genus Avena; species Avena insularis. The sequence goes on along the minus strand of JAJUPC010000146.1, from coordinate 550,436 downwards.
AGCACATCGCAGATGCTCACAACTACACACCATGCACATCTCAACCTCCAAGAAATGCATTGCATCCGTGTGCTACGAGCAAGCCGCTCGAACTCCTCATGTAAGCAGTACACGGCCCAGCACAGCACAGATGCTCATCACTGCATGCTATTGACTGCTCAACCTACAACCAATGCATTGCCTACCTGTGCTACTAGCACGCCACTCGAACTCATCTTATAAGCAGTGCATGGCCCAACACAGTGCAGATGCTCATCACTGCACGCCATGCACTGCTCAAGCTACAACCAGTGCATTGCCTCCCTATCCTACGAGCAAGCCACTCGAACTCCTCCTGTAAGCAGTGCACGACCCAGCACAACGCAGATGCTCTGCACTGCACGCCATGCACTACTCAATCTACAATCAGTGCACTGCCTCCTTGTCCTACGAGCAAGCCACTCGAACTCCTCCTGTAAGGAGTGCACAGCCCAGCACAGCGCAGATGCTTAGCACTGCACCCCATCCATGCTCCAGTTACAACCAGTGCACTGCATTCCTATCCTACGAGCAAGCCACTCGAACTCCTCCTATAAGCAGTGCACGGTCTAGCACAGCGCAGATACTCAGTACTGCACGCCATCCACTGCTCAAGCTACAACCAGTGCACCGCGTCCCTGTCCTACGAGCAAGCCACTCGAACTCCTCTTGTAAGAAGTGCATGGCCCAGCATAGCGTAGATGCTCAACACTGCACGCCATGCACTGCTCAAGCTACAACCATTCCACTGCCTCCCTGTCCTACAAGCAAGCCACTCGAACTCCGCCTGTAAGCAGTGCACGGCCCAACACACCTCAGATGCTCAACACTGCATGCCATGCACTACTCAAGCTACAACCAGTGCACTGCCTCCCTGTCCTACGAGTAAGCCACTCGAACTCCTCCTGTAAGTAGTACACGGCCCAACACAGAGCAGATGCGCATGGTATAAAAAAATGAACTGCCTCCATTACTATTAGACACTGCACCACCTCACATTACTACTAGAAACACAATCACATTGAGAACAGTACACTTAAAAGAATTAGTTCAAAGTATAGAGAAAAAGGAGTTCAAAGTAGGACCCCTCCCATTACACCCCACAAAATCTCCATTGCCCATAAATAAAACAAAAGAGACAAAATAAAATAAAAATAAAAAAATAAAAGCAGATACTAACTACCGAAAAAGAGAAAAAAAAGGACCGACAAAGAGAAAAATAGGTCCAAAAAAGAGTAACCATAGAACTGCGCCACTCCCAAGAGAGATAATTGTTGCACTGCCTCCCTGTCCTATGAGCAAGCAACTAGAACTCCTCTTATAAGCAGTGCACACAACGCAAACCGCAGTTCATATGAACCGGAAAAGAGAAAAAACCGACAAAAAACGAAAAACCGAGCGAGGTCCTGTGATGGAAGAAAACCTCCGTACGCCCCACCCCAAACATCCAGAAGCGCTACCAGAACTACACGTGTCAAGAAAAGAAGACACCCCCGATCGACGGGACACACCAAAATCTTCCACGTGCTGCCACGAGCAGTGTTGCGGAGCGTACTCCCATGAGAGCGCCCTTTTTCTAGCATTTTCGTAAGACCTGATACATGCTTGAGAGTTTTGACCAAAAACAAGTCGTTTTCGTGCATCATGGCCGTTTTTATGAGGTGTTGCCCATAGTTTTGGGGTTCTAGGGCGATTTTGAACAACCATAAGAATCAATACATGTTTGAGAGTTATGACCAAAAACTCGTTCTTTTTCTATTTTATGGATTTTTTTCATGAGCTATTGCCCATAGTTTTGGGTTGTAGGGCGATTTTCAACGATCATAAGACCCGATACATGTATTAGCATTATGACCATAAACTCGTAGTTTTCACGTTTTATGGCTATGTTCATGAGCTATTGCCCACAGATTTGGGGTTCTATGCAATTTACAATGACTGTAAGACTCGATACATGTTTGAGAGTGATGACCAAAAACAAGTTGCTTTCGCTCTTCATGGCTATTTTCATGAGCTATTGCCCACAGTTTTGGGGTTCCATGGTGATTTACATGTGATTGTGTTTCTAGTAGTAATGTGAGGCGGTGCAGTGTCTAATAGTAATGGAAGCATTTCATTTTTTTATACCATCTCTGCTACGTCTTTGGGCCGTGCAGCTCTACGAGCATCTGCTCTCTCAATGGGCCGCTGCGCGCCATGTGAGGAGTTCGAGTGGCTCGCCAGAGATGTGGAGGCAAGCTTTGGTTGTAGCTTGAGTAGTGCATGGCATGCAGTGCTGAGCATCTGAGTTGTGCTAGGCCGTGCACTGCTTACAGGCGGAGTTCGAGTGGCTTGCTTGTAGGACATGGAGGCAGTGGAATGGTTGTAGCTTGACCAGTGCATGGCGTGCAGTGTTGAGCATCTACGCTGTGCTGGGCCATGCACTGCTTACAGGAGGCCGTGCACTGCTTACAAGAGGAGTTCGAGTGGCTTGCTAGTAGGACAGGGACGCAGTGCACTGGTTGTAGCTTGAGCAGTGGATGACGTGCAGTGCTTAGTATCTGCGTTGTGCTGGGCCATGCACTGCTTACAGGAGGAGTTTGAGTGGCTTGCTCGTAGGACAGGAATGCAGTGCACTGGTTGTAGCTAGAGCATGGATGGGGTGCATTGTTAAGCATCTGCGCTGTGCTTGGCTGTGCGCTCCTTATAGGAGGAGTTCGAGTGTATTGCTCGTAGGACAGGGAGGCAGTGCACTGATTGTAGATTGAGCAGAGCATGGCGTGCAATGCTGAGCATTTGCGTTGTGCTGGGTGGTGCACTGCTTACAGGAGGAGTTCGAGTGGCTTGCTCGTATGATAGGGAGGCAATTCACTGGTTGTAGCTTGAGCAGTGCATGGCGTGCAGTGATGAGCATCTGCGCTGTGCTGGGCCATGCCCTGCTTATAAGATGAGTTTGAGTGGCGTGCTCGTAGCACAGGTAGGCAATGCATTGGTTGTAGGTTGAGCAGTCAATAGCATGCAGTGATGAGCATCTGTGCTGTGCTGGGCCGTGTACTACTTACAGGAGGAGATCGAGTGGCTTGCTCGTAGCACACGGATGCAATGCATTTCTTGGAGGTTGAGAAGTGCATGGCGTGTAGTTGTGAGCATCTACGATTGCTGGGCTGTATACTGGTTACATGAGGAGTTCGAGTGGCGTTCTCGTAGCACAGGGGGCAGTGCATTGGTTGTAGATTAAGTAGTGCAGAGAGTGCAGTGCTGAGCATCTGCGCTTTGCTGGGTCGTGCACTGCTTACAGGATGAGTTCGATTGGCTTGCTCGTAGAACAGGGAGGTAGTGCATTGGTTGTAGCTTGAGCAATGCATAGCATTCAAGGTGCAAGATGCAATAAATTCAGCATCCAAGATTCACATATGCAATATTTAGAAGATGATCAAAGTCTTCAACTTACTGAGTACATTCATTGACATACAGTAGATAAAAGATGTTCAACTTACTAAATAACATGAATACAATACACTTCAACACTAGATTAAACAAGAAAAGATGACTATCTGAATAGTGTTTTTCCAAGTTAACCACTAGATGACAATGTCAACAATGTTGAGACCACGGTGCTCTTGCATATGCTCTACTTTCATGAGAAGTAGTGATGCCCATCCAACATCAGCAGCAAATGTGAAGTTAGGCCACCCTGTGGTGAAGCTGACACGTCCATTGTCCCTTTGTACAGTATATGGACATGCAATAAAATTCTCTTCTTCTCCTTCAAGATCATGTCCCTGCCTGTAAAGATGTGTTATGCCCTGAATTGGGTACCTGAAACCATCTATAGCCTCAATTGGCATGAACTGCAATAAAGAAAAAAGTTAGTATTTTAACAAGCATTTTAAGTTAACAAGTTCATTAAATTATATGTTGAATATGAACATAAAATATGATTAAATATGTGGAAACTAACCAGTGCATTATGGTCATGGTTTTCCATATTCATCTTGTGTACCTAGAAATGCTTTTCATCTTTACTTTCAAAAAACTCTAAGTTTTCACATTTTATGGCTGTTTTTATGAGTTATTGCCCATAGTTTTGGGGTTCTAGGGCGATTTACAATGACTGTAAGACCTCATACATGTTTGAGAGTGATGACCTAATACAAATCGTTTTTGTGCTTCGTGGCCATTTTCATGAGCTATTGCCCATAGTTTTGGGGTTCCATGGTGATTTACAACGACCGGAAAACCTGATATCCGTTTTAGTGAGCTATTACCCCACAGTTTGGGGTTCCAGGGCGATTTTCAATGATCATAAGACCCGATAGATGTTTTAGAATTATGACCATAAACTCGTAGTTTTCATGTTTTATGGCTGTGTTCATGAGCTATTGGGTTCAGGGTGATTTATAACGACTATAAGACCTGATACATGTTTGAGAGTGATGACCAAAAACAAGTCGTTTACGTGCTTCATGGCCATTTTCATGAGCTATTGCCCATAGTTTTGGGGTTCCATGGTGTACAACGACCGAAAAAACAGATATATGTTTGAGAGTTATGACCAAAAACTCATCGTTTTTGTTCTTTATGGCAGTTGTCATGAGCTATTGCCCACAATTATGGGGTTGCATACCGATTTACAATGACCATAAGAATATATGCTTGAGAGTTATGAACAAAAACTCGTCGTTTTTTTGCTTTATGGCTGTTTTCATGACCTATTGCCTACGGTTATGGGGTTTCATACCGATTTACAATGACCACAAGACCCGATACATGTTTGAGAGATATGACCAAAACCTCATCGTTTTCGCGCTGTGTTGCCGTTTTAATGAGCTATTGCCCACATTTTGGGGGTTCTAGGGCAATTTACAATGAAAGTAATACTAGATACATGTTTGAGAGATATGATCAAAAACTCGTAGTTTTCATGTTTTATGGCTGTTTTCATGAGCTATTGCCCACAGTTTTGCGGTTCCAGGGCGATTTACAAAGACCATAAGACCTGATACATGTTTGGGAGTTATGACCAAAAACAAGTCATTTTCGCGCTTCAGGGCCGTTTTTGTGAACGACCGTAATACCCGATACATGTTTTAGCATTATGACCATAAACTCGTAGTTTTCACATTTTATGGCTGTGTTAATGAGCTATTGCCCACAGTTTTGGGGTTCTAGGTGATTTACAATGACTGTAAGACTCGATACATGTTTGAGAGTGATGACCAAAAACAAGTTGCTTTTTCTCTTCATGGCCGTTTTCATGAGCTATTGCCCATAGTTTTGGGGTTCCATGGTGATTTACATTGACTAAAAAACCCGATATATGTTTGAGAGTTATGACCAACAACTCGTCATTTTTGCGCTTTATGGCTGTTTTCATGAGCTATTGCCCACAGTTATAGGGTTTCATACCGATTTACAACGACCATAAGAACCGATACATGTTTGAGAGATATGACCAAAAACTCATCGTTTTCGCACTTTATTGTCGTTTTAATGAGCTATTGCCCACATTTTTGGGGTCGCAGGGCGATTTACAACAATAATAAGACTAGATACATGTTTGATAGATATGATAAAAAAAATCGAAGTTTTTACATTTTATGGCTGTTTTCATGAGCTATTGCCCATAGTTTTGGGGTTTCAGGGCGATTTACAATGACTGTAAGACCTCTCATATATGTTTGAGAGTGGCCATTTTCATCAGTTATTGCCCACAGTTTTGGGGTTCCATGGTGATTTACAACGATCGGAAAACCCGATATATGTTTGAGAGTTACGACCAAAAACTCGTTGTTTTTGTGCTTTATGGCTGTTTTCAGAGCCATTACCCACAGTTATAGAGTTTCATACAGATTTACAACAACCATAAGACCTGATACATGTTTGAGAGATATGACCAAAACTCGTTGTTTTCGCGCTTTATTGCCGTTTTAATGAGCTATTACCCACAGTTTGGGGTTCCAGGGCGATTTCAACGATCGTAAGACCCGATACATGTTTTAGAATTATGACCATAAACTCATAGTTTTCTTGTTTGATGGCTGTGTTCATGAGCTATTGGCTTTAGGGTGATTTATAACGACTGTAAGACCCGATACATGTTGGAGAGTGATGACAAAAAACAAGTTGTTTACGTGCTTCATGGCCATTTTCATGAGCTATTGCGCACAGTTTTGGGGTTCCATGGTGATTTACAACGACCAAAAAACCGATATATGTTTGAGAGTTATGACAAAAACTCATCGTTTTTGTTCTTTATGGCAGTTGTCATGAGCTATTGCCCACAATTATAGGGTTGCATACCGATTTACAATGACCATAAGAATATATGTTTGAGAGTTATGAAAAAAACTCGTCGTTTTTTTGCTTTATGGCTGTTTTCATGACCTATTGCCTAAGGTTATGGGGTTTCATACCGATTTACAACGACCATAAGACCCGATACATGTTTGAGAGATATGACCAAAAACTCATCATTTTCGCGCTCTATTGCCATTTTAATGAGCTATTGCCCACATTTTTGGGGTTCTAGGGTAATTTAGAATGAAAGTAATACCAGATACATGTTTGAGAGATATGATAAAAAACTCGTAGTTTTCACGTTTTATGGCTGTTTTCATGAGCTATTGCCCACAGTTTTGCAGTTCCAGGGTGGTTTACAAAGACCATAAGACCTAATACATGTTTGAGAGTTATGACCAAAAACAAGTCATTTTCGTGCTTCAGGGCCGTTTTCATGAGCTATTGCCCATAGTTTTGGGGTTGTAGGGCGATTTTCAATGACCGTAAGGCCAGATAGATGTTTTAGAATTATGACCATAAACTTGTAGTTTTCATGTTTTATGGCTGTGCCCATGAGCTATTGCCCACAGTTTTGGGGTTCAGGGCAATTTAAAATGCTTGTAAGACCCGATACACCACACTTTAAGATTCCAACCAGATCCTTTCATTTAAGACTTGGATTTTTTTATTTAATCCCTTTTGCATTTCTTCAATGATTAATTGGAATTCCAACTAATCATTTTGGCTGACTGTTTTTACCCGGTCAAAGAGCATCCTCTGTGGCTCAAGTAGTAACTACTTTCCATGAGGAGGGGGCCATGGAATACACTATTGTAGTAGCTAAAATGGCGGACTCGCCTGCCATGTTTGAGAGTGATGACCAAAAACAAGTCGTTTTTGCACTTCATGGCCGTTTTCATCAGGTAATGCCCACAGTTTTGTGGTTCCACGGTGATTTACAACGACCGAAAAATCCGACATATGTTTGAGAGTTATGACCAAAAACTCGTCCTTTCTGCGCTTTATGGCTATTTTCATGAGCTATTACCCACAGTTATGGGGTTTCATACCGATTTACAAAGACCATAAGACCCGATACATGTTTGAGAGATATGACCAAAACCTCGTTGTTTTCGCGCTTTATTGCCGTTTTAATGAGCTATTGCCCACAGTTTTGGGGTTCCATGGTGATTTACAACGACCGAAAAACCCAATATATGTTTGAGATTTATGACCAAAAACTCATCATTTTTGCGCTTTATGGCTATTTGCATGAGCTATTACCCACAGTTATGGGGTTTCATACCGATTTACAAAGACCATAAGACCCGATACATGTTTGAGAGATATGACCAAAACCTCATCGTTTTCGCGTATTATTGCCATTTTAATGAGCTATTGCCCACAGTTTTGGAGTTCCAAGGCAATTTACAACGATAGTAAAACTAGATACATGTTTGAAAGATATGATCAAAAACACGTAGTTTTCATGTTTTATGGTTGTTTTCATGAGCTATTGTCCAAAGTTTTGGGGTTCTAGGGCGATTTACGACGAGCATAAGACCTAATACATATTTGAAAGTTATGAACAAAAACAAGTCATTTTCGCGCTTCATGGCCATTTTCATGAGCTATTGCCCATAGTTTTGGGGTTCTAGAGCGATTTTGAACAACTATAAGACTTGATACATGTTTGAGAGTTTTGACCAAAAACTCATCATTTTTCTATTTTAAGGCTGTTTTTCATGTTTTGGAGTTATAGGGCGATTTTCAACGACCATAAGACCGGATACATGTTTTAGAATTATGACCATAAACTCGTAGTTTTCACGTTTTATGGCTGTTAGGGCGATTTACAACGACTATAAGACCCGATACATTTTTGAGAGTGATGACCAAAAACAAGTCGTTTTCGCGCTTCATGGCCATTTTCATGAGCTATTGCCCACAGTTTTGGGGTTTTATGGTGATTTACAATGATGGAAAAACCCGATACATGTTTGGTGATTTACAATGACCAAAAACTCGTCATTTTTGTGCTTTATGGCTATTTTCTTGAGCTATTGCCACAATTACACTACAAGGAATCTGGCTATATATGACCCTCCAATTTCGTCAAGAGAATCATCATAGTAGTGCTTTTATGACGACTCTATGATGATTTTGAGATCATCGAAAGTTGGGCGTCGCAAATGAACTATAACGACGATTTTTGCGAAATCGTCATAACCGCCTATGACGATATTGGATCGTCATAATGCCTATGATGATCCAATATCGTCACGGGACATTTATCCTGGCCATGTCAGATCCTACGTGGCAGATCCGATGTGGCAACGATTCAGCCCGATCCACTTCACCTATTTAAATGGGCCAAGCCCACAATTTCAATACAATTATGCATTCCTACCAATTCTGGTCTCGGCTACATGGGGCAAATCCAACATTTTAGCCTGTTTGTTTTATATGTCTTGGCCTTTTTATAGTCCAATTATTTTCTATTCTCAACATTTTTACAATCCATTTATTTTCCAATTTTGTCCTTTTTGTCAATGGGTCCTAACTGTCAGGTTATTCTAGACAGTGGGTCCAAATTGTCAGTTCATCTCATTTGTAAGGTTTTGATTTTTTTCCACATCAAATTAATGAGCAATATACCAATTAGAAAGGAGAAAGAATACAAATGAAAATCTATAAATAACAACCAACATCTATTGGTTATAGTATGATTGTCGGAAAAGTTATAACACATGTGAAATTGCACAATTGACATCACACTGAATGCAGCTATCAAATCTTTCATACCCTACAGTCTACAAATAGAACTCTTAAAAAGTACTAAATCTAGCTACTCTTGAAATTCATGAGCATGTAGCGCTTGTGAAAGATGATTTTAATGGTGTACTCGACCTTGAACTTCTAAGCCTTCTCCTGCAACAAAAACAAAAAAGTACCATTAGCATGCTCTAGTACAATAAAATTTACTGCAAAAAATTCCCAACCGATAGGATCATGCTGTAGTTCAAAACAAATAGGCATATCCATAAAACTTTCAATCTGACATAATTAACCATACTGGAGTGGTTTACTACTAATCCATCCAGTGACAATCCTGGATAGCACTATCTAACTAATTGATAGAAATGAAGGAAACAATATTTCACACTAAGAAACATGCTGAGCAGTGTAATCAATCAAGGAAAATAAGACTTGAGACGGTATGCAGAATTATCATGGAACTCGTTAAGATAGAGCATTTCTTCAAGCCTAGAAAAGTTAAGATGAATAAGCAATGCCAGCACCATGATAAGCAGAAATATTTTCCATGATTACTCCATCAGAACAACAAAAAGTAGACAGGTCATACAACATGGTCTTATCTTCACAAGTAACAAAGTGTAGTCATAATGAAACAATGGAGCTTATCCTAAAAATGAAGGAGATATGCCCTAGAGGCAAATAATAAATAGGTTTTTATTGTCATACCTCAATTAGTTTATAATAGTTTCATATTGTGCTATAACTGTGCCAAGTAGAAATATTGGTATAGGTGTGGTATGAAACAACCAAGTCCCTAGTAGCCTCTATTCATACTAGTTCGTTGATCATGAGGATGATCTGGGTTTCAAGATCATGGGCATTTATGCCAATTGACAAAGGGTCATATCATTGGAGAATGATGTGATGGACATTCCTCGAAGGATTGCGACATGATCAAGTCATATAGTTCATTGTTGCAACAACTATACCTAGACTCCTTTTCCTTAGACTGTGAGCTCATATTACTCACTGTTTCCCAAGGCTGCTTAGACTGCATCAACCGTCATCTGGTAATACGGTGGCCATAAAGGTGTACGTTGGGTATTCCGAAGGAACAGTAGATGACATGTGACTGCAAGACCGGGATTTGTTCACCCACATGACGGGTAAAGATACATACGGCCGGCTTGGTGAGATTACATCCATAAATGTTGCAACATGTGACTCGGTCACGGGGATGTAATATCACGGTAAAAAGAAAACAAAACTTGTTGTGAATGAGATTGAACAAGGTATGTGATACCAATGATCGGATCTCGGACAAGAAACAAAAGGAAGTTGGAAGCTACATTTACCGGTTCAAACGACATTGTCATCAGGAATGCATAGGGGTCACATGGATATCCCTGGTCCCTCTATTGATCAATGATTTAGATCATGTCTAGAGCACTCCCGAGCCGTGAGAGGATACACTTAAGGGTATGATGAGAGTGATCATTCGTAAGACGGAATTACAGTAGAGAAAGAGAAAGCCGGAATCGTTCCGTGGAGAGATCCGAAGTTGTTCGGAGAAAGAATAAAGGAAAAGAGCGGAAAAGTGTTTTCAGATAAATGGGAATTTAAATATACATTTATTATATGTTAATTATGAATTAATATATTCTAAATAATATTTAGATTAGGATTTATAAAGGCAACTTTTATATTAGGCCAAATACCCGAAGGAAAATAGCCTAGAAGAAAAGCTGCAGAAAAAGAAAAAGGGAAAAGAAAATAGTTCAGCCAAAATGAGCAGCGAATATTATCCGCCGCACGGGGCGGCAAGCAGCTAGGCTGCAGGCGCGGACGAGCGGCAAGTACTACGCCCCGCTGAGGGCAACGTAGCGCCAGGTGTCGCGCAGTCGCGGGCCGTGAACGACCGGCCGACCCAAGCCGGGGCCGCCTCTCTCCTGCTGCCTGGCTTGGTCTTTGGAGGCGAGCGCGCCACCAGGGGCACCAGCCACTGAGCCTGTTGCTACTCGATTCAGGCCCACCTGGGTTGGCACCCCTTTGCAGCTGGGCTGAGAGCATTTGGGCCATCTGGTTGAGACAAAAATCCCTGGTATTTTTCCTTTACTAATAGTACCACATGGCTAACCTAATGGGGAGGGCACACCCCCTCCGCCTATATAAAGGGGTGCCCATGGGTGGGATGAAAATACACAATCACACTAACACAACCAATATTTGGATAAGTCCTTTGGTTGACTTCCTCCTTCCCTCTCTCTCTAGCCCTTGTGACCATGGCCCCAAGTTTGGGCTGTGCGAACAAGGCACACCTGCAGTACGCCATTGCGCTGCAGGGATTCCTAACCGGATATCAACTTCCGCACTCCCGGCGGGATCGGGGAGCCGGAGGTTTCATCGTGCACCGGATGTGTACGAAGACACGAGCCGCAACACTTGGGACGCTTGAATGTCGTGAGCCGGAGCTGCTGCACGATGAAGAAGGAGCAAGGGGCGAGGAGCTTCGCGACCTTGAGGTCGGCTACGAGTACGACTACATCAACCACGTTCCCCTCGGAACGTTAACAGCGCACGGTCTACAAGGGTATGTATTCTCTACGCATTGGCCGTTACCGCATTACTACATAGATAGATCCTAGGCAGTTTTGGGGTTCCATCGTAGGATTTTTTTTGTTTTCTACTGCGGATCCCCTTCAATGGTATCAGAGCCGATCTATGCGTAGGAGTGTTGTACGTCCAGTATGCACAAGTATTGTGCAGGCATTGATACCTTAGTTGTTACCCTATAACGTGTACTTGTTTATATCGCGATATTGTTTGATGAAGCGGCCTGGACCGACCTTACGCATATTCGTACGTGAGACTGGTTCCACGCTCAACATATGGCTTGTACCGTATAAGTGGCTAGAGGGTGTTTGTCTCTCATTCAATAGTTGATATAGCATTTACAACAGAGGGCCCCGAAAGGGGTGTAGTATAGACAACTATTGGATCCATGTTGTGGTTGGAAAGTTCGTCGATTAGAAACGGTTCTATTGCGAAAGCCCTAACAACCACATAAAACATGCAATAGATAAAGTAGGGGCGTCTAACTTTATTTTGTAGGAGGGCATATGATTATGATATGGCATTGGTCGTTATGAAGGTAAAGTAGTTTACTTTTCTATTACTAAGTAGTATAGTAATAGTCATTGTTCCGATGGACGACCTGGTGGAGGCGTCGTGGACTTGGTGTCAAACCAAGGGCAAGATGGAGATCATTCCACAGCGCTCGATGGAGATCAAGGCGCAAGAAGAAGGACCACATCATATCACCTTATACATATCATGTTGATATCTGTTTTACATCTTATTGTGTGCTAGTATTTAGATACCCAATGGTAGCGAATAAGAAAATCCCTATTGAATTCCAATGTTCCGTGTTCCCCATGTGTGTGCACCACCAAGAAAGTTCTTCGTTATGAGGCGCCCTGCGGTGAGTAGGGGTCAGACATATCTACGTTCGCATATAGTGGGTGTAAGCCATGTTGCACAGCGAATACACACAAGTTAGATTTGGTGATCCTAGCATGTGTAGACATGGCCTCGGAACACAAGAGATCGAAAGATCGAGCATGAGTCACATGGATGATGTGATTGACATTAGGGAATGTCTACCTTTGATGTTGCACTGATGGTCGTGACGATCGGGGGAGGTGCAAAGGATAGGGATCATGTGATCACTAAAATCGTCCAGGGGATGACAATTTTAGTGGAGACCAATTATAAATTGATCTCTTATTATGAACTTAGGCTAGATGTCTGTTTTCAAATATCTTAGTAGATCATGGCCTATCTCGTTGAGGTCCTTTGCGACCATGTGAATATATTGCTTAATATGGAACTTAATAAAAGGGTCCAACTTCATAGATTAATACCCACGCCTGAGGAATATCTTTATAAAAGGTGATCTTCTCTTCTTCATACAATAACCAATAGGAGATAATTTGGTGACTATGGAATGTTTGTGTTTTCTCCATAATCATCCAATAAGCCCTTCTCCATTCGATGGAGAGTTGGACTACAATTTTGTATTATGCAAAATCTGGCACATAAAGTATGAGTCGTTGTATGAGTTTTCCTCCATCATGGATGAAAAGAGAATGTTTGGAAAAATCACTTAGTGATCTTGCATTAGAGTTGAGAACTCTTAGAAGGGCTTGATTGCAAATGGAGGTCATGGATGAAAAGGTATATGTAAGATCTACAAATTATAAATGTGGTTCTTGCAAAACTCGTTGTAGTTTGCAAAGTATTTGATACTTGTCCCGTTTTGTGAAAACATGAGGATCTACTTGAGAATTGCTGGTTTTGAGGCAACGTGACTTGATGACGGCAAGCAAAACAGTTGATGGGCGACATCACCTCTTCCCTCAAAGTTTGTCATTTGGATTAGTGGACTTCAATATAATTTTGTAATCCTTGTTTATGTGTCTTGTTCTTGGCGAGACGATTATTCATATGAACAAGTTACAAGCCAGTTTGTACTATTCTTATGAACAATACCGTTATGGTCGCATTACGATTATAAATAAGTTATTCTCATCACTATGTTAATGATAATAGTTTAAACATTTATAAAGGATTAGAATTCTAAAAGATATCCAAAGTTTAATAATGAAATGACACTATAGTTTAAGTCATTTTGGTTATTGCATATTCTTTACTAAGATCGGGGTCCTAGATGCTTAATCTAGAGACTTTGCAAAACCCTGCCTCTTGGGCAGAATGATTAAAACTCTGCATTCTGGTCAAATGGTGATATGCGAAGAAATGTTGGATCTTATACATAGTGATGTATCATATTTTCAACAAGTAGTGGAAATCATTTGTTAATTGTGGACTTAAGTGAATAAGCGTATTTACTTAATGAAACATAAGTTTGAAATGATTTGAATTGTTCAAATGAGTTCACAACAAAGGAGGATATTGAATTAACAAGTCTCTTTGATTTGATCGACATGACTATAGTATTCAAGTTAAGTTTAGCCTAAAAGGGACTTGTGAAAGATGTTTCACAAATTATGATAATTGGATGAATTCAAACTATGTTGAAATATCTAAATATCATAATCATTATTTATTAAGATACATATGGTATAATATCATCTCTTATAGGGGTTATAGTTGTCGTTTAGAGTAAAAGATCAAAATAAGCAAACATTCATTTGAAATACAAAGGAACATCTAAAATATTCGTGGAAACAACACCATAAGTGTTATGGCAAGTTCGAGTTTCTAGAGATTTCGATAAGTCGAAATTCTGGCGAATAAACAAGTCTTTGTAGAGCATTCTTAGGGAGATATGAATGCATCATCCACAATGGGCAAACCTGCTGTTGTCCTAAGTTGATGTGTCTTGATGAAGATACAGGTGGAAGAAAGTAAAATATCAAACAAGGTATTTGACCTTGCCTCCGAATTGTTGAGTGGCGCAGTGGAATTTGTTTCGTGAATCCAAACTCTGCAAATAGAGGAGAAACCAATGATAATGATCATAAAGTTTCGAATAAATACTTTTACTAAAGAAAGTAGGATTCAACTATATATTCTACAAGTTTGTGGAATTATACTATTGATTCACTTGTCATGTTTTGAACAAGACATACCTACAAATTACAAAGAAGCGTGATGGACCCAAGTACGAGAATTGAATGGTCATTGAAATCTCGTTATTGGAATTCTCGATTTGATGGTGATCAAGGAATTTTGGAATGTCCAAGGTTGTCGAGAGGACCTGGATTTGAGTGGGAGCAAATCAGCTTGGCTAAATCATAATATGTAGCTGACATATTTTGAGTGGGAGCTAAGTGAAATCCCTGGATCTCAAACATGAATGTCATATTTGAGTGGGAGTGTGAAACCATTTTGGGATATGTGGACGACATATATGAATGCTATGATTGGTGTTAAAAACATTTAAATAGGTAAATAAGGATGAAGTTGAAGTTATTAAACAATAAGATCTATCGAGATAGATTGGTGAATTTAATAAACACTAAATGTTGAATGCTTCTGGACTTGATTCTGAAAGATGTTCAGAATGTCCTAAGCAAGATTCTGAAGAAGCTCAGAATGGAACAAAGTAAGAAATAAGTTCTTACTATATGAAGCATTGAGTTAGTATTGCAACTATGGTTGAAAGAAAGAGATGTGTTGCATCTCCTATGCCTCAGTCATAGGTTCTTCCATATAACCATGTTGTATACTTGACATAAAGTGACCCGAAGTTTTGGTTGGTAGGACAAAGGTGCTTAAGTGATTCCTGAGTTGATCACTGAACCAGAATTAAGTTTGTAATTAAATGGCAAGAAGCAAAGTAAGTGGCATAGTTGCATTTCATGCACTAGGATCTACATAGATATAGAAGTATAAAGGCTCCATCTGATGTGATGTATAATGTTATGGCAGGGCTAGTTCGCTTTTAACGTAGAATGATGTGTCCTAGGGCACAGTGCCCATGAGAAAGCCCTCGAGGTTGATCTAAAATCACTGTAAGCTCCTGGAATCCGGCCTCGTTCTGCTTCCATGACTACAATATATACACAAAGGATAGCAAAGTTTGTTTCAAAGTTTAGATGACAATAGTGAAAACGACCGTCATTTTAAATACTAGCAACAAAGTCTCACTTTGTCACCAAACAAATGCTTCGACCCATTATAATATAATGGAGTGAATGTCAAAATTAGGAAGACATTAATGATTTGCAAAAGACATAATGATCTGGTAAAATAGAACATGGACATGACGTTTTCCATGAGCATGCATGATCAGTAAACACATATGTTATATGGTTTATATGAGTAAAATATGAGCTAGATTATTTGTACTCTAGTGCAAGTGGGAGACTGAAGGAGATATGCCCTAGAGGCAAATAATAAATAGGTTTTTATTGTCATATCTCAATTAGTTTATAATAGTTTCATATTGTGCTATAACTGTGCCAAGTAGAAACATTGGTACAGCTGTGGTATGAAACAACCAAGTCCCTAGTAGCCTCTATTCATACTAGTTCGTTGGTCATGAGGATGATCTAGGTTTCAAGATCATGGGCATTTATGCCAATTGACAACGGGGTCATATCATTGGAGAATGATGTGATGGATATTCCTCGAAGGAACGCGTCACGATAAAGTCATATAGTTCATTGTTGCAACAGCTATACCTAGACTCCTTTTCCTTAGACCGTGAGCTCATATTACTCACTGTTTCCGGAGGCTGCTTAGACTGCATCAACCGTCATCTGGTAATACGGTGGCCATAAAGGTGTACGTTGGGTATTCCGAAGGAACAGTAGATGAAATGTGATTGCAAGACCGGGATTTGTTCACCCACATGACGGGTAAAGATACATACGGACGGCTTGGTGAGATTACATCCATAAATGTTGCAACATGTGACTCGGTCATGGGGATGTAATATCACGGTAACAAGAAAACAAAACTTGTTGTGAACAAGATGGAACAAGGTATGTGATACCAATGATCAGATCTCGGACAAGTTGTATCAAGAAACAAAAGGAAATTGGAAGCTACATTTACCGGTTCAAACGACATTGTCATCAGGAATGCATAGGGGTCACATGGATATTCCTGGTCCCTCTGTTGATCATTAATTTAGATCATGTCTAGAGCATTCCCGAGCCATGAGAGGATACACTTAAGGGTACGACGAGAACTATCATTCATAAGACGGAATCACAGTAGAGAAAGAGAAATCCAAAATCGTTCTGTGGAGATCTCCAAAGTTGTTCGGAGAAAGAATAAAGGAAAAGACCGAAAAAGTGTTTTCGGATAAATGGGAATTTAAATATACATTTATTATATGTTAATTATGAATTAATATATTCTAAATAATATTTAGATTATGATTTATAAATGCAACTTTTATATTAGGCCAAATCCCCGGAGGGAAATAGCCTAGAAGAAACGCTGCAGAAAAAGAAAAAGGGAAAAGAAAATAGTTCAGCCAAAGTGAGTGGAGGATATTATTCGCCGCCCGGGGCGTCAAGCAGCTAGGCTGCATGTGCGGGCAAGCGGCAAGTACTACGCGCCGCTCAGGGTGGCGCAGCGCCAGGCGTCACGCGAGTCGCGAGCGGTCCCTGAACGACAGGCCAGCCCAAGCCGGGGCTGCCTCTCTCTCGTCGCCTGGCTTGGTGCTGGGTCGCCGGGGGCAGCGCCGGCCCACCCGGGGCACCATCCGCTGCGAGCTGCTGCTCTGCTAGCTGGGCCTCGGTGTCGCCCAGGGCCCACCCGGGTTGGCACCCCTTTGCAGCTGGGCTGAGAGCATTTGGCCCATCCGGCTGCGACAAAAATCCCTTATATTTTTTCTTTACTAATAGTCCCACATGGCTAACCTAATGGGGAGGGCACACCCCCTCCGCCTATATAAAGGGGTGCCCATTGGTGGGATGAAAATAAACAATCACACCAACACAACCAATATTTGGAGAAGTCCTTTGGTTGACTTCCTCCTTCCCTCTCTGTCTAGCCTTGGTGACCATGGCCCCAAGTTTGGGTTGTGCGAACAAGGCACACCTGCAGTACGCTGTTGTGCTGCACGGATTCCTAGCCAGATATCAACTTCCGGTGGGATCAGGGAGCCGGAGGTCTCATCCTGCACCGGATGTGTACGAAAAAACGAGGCACAACACTTGCGGCGCTTGAATGTCGTGAGCCAGAGCTGCTGCACGGTGAAGAAGGAGCAAGTGGTGACCTGCGAGGAGCTTCACGGCCTTGAGGTCGGCTACGAGTATGACTACATCAACCACATTCCCCTCAGAACATTAACAGCGTACGGTCTACAAGGGTATGTATTCTCTATGCATTGGCCGTTACCGAATTACTACATAGATAGATCCTAGGAAGCTTTGGGGTTCCATCGTAGGAATTTTTTTGTTTTCTGCTACGGATCCCCTTCAAAAAATAAACACAAGTCCTAACTGTACCAGCTAGAATAAGCTGACCTACATGTATTAGAGTAAATAGACAAATAACAAACAGTTATTGAATATAGACTAGTACTTCAACAACAATGAGATATGTTAGTCAAATCACCACTTCAACAGCCGACAAATATGTATTGGAGTAAACCATTTGGGGAACTAATTCTACCATTATTCCCCAAGTAGACGTAGCAGTAGCATCACTAAGTTCTACTATTTCTATTTAAGCAGCAGCACCACCGAGTGAGTATGGGACTAGAGTACCTTACCACTGAGCATGTCAATGGAGCAGTCACCAATCTTGCCGCTAGAGAGGTGAACAAGGTGAGGGTGAAGGTGGTCTTGGGAAAACTGATGTTCACTTCGTCCTCCATGATCTGCTCTTGTCCACCGAACGGCAGGCTACCAGAGACCTCCGCCGTTGCCGCATCCTCCCAGTCCGCCATCTGGTAGTCGCCCCTCCTTGGTCCTCCATTATGATTCCAACCTGAAAAACACAGCCCTGCAAGTTCAGTTATACAAATCAGCAATTGAGGAAATCTAATAAGTTAAGATGTTACTATTCACATTCTCCAACATCAACTAGCCAAAATCACAACCTATACTACTATGCTACTTTTTTAAATCATAGGGAGATAATGTGCACATTTCAAGATAACCAAATGCCAGTAGAAACAAATGGAACAAGTAATATACAACATAGTTCCAGGACTAAACCAAATTCCAGCCTTTCAGGTGTGCTTCATCTACATGTAACATCAGAAACTATATAACAGTTGAGGATGCCAAGCACTTCATATAACTGTAGCACTTATATGGTTCTCAATTGATTAACAAACTTACAACCCGACAAACGAAATCTAGGACCACAACACTCTACATAGAGCAACATGTGAGCTAATGAAGTTCCTAAGACCCTGACCATCTAGGATTAACAAAACACCAAGTGTGCCTCTAAGTAATTTAGCATCTAGATTTTCCATTCATTGACATCAGCTCAAAAATAGGCAGCAATTTCAGGGTCAATCGATTAACGCAGATGCGGCAGGACAAACCGTACCTGTTGGTGGGGATGCGTCCTAGGTAGGTGGCATCGGTGGCTTGTTAGGCTTCTCGTTCTTGTCATCCCTTTCCGCGATCATGCCGATTGACTGCCCCTCTCTGTACGGGATCTCGCCTGCCAATCAGTTTCACCAATTCAAAATTAGGTACAGTTCACAATTGTATTCTCCATGATAGATCGATCGATAGAGAAGAAGATGGATGGGACATATACCTTAGGTGAGAAAGACCATGTGCCAGGTCTCATCGGGCTCGCTGTCGCCGGTGATGCGGGTGTTGAGGAGGCACCGGCAGGCATACGGATCCTTGGAATGGTACTTGTTGGTCACCATGCCCTTGTACTGCACCGGCATGGCCGCGGAAGGCTCCATGGTCTCCGTGGTCGACCTGTAGAGTTGCACATGGCGCCCCTACTCGCATTGCGGAGGCGGCTCGAGTAGGCCAGGAAGCACTGCGGCATGACAGAGGAGGAGACCGCGGCCTTGGCTGTCGTTGGGGAGGACGGGAGCACGTCGGTAAGGGCGGTGAGTGGGAGAGGAACGAGTGGGCGAGGTGAGGAGGAGGAGGCAGGGGCCAGGTGAGGAGGAGGATGGAGATCGCGATCTGGAAGGGCAAAGTGGCGATAGGGCTTAGGCCATAGCTTCTTCTTGAACACCCACTTACAGCCCACAGTTTTACAACCATAGGGATGTTCTGATAATTCCCAAGTTCCATTAGAAAGAATCGAATCCATGTCATTTTGGATAGCTTCTTTCCAATCATCTGCGTCAGGAGATGCATATGCCTCTGCAATGTATCTGGGAGTATTGGCCACAAGGTACACAATGAAATCATTACCAAAGGATTTTGCAATCCTCTGTCTCTTACTCCTAGCGGGAGCATATCCTAGAAAGATACAATCCACTGTCTTAGGTCCAAGCTTGCGTTTCTTGTGAATCGGTATGTTCACCTTAGCCAAACACCCCCAAGTGCGCAAATACGTAAGTGATGGTTTTCTCCTAGCCCACTGCTCATAAGGGGTCTTTTCTTTATTCTTGTTAGGAACTCTATTCAGGACATGACATGAAGTCAACAAAGCCTCCCCTACCATGCTTTTGATATACCAGCAGTGGCTAGCATGGAATTCACCAAGTCAGTCAGCGTGCGGTTTTTTCCTCTCGGCAACCCCGTTTGATTGGGGCGAGTAGGGAGGCGTCCTCTCATGAATTATGCCATGTTCCTCACAGAACTTGTCAAAGATTTTGGGAAAATATTCACCACCACGATCCGACCTAAGACATTTGATCTTTCTCTCTAGTTGATTTCCAACTTCGGATTTATAAACTTTAAAGTAGTCTAAAGATTCATCTTTAGTGCGCAATAAATAAACATAGCAATATTTAGTCGCATCATCAATCAATGTCATGAAATATCTCTTTTCACCTTTTGTCAACACACCATTCATATCACATAGATCAGAATGTATGAGTTCTAGAGGTGCCAAGTTTCTCTCCTCGGCAGCTTTGTGAGGTGATACGTCCATAACATATCTATAATTTTTGATGGTTTTATGCTAATAATATGCTTTTGACACTCCTTTTTGTATAAAGTTTATGATTTATTTGGACTTACCTACTAATAGTTGCAAAATTGCACAATGTTCTTGTTTTACACTTTGATGTGTAGGAATTACCAAGAATACAAGTGGAAACCTTATTAGAGTCAAATTGAGATTTTTCCAGAAATCTGTCTCAGAACTCTTTTTGAAGATGTTCACGTTTCGGGTCGAAGACGGCGTCAAACGGAAAAAATTTCAACTACAAATTTGTCGAAGACGGCGTCAAACATTCTGGACAAAACATTTAGCTAATTCCGAGTCCGGACAGGCCTTTTAGGCCCGATTTACTGCAGCCCGAGATGGGGTGACAGGAATCCGAGAAGCTATATAAAGGGAGGAAACCTAATTCGCCCAGGGCATCTCCACCCACGAATTTGCAGCCACCAAAGCCATGTTTTTGCCTCCCCAATGGATCCCATCTCCATGGGGGAGGGCTCCCAAGAAGCCATGAAGGAAAGGAGCTAAGGGGCGGTGCTCCCTGATACGTTGCTAACGTATCCATAATTTTCATGTTGCATGCCTGGTTTTATCTACATTCTTGTGTTTTGTTCCAACTTTGGAGTACTTTCTATACACTTTCTTGGACTAACCTATTAACACGTGCCACAGTGCTAGTTGCCTGTTTTCTGCTGTTTTTGGTTCCAGGAAAGTCAGAAAATCAATCTTCCCGGAATTGGACTGGATAAAAGCCAAAGTCGATATTTTACCGGAAGACTCACGGAGCTAGAAGACAAGACGGAGAGGGGCCACAGGGTGGCCACACCATATGGTGGCGCGGGCTAGCCCTGGCCGCGCCACCAGGTGGTGTGGGCCCCCTGGCCGCCCACCGACCTTGCCTCTTCGCCTAGAGCCATCTCCATCGATATCCACCGTCATCTCCATCACCATTGCTGATTCCCATGATGACACTAGTAGAAACCAGGCCATTAGCCCCGGTTCATAAGGGCCTTTAGTCCCGGATTGCGAACCTGGACTGCCAAAGCGGGACTAAAGGTCCAAGCTTTAGCCGCGGTTCAGTTACGAACCGGGGCTAGAGGTCCAACCACGTGGCCCTGCGAGGCACGCTGGGCGGCAGGACATTTAGCCCCGTGTCGTGTTACGAACCGGGACTAAATGTTACCTACCGCGGGAGCATTTTGGGCCATTTGGCTGCCGCGGTAGGGGATGGGGTTTTAGGGTTTTGTGTTTTTCTTTTCATTTTGTGTCTTGTGTTCAATTATTTTTCATTCTGTGTTTGCATTAGAAACAAGTTTTCGTATACATACAGAATGTTACTACACAGTACTTGTACACATTGACGCAATATATAATATAATTTCTCTTACAAGCATACATGGAGTCCCAACCAGGTCCAGAGCATGTCTATTTGATTACATGGAGATCATTACATGCATGCTTTATGGTCTACGTATACAATATTATCCGCGTGGGTCTATGACCTCGTCGACAAAAAATGCAGCAAATTCCTCTTGGATTGTTATTAGACGGTTTTCTGGTAGGAGCTTGTCCCGCATCGCGTCCAACTATATAAAAAGGAGATCGTATGAATTAGACTCAACACAACTTTTTGTAATAAAAATAAAGGGTGAATATATTGTTTACTTACTCGAATATTTTCCGAGGTCTTCTCAATACTGATGCGAATGAACTCGCACACGTAGAATCCACATAGATTAGTAGCCTCTGGCTGCCTCGCGCACTTTACAAGAATAGAATTCAATCAAATAATAACTCTAGCATGATAAATGCACATAAACTAGAATTAAATAGATGCGCCGCCTTAGCTCGTACTACTTACCGAGAGTGATTTAAAAAATAGCTCCTCACGCCATTGATCCGGGACATGGTTCTTGAACTGTGTCCAAACCCTACCCGACAAAGAAAATTAATGTATGAGTCAATAACTACTTGATATCCCAGAAAATGTACGAAAGAAACCGATATAGTGCGATAATGGTTCAAATTACCTCTGGAGCGCATC
The DNA here is from genome assembly GCA_023614405.1 of Avena insularis. Lineage (NCBI taxonomy): Eukaryota > Viridiplantae > Streptophyta > Magnoliopsida > Poales > Poaceae > Avena > Avena insularis. The sequence goes on along the minus strand of JAJUPC010000146.1, from coordinate 527,767 downwards.
GATAATGCTGCGATAGTTTTCAATGTCTTTGTTTAGTGAGTCCATGATGTGAACTCTTCCCAAGTCAAGTGAAATGCTTAGAAGAATATAGTGGTACCTACGCAAGGTTTACATACGTCAGTAACTCATCATTTACACTGAACATCGAGTAAGCAAAAGTTAATGTGTACAAAAACTCACATGCCATCGTGGTAAGGAAATAGTATTTCATTACCGAAATGATGTTTCGTGAGAAACCGCAACAAGTTGTGCTCGGTCTCCAGTGGTTTATCCTTTAGTATAGCTCCATGAACTCGATGTGGGTCAATGAACCCAAATCCATTGGTAGCCTTTCTTTTACAATCGAGCATCTTCATTCTGCATCATTATATATAGCGTACAAAAGAATATAGTGAGTATACTTACCGACAATGAATTGAACAAGCTGAGATAGAGACCTAATTACATAAATAAAGTAATCACTTATAGACAATACGAACTTAGGATAGTTTTGTCGAGTTCCATTAGATTGAATAACTGAAATAATTCTGTAAATTCAATAGGGACCTCATCTTCAGTGAAGTAATGCGATTTTCAAACTTCCAGTAAGAGCCAATTTCACTGTTCTTTTGATGCTTTCATGTACCATTCGTGGAATCGTCGCATTTGTGTTGGTATATCCCGAAGCCTCTCAGAACTGACCAGAGGCTCCGTGAACAAATTTGGGTGCTACCTCATCCTTGGGCATATCGCCGTGAATAATTTCATGAATACGCATACCACATTGCTCGGCCAATATCCTAGCCATTTCCGGATCCATAGGTTCTACCTCAAATAGTTGAGGTTCGAGTATGTTCACCTGGAGTGGGGGGAGCGATCGGTTTGGTTGTTTCCCCAGCTGGGGAACATCTCTTTTGGTTCTTCGGCTACCACTCGATTGTTTTAGGGTTTTGTGTTTTTCTTTTCATTTTGTGTCTTGTGTTCAATTATTTTTCATTCTGTGTTTTCATTAGAAACAAGTTTTCGTATACATACAGAATGCTACTACACAGTACTTGTACACATTGACGCAATATATAATATAATTTCTCTTACAAGCATACATGGATTTCCAACCGGGTCCAGAGCATGTCTATTTGATTACATGGAGATCATTACATGCATGATTTATGGTCTACGTATACAATATTCTCCGTGTGGGTCTATGACCTCGTCGACAAAAAATGCAGCAAATTCCTCTTGGATTGTTATTAGACGGTCCTCTGGTAGGAGTTTGTCCCGCATCGCGTCCAACTATATAAAAAGGAGATTGTATGAATTAGACTCAACACAACTTTTTGTAATAAAAATAAAGAGTGAATATATTGTTTACTTACTCAAACATTTTCCGAGGGCTTCTCAATACTGATGCGAATGAACTCGCACACGTAGAATCCACATAGATTAGTTCCCTGTGGCTGCCTCGCGCACTTTACAAGAATAGAATTCAATCAAATAATAACTCTAGCATGATAAGTGCACATAAACTAGAATTAAATAGATGCGCCGCCTTAGCTCGTACTACTTACCGAGAGTGATTTAAAAAATAGCTCCTCATGCCATTGATCCGGGACATGGTTCTTGAACTGTGTCCAAACCCTACCCGACAAAGAAAATTAATGTATGAGTTAATAACTACTTGATATCCTAGAAAATGTACGAAAGAAACCGATATAGTGCGATAATGGTTCAAATTACCTCTAGAGCGCATCGATAATGCTGCGATAGTTTTCAATGTCTTTGTTTAGTGAGTCCATGATGTGAACTCTTCCCAAGTCAAGTGAAATGCTTAGAAGAATATAGTGGTACCTACGCAAGGTTTACATACGTCAGTAACTCATCATTTACACTGAACATCGAGTAAGCAAAAGTTAATGTGTACAAAAACTCACTTGCCGTCGTGGTAAGGAAATAGTATTTCATTACAGAAATGATGTTTCGTGAGAAACCGCAACAAGTTGTGCTCGGTCTCCAGTGGTTTATCCTTTAGTATAGCTCCATGAACTCGATGTGGGTCAATGAACCCAAATCCATTGATAGACTTTCTTTTACAATCGAGCATCTTCATTCTGCATCATTATATATAGCGTACAAAAGAATATAGTGAGTATACTTACCGGCAACGAATTGAACAAGCAGAGATAGAGACCTAATTACATAAATAAAGTAATCACTTACAGACAATACGAACTTAGGATAGTTTTTTCGAGTTCCTTTAGATTGAATAACTGAAGTAATGCGATTTTCAAACTTCCAGTAAGAGCCAATTTCACTGTTCTTTTGATGCTTTCATGTACCATTCGTGGAATCGTCGCATTTGTGTTGGTATATCCCGAAGCCTCTCAGAACTGACCAGAGGCTCCGTGAACAAATTTGGGTGCTACCTCAGCCTTGGGCATATCGCCGTGAATAATTTCATGAATAGGCATACCACATTGCTCGGCCAATATCCTAGCCGTTTCCGGATCCATTGGTTCTACCTCATATAGTTGAGGTTCGAGTATGTTCACCTGGAGTGGGGGGAGCGATCGGTTTTCTTGTTTCCCCAGCTGGGGAACATCTCTTTTGGTTCTTCGGCTACCACTCGATTGTTTTGCTTGTTTCCCAGGTGGGGGACGTCTGTTCTGATGCTTCCGCTACCACTCGATTGTTTTGCTTGTTCCCCCTGCTGGGAAACCTCTTTTGTGATGCTTCCTCTACCGCTTGATGTCTTCTGTTTTAGTGTCTTCTGAAGACATCGTGTATAGTCATCTGGCACATTTAACTGAGCTTGGGATGGCTACGTCAGTAATTTCCTGAAGTGCTCCTTGGTTTCCTGTTTTATTTGGACCTCTAGCTCAGGTTGTTTCTTTTTAAAATGAGCATCCAATTTGGCCCGTACGACCGCATCGGTCTCCTCATCGGTCAGGTCGTGAGCCCTCTTGGGAGGAACCAGCGGTACTCTTGGGAGGGGCGACAACTATCGCTTTGGGCATCAGTTATCGCTCGATGGAGGCGGCTGCGTAGATTGAGATGGACTCGTGTTGGGGTCATGGAATGGACTATTACTGGGAGGAGACGGTGCCTTGGAGGTGGACTTGGAGGAGAAGGTGCACTGGGAGGAGACGATTGTCTTGGAGGTGATGGATTGTTTCTCGGTGGAGAAGGTGGCCTTGGTGTCGAGCCTGGAAACTTGATGTATTCTTTTTTCCAAAGAATGAAGCCACTCGTGACTTCTCCCAGTGTCGTCTCCGCTTCACCTCCAGGGATGTCAAGCTGTAGTGACTGACACATAAGTAGAATTTCATCCACACCGACAGGAGCATAGCCAGCTGGAATCGGATTGCAATGGTAGGTCGCTCCCGGTGCAGAAGGTAAAGCAAAGCCCACCGCCACCTTCATGGAAATATTCTCCAGTTCAACATGCAGCTCACAACTAGTCTTCTCCTTAATTGCATACACGGGGTACACATCCATCGTTGCATCATTACTGTGACCCTCCGTGGAAGCCACACTGCTTTTCTGTTGCGATGGGCCGATCGTACTATCCGGTGCAGGATCTTGCTGTCGGAGTCCTTTAAGTTCATTAAGCTCCTGGCGATGCTCCTGCAGCATGGCTTCAAACCTCACGAACCGCTCTGTATCCTCCTCTTTTTGCCGCTTTGTTCTTATCGATCAGCTTGTGTACGTGTCAAGGTGCTCGGGAAACCCGATAACCCATGGATAAGAAGGTCTGAACCCTCTTGTTCGTCCAGCCTTTTCAGGATTCCCGAGAGCCTTTGTCAGCTCATGGTTCTCTCGGTCGGGAACAAACGTTCCCTCTTCAACCTCTTTTATCACAATAATAAGTTATTTCTTGGGTGAAGAAATTTCTTTGGCTGCAACAATCTCGCCTGTTTCTGGGTCTAATGATGCCCCATGCCCGAATACCCAATTTCTTGACCTCAAGGGCCAACTAGACGTAGTTGGAGTGACCCCTTTAGCCTCTAGGTCAGCCTCAGCTTTATCCCACTTAGGCATGGCACTCCTGTAGCCACCTGTGCCCATATGATGGTGATATTTCTTTTTGGCTGCATTTAACTTATTTTTTGCTGATATTGCCTTAGCTGGTCGAGGTCTTGTATTCCACAAATGCGGCCCAGTTATCCTGCTTCAACTCTAGTGGGCCAGCGAATGGAGGAGTTTTTTTCTTCATGACGTACTTGTGGTACAATCTTTTTTTTCATTTCTTGAATAGTTCGGCCATCTTCTTAAGAGCAAAGTGCTTGACTTTCCTCGTCATTTGCTGTGTGAGCTCATCAGTCTCCAAGACTGGTAGGGTGAAATCTGTCATGAGAGAATTCCACATCGTATCTTTCGCTCTGTCATCTACAAAACTAGCCCCAGCTGGATCCTTTTTCTTTCCTGGCTTGTTCCAATTTCACGTGGTGATCGGGACTTTGTCTCTAACAATCACTTCGCATTGACTTGTAAATGCATTCGCAGATTCTTTGGGCTCCAGCTGTTGACCCTGCGGAGAGACTAAGTCAATGCTGAAACGGACATAAGCGGGCAACTTGTGTGTCGGGCCTCTTGTCCTTGTAGAAGATTGGCCGGAAGCAGAGTTCTAAGAGAAGAAACATTCGTCAGTACATATATACGAATCAATTAGTGCATCTATACTAGTGAACGATCGATATAGGCTTTATAAACCTCGACGGAGTTTGTCATTATTATGGTGTCGTCACCATGGTCTCCACCATGGTCAGCACCATCGTCTCCACTATTTTCTCCACCATCGTCTCCTCCAGACAAATTAAGATATTCGGAGCCATCATAATAAGACCCCCCAGTACCCTCATCTATAATGTTGAGAAGCTCCTCTTCATTCTGTCTACCGTCCATAGCTTAACTAATACAGAAAAAGAATATTGCATTAAGTAAAAGAATATTACAACTGCGACAACTCGGATACAGTACGTAGTGATTAAGATAAAGTACAATAATATAAGATAAAGTACATTATTAATACATCTCGCTCATAATATAAAGTACATTATTTATATATCTCGCTCATATCAAACTAGCGAACGCGGCTGCCGCGTTCTGTGCTACGGGAGCTCTGCAGCCACAGAAGAGGAACCATCATCGGAGAATAGCTCGGGTGAGATCTGTGAACCTGCCAGATATTGGAGAACCTACTCTCCAAAAGATACATGTATCGTCGTACATGCTCGTCCTGCTCCCTGATACGACGATGTACCACCTCCTCGGGGCCTGGCTCCCTCTGCACCACTTCTGGACCTCCTGGACGCCACCAAAGAAGCTCCGGGTCGACGATGATACCCGGATTCATCACCAAGGTACGAGTCCCGACAGGTAGCACCTCCTAGTGCCAACCCGACGGAGCCCAGACTCGGACATCCCCGACGGAGTCCAGTAGGCTCGGACAAGGTGGACGCGGCATAACTAAATAATAGCAATAAATTACAATCATAAAACATAATAAACTAACTAAACTAATAACACTAACCCTAAACCTAACACTAACTAAACTAAACCTAATTAACTAAGTATTCTAACTAACCCTAGATAATACTAACCTATAGAATTAACCTAATACTAATACTAACTAATACTAATACTAAATACTAATACTAATACTAACCTAATACTAACCCTAACTAATAGTAATACTAACCCTAACTAATATTAATACTAACCCTAACTAATACTAACCCTAACTAATAATACTAATACTAATACTAACCTAATACTAATACTAACCCTAACTAATACTAACCTAATAATAATACTAACCTAATACTAACCTAATTAATACTAACCAAAATTAACACATAATTAACCAAAATTGAGGGCGGAGATCACCTGACGGCGAGGCGGCGCGAAGCGCTGCAGGTAGACAGTGAGGCAGGCGGCGACACTGCCAGGAGGCAGTCTTGGTGGAGACGTGATGGCGCGGGCGGTGCGGAGACGGGACGGACGGCATGGCGTGGCGGGCGGGTGGAGACCAGACGGCAGCGGCAGCCTGAGCAAGCGTGCGAGCTCTGGGAAGAAGGGGCGATCTGGCTCTCCGGGTCGTGCCACGACCCGGGGTGACGGTGGGGTATTTATACCACCCCCCTTTAGCCCCGGGTTATGTCTGAACTGGCTAAAGGTGGTTAGATCTGACCGGGCTAAAGGTCCACCTTTAGTCAGATATAACTCGAGCTAAAGGTGTTTTTGTCCCGCCGCACTTCCCGCGGGCCACACACCTTTATTCCCGGTTTGTAATACAAATAGGCCTTTAGCGCCCGTTTGTATTACAAACCGGGGCTAAAGGTTGTTTTTGGTGCCAAAACCAAAAATGGTTTATAGTTTTCAGAAAATTATGTATTATATATCAAAATTTTCAGAAAAAGAAAATCTATAATTTAAATCTATTATGATACTTTATTATACAACTTAAATGAAATTATCTATTGTTTAACAAGTATTATATTTAGTACAAATGTTCACAAAAAATAATAAAAATATAGTTTATTATTTAAAAATGGAAAAATACATATAATATACCAAAATATTCACAAAAAATAATAGACTCATTAGAAATATAATATTGAATACTAAAACTATTAACTAGGACTAAAACATATTTTCCCGCCATTTGCCCTGCTTCCCGCCATGTTTTCCCGCCATTTATCCCGCTTCCCACCATGTTCTCCCGCCATTTCCCCCGCTTCCCGCCATGTTCTCCCGCCATTTCCCCTGCTTCCCGCCAAGTTCTCCCTCCATGTCCCTCTATATCTAGGCCGACCGCCATGTTCATCCACACATCCACACCTCTCTCACAACAATGGACACCGCTTACTGGGCTTTTCTGACGATCGAGGAGACCGAGGCGCTGTGCGCCTCTAGCTACCCATGCCCGCTGGGTACCGCTCATTGGCTGCCTTTGGAGGGTTCCTGTTCCTCCTGTGCCTCAAGGTTCGTCCCACAAGGCGGCCATCACGAACCACTTCTACCTCGAGCTCATGCCAGAGCAGCGGATGGATCCCCATTGGGATCCCGACAACCTCGACACCTGGAATGCCTTCTTCACAAACTGGCGGGAAAGGGAGCTCGCCAGGTACGAGGGTGACGTCCCGCCCAGTGAACCACAGCGAGGCTGGTCGCCACCTGTGGTGGGCAAACCGGACTATCGTCGGTGTCATGCGCTACATCGCCATGGGAGACCATCCTCGCGTGAGGTACCCGCACTTTCACCAGCAGCATAGCCACAAGAATGGTGGTGGTGGTGAAGGCCTAGGGCGTACTGGGGTCGTCATCCTAGAGCCCCCTCCCCTGCGCGTCGTGAATCCGAGGCCGGAGGATCCATCCGCGTGCTACGAGGAAAGGCTGAGGATCCATCCGCGTGCTACGAGCGACGACGATGACGATGACGATTCCGAAGACGACCCAGAAGCTGTGTACTACAAGGCTAGATATGATTATGACTAATTTTTACGTTTTAATATTAATAAATGTGTGGCCACAACAAGTTGCAATACTACCTATTGAGATCGAGATAGTTCATATCCATATAGATATAAGAAGATCATTAAAAATAAAGGTTTGATAATATTGTACTTCACCAACATCCACACATGTTAGGGTTTCCTTCTAATCCGTAACCATGGAGCATCTTCCTTACTTAATAGGATGCTTGGGTCATCCTTCACAGCGAAGGGAAGAATTTCATGAAACTTATCATAATCGTCTGACATGTCTATCTTATCCTCCACCCCATGATGTTTCTTTTTCTTGAAAGAACTATGTGGCGCTTTGGCTCATCGGATGTTGTATTCTTTTGCTTATCTTTCCTTTTTCTCAGTTTGGTAGACATGTCCTTCACATAAAAAACTTGAGCCACATCATTGGCTAGGACAAATGGTTCATCTCTATACGCAAGGTTGTTGAGATCCACTGTTGTCATTCCGTATTTCTTGTCTACCTCAACCCCGCCTCCTATCAGCTTGACCCATTTGCACCGAAACAAAGAAACTTTAAAAAAAGGTCCATAGTCAAGTTCCCATATCTCCTCTATGTAACCATAATATGTATCCTTTTGCCCATTCTCGTCTGTTGCATCAAATCGGACACCACTCTTTTGATTGGTGCTCTTTTTATCTTGGGCGATCGTGTAAAATGTATTCCCATTTATCTTGTACCCTTGGAAAGTCAATATAGTCGAAGATTGTGCCCTTGCCAACAAGTACAACTGCTCTCCAACATTTATGTCATTCATGAGATGTGTCTGCAACCAACCGCCAAAAGTCCTCATGTGTTCATCTCTAATCCAGGAGCCACGCTTCCCCGGGTTGTTGGAGTGTACAATATTCTCGTGTTCCTCGATATATGGAGCCACCGAGGTGGAACTTTGCAGAACTGTGTAGTGTGCTTTAGTGAGAGAATGTCTGTCCATACATATCCTTGCTTTCTTTGCTAGCGTGCCTTTTCCACTTATTCTACCCTCATGTCGTGATTCAGGAACACCAATGGGCTTAAGGTCAGGAATAAAGTCAACACAAAACTCAATGACCTCCTCTGTTCCATATTCCTTTGAGATGCTTCCTTCTAGCCTAGCACGGTTATGAACATATTTCTTTAACACTCCCATGAACCTCTCAAAGGGGAACATATTGTGTAGAAATACAGGACCAAGAATGTTAATCTCATCGACTAGGTGAACTAGGAGGTGAGTCATAATATTGAAGAAGGATGGTGGGAACACCAACTCGAAGCTGACAAGACATTGGACCACATCTTTCTGTAACCTTAGTAGACTATCTAGACTGATTACCTTCTGAGAAATTGCATTGAGAAACGCACATAGCTTCACAATGGGTACTCGAACATTTTCTGGAAGGAGTCCCCTCAATGACATCGGAAGCATCTGGGTCATAAGCACATGGCAGTCATGAGACTTTAGGTTTTGAAATTTTTTCTCTGCCATATTTATTATTCCCTTTATGTTCGATGAGAAACCAGATGGGACCTTGATACTGTAAAGGACTTCAAAAAGATTTCCTTCTCTTCTTTGGTAAGAGCGTAGTGTCACATCCCAAAATTATCCTAATTTTGGAATGTGAAACAAATAAATAAGATTGATTGTTTGACTTTGTTGAAAATTCTCAAAGAGAAGAAACTTTTTGAATAGAAAATCCTCTCAACCTTGAATTCAAAATCTTATATTCTTTTGTTAAGACCTAAGTAGCCATATAGGCAAAAGGGAATGGATTGATTATGGATTGTAGAATTGGTGTGCAAGATTTCAAAATGAAAATCATGAAGCATTCATATGCATTTCATCCATGCAAAGTTCTCACAAACTAAATCCAAATCCTGGTATCTAAATCCTATAGTTGTTTCGCCCAAATGTTCCTAAGGGTAATTAAATTGACTTATTAAAACCCACTGTTGCTAAGGCATAAATTATTGCTAAATCATAGCCTAAAGAGATCCAATTAATACTACAAAATTATAGAAACAAAATTGAGCTCATTTGGAGCTAGTATGAAAAAGTTATGGAATAAATACAAACACATAAAGATATAAATAAAATGAGATATATAAGGATTTATAAACCCACTACTTCCAAACTAGTAAAAAGATTACAAATATGATCCTACAATGATCTATTCGATTTTAGAAAAATTTAGAAACAAGAATCGTGTCATTTGGAGTTCGTATGCAAAAGATATAAGGAAAACAAGTAAATAGAAAAAGAAAATGAAAAAAAAGAAAAAAAAACTAATGGGCCGGCCCACCGACGGGAGCACCAGGCAGCCAGCACGTACGTGAGGGATCGAACTGACTGCTTTAAAAACCGTGCAAATCAGTTTTCTCAAACCTATCTCCATTCAAACTCTCATAACTTTTTATCTATAACTCCGAATCGACTTCCGTTTGTTTCTACTTGTTCCCTACTCCAAGGCCTATCTCTACACCATCCTAAATCTCCATATAAACCCACGGCTGTACGAGTTTCTATTCTCGAAATCCCGAATCTACCTATTCCCGAATCTTGTTTCGCTTTTTAACCCATCTAGACTTTGTCGTTTGCTTTCGGTCAAAAAACGAAAGTTGAAGATCGCGTCGAAATCTTTCAATCCCGACAAACCTCACCTCTTTTCATCCACCACAGCCGAAGAATTTCGTATCGCAATATTTCAGATCTTACGGTGTAAATCCAACATGTACTCGCGCTCGTTTCTTCAAATCCAAATTCCTTTGGTGAGAAGGTAGGAATAATAATTCCCCACAACTTTCATGTTCTGTGTTTTTCGATTTGACCTACGAATTTGTCTCTCTAACATAGATCTATTTCTTGTCTATTTTGAGCCAAAATCGGGTCAATCTCTTCTTCTAGCCACCGGATCCTATCTAGACGGTCGAGATCCAATCAAACCGGTGCGTGCCATGTCGTCATCCCGGTCATCTTCTTCATCAACGCCACGTCAACGTAAGGTAAACATCTAGTCCCAGTCAGCATGCAAAGTCAACCTGTCCAGTCAGCGGAATATTCCCTGGAATATTCCGTTCGAATTTAAATTTGCATAATATAGATCTAACTTGTAAAATTCATTAGAAATTCATACCATGTCCAAAAATTGCGTATAATATACCAAATTAAAAATAATTTCACGTAGAATCATCTTATCAGAATAGATCCAACTTTTACTGTACGTGGTTACTGCAGTAATTTAATTAGTTTTAATGGTCTTTTAGGTTAATAAATTCATAGGATATTATCTGTAACTCCGAAATATATGAATAATATATCAAATTGAAGCTACTGTAATGTACTCTAATAATATCTGGTTGGATCTATCCTTTGCAGATTATTTAACCCGTAGCAATTTAATTAGTTTTAATGGCTTTATAAATCATTAAATTGATAGCAATTTAATTGCTTGTCACAAAAATACAAATGATATACCGATGGAAAGCTGGTTCCATGTAGATCATCAATGTGCAATTAGTTCAGCATTTTACTGTAAGGATTTGCCGTGAAGGTTTAAATGGTTTAATAGCCTATTTAGAGTAATAAATTCATAAGAAAATAAATACTATTCAGAAAATTATAAATAATATGTCCCTGAAATCACAATTCCGTGGAGATTACAGATATAATTTTTTGTTTGATTTTTAAGCAACATAAACTATATGAATCATTTAAAACCCATTAAACACTATTTAAATCATATAAAAAGATCTATAACTCCGATTAGGGTGAATCCAACGCCTACTGGTTCGTATTAACGTCCTCTATCCAGTAAACCCAAGAAACAAATTTAATTCTACAGTTAGAACAGGCGTTACAACAGAACTATCAAAACCCTTATATTGGCAAGTAATTATTAATAACAAGTACCCTATTGCATTAAATGAACTCATATATGCATCACATGATATATTAATATTCATAAAACTAATTATAACCATTGTGTCATGTTAAATCATCATGCATGTTTTCGATCATCCTTGTTGTGTTTGCTATGTTTGCAATTGTTTTGATTGGAACTACCTTGTCCTCGTATTAGATTGTTCGGAGAGTGCGATTGCTGCGGAGAAATACAATCAACACCCATATTATCAACATAAGGCAAGTTACACCACTTGTTCATAATTTTGTCCCAGTTTTGATTCTATGCATGTGATCTTCAAAATTCTGTAGTATGCATGTGTAGGATGTTCTAGTAGAATTTTTCCTTAGTATTATTTTGCAAGTGCGATGATTTTGTAGTATGCCATGAGTAGCTCTATACTTAGGATTTTTCCACTCCTAATAGGTTACCCCTGTTTTGCTAAGTATTGCTTGCTATGCTATATATACAAAGTACATTTGGGGGTTCGAAGACAAAGAATTTTCTAAGTATAAAGGCTCTCTAGAGCAAACTTTTCTTCTCAAATCCACTTCAAAATAAATATAAGTTTTCTTCAGGCGGAATAGTTGTCGGGTCAGGTGAGATTTTGGTGGAGGGCGGCCCAGGAATCAAAGAAGTCTGCCATGTTTCAGAATTGAAGCTTCGGTCTGACCACAATACATTATGGGCTCTGTCTTGGCCTAGTACTTAGTGGGAAACCTCACCTGGGTACCAACATTTGGAGGTTCTTGGTGTTGGAATTATGCCCTAGAGGCAATAATAAAGATGTTATTATTATAATTCTTGTTCATGATAAAGTTTATATTCCATGCTAGAATTGTATTAAGCGGAAACATTAATACTTGTGTGGTTTGTGAACAACACCGTGTCCCTAGTATGCCTCTATGGACTAGCTCATTGATCAATGATGGTTAAGGTTTCCTAACCATAGACATGAGTTGTCAATTGATAATGAGATCATATCATTGGGAGAATGATATGGTGGATGCACCAAACTAAGCGAAGCAATTAGATCGTGTCATCGTGTTCGTCTTTGCGAAGCTTTTCTTATGTCAAATATTGTATTCCTTAGACCATGAGATAATGCAACTCCTGGTATCGGAAGAAAGCTTTGAGGTCATCAAGCGTCATCCTATGAGAGGGTGATCATAAAGGTGTCTCTCGGTGATCGGAAAGTATCATTGGGTTGTATGTATCGAGATGGGATTTGTCCCTCCCAAGTCGGAGAGATATACTTGGGCCCCTTTCGTGTCGATATCAACACCGCTTGCAAGCATGTGGTTAAGGAGTTAATCACAAAGTGATATCGGATTACGGAGCGAGTAAAGTACTTCTTGTGAGCGAGATTGAACTAGGTATGACGCAGTGCGATCGAATCTCGGGCAAGTAAAATATCGTGAGGCGAAGGGAATATATATGGGATTGATTGAATCTGGCATCGTGGTTCATCCGATATGATCATCGATGAATGTGTGGAGTCAATATGGGTGCCCAGACCGCTGTTGATTATTGATAGAAGATCATGCGCATATTCTCGAACCGCAGGTCACACATAACGTGTCTTGGCGCTAGGATAGATTGGATAATTGGTTTATGAATTTTTGTTGAGTCTCGGATGGGATCCAGGATATCACGAGAGGTTCCGGAATGGTCGGAGAATAAGATTCATGTAAGGCGATTGCAGTTTTGGAGTTCGAATTGTTCCGGTTAATCGGTATTGTACTGGAAGCTTCTAGAACCTTCCGGAAGGGGGCCAACGTGGTCCCACCTTCCGGGAGGGGGAATGGGCCTATGAGGGAGTGTACTGGCCGCATTGGGCCAGGGGCACAAGGCCCCATAGGGCCCAGCCGATTCTAGATAGATTTAACTCGTTTAAATCTAGGGATAGAATTTCTAGATAAGGGAGAGTTTAAATCGTTTAAACTAGAGATAGGCTTGGAGGAGGGGCTAGGGCTGGCCGCCGCCACCCCCTCTATATATAGAGGGCTGGTGTGCCCCCTCCCCCCCTACACACATCTCCCTCCAAGCCCTAGTAGCCCTGCTGCCTTCCACTCTCCCTCCCATGTTTGTGGCGAAGCCTGCTGCGTAAATTCTCCACCATATACACCACGCCGTCGTGCTGTAGATCCAATCCATCTCTCCACCATACTTGCTGGTCCGAGGAAGGAGGAGACGTCGAGGCGCTGCACGTGTGCATCTCACGGAGGCAACGCCACTTGTGGTGCTAGATCGGATCGGATCGCGAGGAGGAGAAGCGAGTACGACTACATCACCCACGTTAAAACGAGCGTTCATTGTCGAATCTTCAAGGGTATGAAGATCTAATCCAATCTCTCTCGTTGTTTGCATCTCCTAGATTAGATCTTGGCTTTCCCTCTGTTCGCTTCCGTAGAAAATTTTGATTTACTATGCTGCGAAACCCTTCACTTGGCACGGTTGGATCCGGAAGGTAGAGGGGCTACTAAGGGAAAGCCTCGCCATGGTCTTGTTTGTAAAAGGACTTGATCGTGGATTGTGGGTAAAGTGCACAAACTCTCAAGAGTATTGCAATCTGATCGATCAGCCGTGTTCACGGAAACAGAACAACAGTGAGCATCTGAAGGATGGGGCCTCTGAAGGATCTTCCTCTCTCTTTTCTAAAACAAAGTTTTCAAACCCCATGGCGTGCGTAATATCGCTAATGGGTGGGAATTTGGGAACTTGGTGTGTAATATCCAAGTGACGCTTGGTGCGTAATATCCAAGTGTTTGGTTGTTTGGACACTTGGTGCGTAATATCCTCGTGTGCCATTCGACCCTATTATATCTAAGTAAATGTTTACAAAGTAGGGTAAAACTCTCCCTATCTTTTCTCCATACTTAGAGAAAATTAGCATTATGCAAATGAACTCCAAAGCCTAAACTAGCCTTGCATGTAGAGTTAGTCTTTCCTTCCTTGGTGTAATTTGCCAATACATTCAAAGTATTCACCCAACTTATTGGCTGCACGTTTCATGTGCAGCATTTCGGAGATCTTTTAAAGGTGCGCTAGGATTGCGGGTCTTCACTCAACCTGCCTGTGGCATTGATGGGACTCCAAGTTGTATTTATATCGCTTCTGTTGTAATAATGTAAACTCTGGATTATTCGATTCATGTAATAAAGACTTGTGTTTTACATGATATTTCATCGACTGTGAGTGCTAGCTATTGATCCAGGGACTAGCATGTTATTCACAGGAACTTAGGATCTTACTTGATCCGAGGTCACTACAGATGGTATCAGAGCATAAGTTGACTGTAGATCGTGACCCTAGACATGGAAAAACCTTAGGACAAATATTTTCTAAGTTATTTCAGAAAACTCTCATACTTCTCATCATCTACCTTTGGGGTTTTAAAATTTAAGTCTCTACTTTTCAACATTAGAAAATGACCACTACACACTTCAAGAAGAAACTTTTCTCAAGATTACCTTTTCAAAGAACATCATCTCAATGTTTCGATTAAGTTGGTACTTGAAGACCTCCATGAAATATGTTCCAAGTCTGATGATACAAGATTAAAGACTTCAAAGGCCTTAAGTCAATGTTATTAACTAAAGAACTCGAAAGATTGAAGATTATGAAGAACATGAAGACTATCAAGAGCACGAAGACTTTTGGAGACTCGAAGATTCCAAGTGACCTATTAGGAACCAATCCCGAATAAGATTTCGCTAAATATAGATGCGACAAATTGTTTGCTATCTTGTATGGTTTATTACCTTAGCTAATGAAAACCTGTTTTCTAAATAGAATTTCTTGTATGGGTTATTCTTCTTCTTCCATACTCCATTCGTTCCTACTCTAAACCTTGGTCAACTCGACGGATGGACCATATCAATAAGGAGGACAAGGAACTCAATCCACCAAGCGTAAGAGCCACGCCGATGCAAAGAAGTGGATGCTCCAAGTTGAAGGAAGAATGAAGGATGCCAACATTGAAGTCAACAGAATGCTTCATTATGCCACCCAATTCCTAAAGGACGACGCTCCAACTTGGTGGGAGATGCAACACACCATTGATGATCATCAAGGGGTGATATCTTAGGAAGAATTTAAAGTGGTTCTACTTCAATCTCGTCTCGTATACCAAAAATCCAAGAAGTTGAAGTCCCGAAACATTTAGCTTGCACGATCTATGGAGAAATAGGGCATATCACCAAGGAGCATCATGATCAGCCCTCTTTGTGAAGGAAGGCACCCATCAGAAGAATGTCCCACCTCTCAAGTTACATTCTTCCTATGCGAAGGGACCAATCACAACCCCGCTCAATGCACCTCTACCCGGTGGTACATCAACTGAATCAACAAGTCGGAGAAGGAATGCGCCAAGACCTCATGAAGCTCCACGAGGACACGACAAATACAAGGGATGAATTCAAGACTCTAGACACCACACCCAAAGTCATCACTTCGCAATACTCGACATATCAAAGGAATGCCCATTTTCCCCAAACTGGCTCTAGGAAACGATCAAGGCTTCCAAATGTTGAGGTAGAGCATGAAGAACCACAAGGCGGGATGTCCTTGCCAAAAAGGAGGAAGGATCTAAGAAAAAGTCCTATGCTTCCAGTGTCACAATCCTGGGCATTATGCTGATAATTGTCCAAAACATGTGAATGTAGCTGGAAAGGATAAAAACGAAGATGGTAATAGCAATAGAAGACCTCTATTAGGAGAACTATCATATTTTATACTTATTAGATGTTCTTATATTTCTTGTCTATCTTTTCTATAACCTCTTTTTGTTCAAATTGTAGTTTTCCATTCTTATGATACCTATATGAGAGTTAGCTAAGTAAAAGAACAAATAGTATGACATAAATAAACATCTCATCAAGTTAGGTTAGGTCTGGACCACCATATTTTATCTCTTTAGGAGATCATCGGTATCGTGTTAGCATATTGTTTTTACCAACTTATGTGGTATGACAATATAGGTTGCTTGCTGGTTTGTACCGAATCATATCGTGCGATGCCTTGTTTAGGACCTGTTGTTTTGAAACTCTAAAGTTGCTGGAACTTTCGTGTGGTTTTAAAATTATTTTAATGGTGTGAATTGATTGAAATTCGTGGATTGCTGCTGCAGTTTTCTGCCTGACCTGTTGTACCGTGCGATTTTACATATTTTATTGGTAACTCATAAAAATCTACAAGAATAGGATCTGGAGCGTAATTACCTGTAGTACATGCACAAAAATTGGCTAGAATTCCTGACGAGTTTAGGTCGGTTAGAAAAATTCGTGAAGTCTGCTGTACCGTTTTGATAGATTTTGTTTATCGCTTATATGTTGCTCTATTTTACTCTAGTATTGTTCCCAATGCTTTCAAACTATTTTGTGGTTATATAATACTAAGTTTATACACCTGTAATGTTATTATACAAGTGTTTGATTGAGTGTTGATCGCCTATGATTGCTTCCTTGTTGTAACATTGATTGCTTCATATAGTTATGGGTAGGATTATTTTCTTAGTCGTTTCTCTCTTGTAGAATCTATTCTTTCCTATCTTGAACCCTTGGAGATATAATGATGTGTTAAGTGGAAGGTTTAACAACACAATGCATTAAGGAAAGAAAATGCTTCACCTAATGGAAAAAGGATGTGGAAGTATGAAGTGTTACACATGATGTTATGTAGTAGATTACCCAACCTGAAAGTTAAAGTATCGATAGCTTAGTCTTAGTAGTAGATTTGTTGATTGAATACATGGGAGTATACATAGAGCATTAGTTTGTGCCCATGGAAACATTCTTCAAGGCAAGTAAGAATGACCGAGTGATAGAAAAACGTGATTCACCTATCCTCATACATGGTAATTAATTGGGTGCAGGATGGATTGATCACCATTCCTACTACTCTTATTATTCGCTCTTGTACTGTTGGCTTTGCGAATCTTGAGTGCCTTTTTCAACCTTAGCAAAGAGTCGACGTTGAGCCTAAACCCTAGAATGGTATATTGTTACACCCTTCTAAAAGCATCCATTGCTAAGCATATGATGTACGGTAAGGATGAATCCCGACCGTGAGTTATGGGCACCGTGAAGTAAACATTCCCTATTTGCCCACCATGAGAGTTTTGCTAGTTTAAGAAGTGCTTTCTCGGAAACTATCAATCATGATGTTTAGAATGTGCTAGAGACATTGTGCCAATAAAAGTCTAAAGGAGAACCAATCTGAGCTAAGTGAATCCTCGAGAAGTGACCTTGTCAATTTTCTTTTAAGGGTGGTAGCATCCTAATGGATCCCGAACCTTTCTTTCTTTCTAGCCTTCCCAAATCTCGGGGCGAGATTTCTTTTAAGGGTGGTAGTCTGTCACATCCCAAAATTATCCTAATTTTGGAATGTGAAACAAATAAATAAGATTGATTGTTTGACTTTGTTGAAAATTCTCAAAGTTAAGAAACTTTTTGAATAGAAAATCCTCTCAACCTTGAATTCAAAATCTTATATTCTTTTGTTAAGACCTAAGTAGCCATATAGGCAAAAGGGCATGGATTGATTATGGATTGTAGAATTGGTGTGCAAGATTTCAAAATGAAAATCATGAAGCATTCATATGCATTTCATCCATGCAAAGTTCTCACAAACTAAATCCAAATCCTGGTATCTAAATCCTATAGTTGTTTCGCCCAAATGTTTCTAAGGGTAATTAAATTGACTTATTAAAACCCACTGTTGCTAAGGCATAAATTATTGCTAAATCATAGCCTAAAGAGATCCAATTAATACTACAAAATTTTAGAAACAAAATTGAGCTCATTTGGAGCTAGTATGAAAAAGTTATGGAATAAATACAAACACATAAAGATATAAATAAAATGAGATATACAAGGATTTATAAACCCACTACTTCCAAACTAGTAAAAAGATTACAAATATGATCCTACAATGATCTATTCGATTTTAGAAAAATTTAGAAACAAGAATCGTGTCATTTGGAGTTCGTATGCAAAAGATATAAGGAAAACAAGTAAATAGAAAAAAAAGAAAAAAAAAGAAAAAAAACTAATGGGCCGGCCCACCGATGGGAGCACCAGGCAGCCAGCACGTACGTGAGGGATCGATCTAACTGCTTTAAAAACCGTGCAAATCAGTTTTCTCAAACCTATCTCCATTCAAACTCTCGTAACTTTTTATCTATAACTCCGAATCGACTTCCGTTTGTTTCTCCTTGTTCCCTACTCCAAGGCCTATCTCTACACCATCCTATATCTCCATATAAACCCACGGATGTACGAGTTTCTATTCTCGAAATCCCGAATCTACCTATTCCCGAATCTTGTTTCGCTTTTTAACCCATCTAGACTTCGTCGTTTGCTTTCGGTCAAAAAACGAAAGTTGAAGATCGCGTCGAAATATTTCAATCCCGACAAACCTCACCTCTTTTCATCCACCACAGCCGAAGAATTTTGTATCGCAATATTTCAGATCTTACGGTGTAAATCCAAGATGTACTCGCGCTCGTTTCTTCAAATCCAAATTCCTTTGGTGAGAAGGTAGGAATAATAATTCCCCACAACTTTCATGTTCTGAGTTTTTCGATTTGACCTACGGATTTATCTCTCTAACACAGATCTATTTCTTGTCTATTCTGAGCCAAAATCGGGTCAATCTCTTCTTCTAGCCACCGGATCCTATCCAGACGGTCGAGATCCAATCAAACCGGTGCGTGCCATGTCGTCATCCCGGTTATCTTCCTCATTAACGCCACGTCAACGTAAGGTCAACATCTAGTCCCAGTCAGCATGCAAAGTCAACCTGTCCAGTCAGCGGAATATTCCCTGGAATATTCCGTTCGAATTTAAATTTGCATATTATAGATCTAACTTGTAAAATTCATTAGAAATTCATACCATGTCCAAAAATTGCGTATAATATACCAAATTAAAGATAATTTCACGTAGAATCATCTTATCAGAATAGATCCAACTTTTACTGTACGTGGTTACTGCAGTAATTTAATTAGTTTTAATGGTCTTTTAGGTTAATAAATTCATAGGATATTATCTGTAACTCCGAAAAATATGAATAATATATGAAATTGAAGCTACTGTAATGTACTCTAATAATATCTGGTTGGATCTATCCTTTGCAGATTATTTAACCCGTAGCAATTTAATTAGTTTTAATGGCTTTATAAATCATTAAATTTATAGCAATTTAATTGCTTGTCACAAAAATACAAATGATATACCGATGGAAAGCTGGTTCCATGTAGATCATCAATATGCAATTAGTTCAGCATTTTACTGTAAGGATTTGCCGTGAAGGTTTAAATGGTTTAATAGCCTATTTAGAGTAATAAATTCATAAGAAAATAAATACTATTCAGAAAATTATAAATAATATGTCCCTGAAATCACAATTCCGTGGAGATTACAGATACAATTTTTTGTTTGATTTTTAAGCAACAGAAACTGTATGAATCATTTAAAACCCATTAAACACTATTTAAATCACATAAAAAGATCTATAACTCCGATTAGGGTGAATCCAACGCCTACTGGTTCGTATTAACGTCCTCTATCTAGTAAACCCAAGAAACAAATTTAATTCTACAGTTAGAACAGGCGTTACAATAGAACTATCAAAACCCTTATATTGGCAAGTAATTATTAATAAGAAGTACCCTATTGCATTAAATGAACTCATACATGCATCACATGATATATTAATATTCATAAAACTAATTAGAACCATTGTGTCATGTTAAATCATCATGCATGTTTTCGATCATCCTTGTTGTGTTTGCTATGTTTGCAATTGTTTTGATTGGAACTACCTTGTCCTCGTATTAGATTGTTCGGATAGTGCGATTGCTGCGGAGAAATACAATCAACACCCATATTATCAACATAAGGCAAGTTACACCACTTGTTCATAATTTTGTCCCAGTTTTGATTCTATGCATGTGATCTTCAAAATTCTGTAGTATGCATGTGTAGGATGTTCTAGTAGAATTTTTCCTTAGTATTATTTTGCAAGTGCGATGATTTTGTTGTATGCCATGAGTAGCTCTATACTTAGGATTTTTCCACTCCTAATAGGTTACCCCTGTTTTGATAAGTATTGCTTGCTATGCTATATATACAAAGTACCGCTGGGGGGTTCGAAAGACAAAGAATTTTTCTAAGTATAAAGGCTCTCTAGAGCAAACTTTTCTTCTCAAATCCACTTCAAAATAAAACTAAGTTTTCTTCTGGGCGGAATGGTTGTCGGGTCAACGAGTGAGATTTTGGTGGAGAACGGCCGCCCAGGAATCAAAGAAGTCTGCCATGTTTCAGAATTCAGAAGCTTCCAGTGCAACCACAATACATTATGGGCTCTGTCTTGGCCTAGTACTTAGTGGGAAACCTCACCTGGGTACCAACATTTGGAGGTTCTTGGCACGGTTGGATCCGGAAGGTAGAGGGGCTACTAAGGGAATGCCTCGCCATGGTCTTGTTTGTAAAAGGACTTGATCGTGGATTGTGGGTAAAGTGCACAAACTCTCGAGAGTATTGCAATCTGATCGATCAGCCGTGTTCACAGAAACAGAACAACAGTGAGCATCTGAAGGATGGGGCCTCTGAAGGATCTTCCTCTCTCTTTTCTAAAACAAAGTTTTGAAACCCCATGGCGTGCGTAATATCGCTAATGGGTGGGAATTTGGGAACTTGGTGTGTAATATCCAAGTGACGCTTGGTGTGTAATATCCAAGTGTTTGGTTGTTTGGACACTTGGTGCGTAATATACTCGTGTGCCATTCGACCCTATTTTATCTAAGTAAATGTTTACAAAGTAGGGTAAAACTCTCCCTATCTTTTCTCCATACTTAGAGAAAATTATCTTTATGCAAATGAACTCCAAAGCCTAAACTAGCCTTGCATGTAGAGTTAGTCTTTCCTTCCTTTGTGTAATTTGCCAATACATTCAAAGTATTGACCCAACTTGTTGGCTGCACGTTTCATGTGTAGAATTTCGGAGATCTTTGAAAGGTGCGCTAGGATTGCGGGTCTTCACTCAACCTGCCTGTGGCATTGATGGGACTCCAAGTTGTATTTATATCGCTTCTGTTGTAATAATGTAAACTCTGGATTATTCGATTCATGTAATAAAGACTTGTGTTTTACATGATATTTCATCGACTGTGAGTTCTAGCTATTGATCCAGGGACTAGCATGTTATTCACAGGGACTTAGGATCTTACTTGATCCGAGGTCACTACACGTAGCTAGCAGTACCTTCAAACAACTCTGGATGCATGCCGTCTCGGTATTTTATATGTTGTTGGTCCTGCCGTGCTTCAGGTGTATCTTTGCTCTTCCCATACACACCCAAGAAGCCTATCAGCAAAGATTCTTCGTCAGGTGCATCACGTCAATTGCAGAGTAGACCTCTAGGACTTTCTAATAGGGTAGCTCCCAAAATATAGATTTCTTTTTCCACATGGGTGCGTGTCCGACATCGTCCTTCGGAACAGATTCTCTACCAGGACCCTTTCCAAATATTACTTTTAAATCCTTCACCATGTCAAATACATCATCACTAGTACGGCGGATAGGCTTACACCGGCTGTCAGCCTCACCATTGAAATGCTTACCTGTCTTTCTTAGGATGTGCATGGGCGGAAGAAAACGACGATTCCCCGGGTGCACATTCTTCTTACATTTATCCAAATATATACTTTCAGTATCGTTTAAACAGTGTGTGCATGCATTGTATCCCTTGTTTGTCTGTCCTGAAATGTTACTAAGAGCAGGCCAATCATTGATTATTATGAACAACAACGCTCGTAGGTCAAATTCCTCCTGCTTGTTCTCTTCCCACACACGTACACCTTGTCTGTGCCACAACTGTAAGAGTTCTTCAACTGATGGTCTTAGGTACACATCAATGTCGTTGCCGGGTTGCTTCGGGCCTTGGATGAGCACTAGCATCATAATGAACTTCCGCTTCATGCATAACCAAGGAGGAAGGTTCTAGATACACAGAGTCACAGGCCAGGTGCTATGACTGTAGCTCTGCTCCCCAAAAGGATTCATGCCATCTGTACTTAGACCAAACCATAAGTTCCTCGCATCACCTGCAAAGTCCGGAAACTCTCTCTCGATTTTTCTCCACTGCGACCCATCAGCGGGATGTCTCAACATCTCGTCTTTCTTACGGTCTTCCATGTGCCATCGCAACAACTTGGCAGGCTCTTTGTTCCAGAATAAACATTTCAACCATGGTATTATAGGAGCATACCACATCACCTTGGCAGGAACCCTCTTCATGCGGCGCTCGCCCTCAACATCACCAGGGTCATCTCGTCTTATCTTATACCGCAATGCAGTGCATGCTGGGCATGCATCCAAATTCTCGTACTCCTCGCCGTGGTAGAGGATGCAGTCATTAATGCATGCATGTATCTTCTGCACCTCTAATCCTAGAGGGCAGACAACCTTCTTTGCTTCGTAGGTACTAGCGGGCAGTTTGTTATCCTTTGGAAGCAACTTCTTCATTATTTTCAGCAACTTTTCAAATACTTTGTCAGTCACACCGTTCTCTGCCTTCCATTGCAGCAATTCCCGTGTGCTACCTAGTTTTTTGTGCCCATCTTCACAATTTGGGTACAACAATTTGTTGTGATCCTCTAACATCTTCTTGAACTTCAACCTCTCCGTTTCAGTTACGCATTCTTCCTGGGCATCAGCAATGGCCCGACTAAGATCATCATCGGGCAGATCTGATGCCCGTTCTTCATCTTTTTTTCATTAATGAGTTACCATCGTATTCAGGGTAGTCGTTGTCATTCTCTTCTTCTTCGTTGTCTTCCATCATAACCCCTCTTTCTCCGTGCTTGGTCCAACAATTATAGCCGGTCATGAAACCGGACCGAAACAGGTGGCTGTGAAGGACTCTTGAGGAAGAGTATTCTTTATGATTCCGATAGACACCACATGGACAAGACATAAAACCATTCCGCTTGTTTGCCTCGGCCACAAGAAGAAAAGAACACATGCCTTTAATGAACTCGTTAGAGAGTCGGTCAGCATACATCCATTGCCGGCTCATCTGCATTATATAATTAATTAAGTACATCAAACATAATAATAATTAATTAGTACTAATCTAAAAAACAAAATTAAATCCAGCAACTGGGGCTAAAGATATGATGAACCTTTAGTCCCGGTTGGAGGCACCAACTGGGACTAAATGTGGATGTGGAGAAAACATGTCGACACTATCTCCTCAGTGGGCAGCACTAAGCCAGTAAATTAAATGACTCTACTATTTTGGGTAGGTGGCAGCATAATCATAATTAATTAGTAGTAATCTAAAATAATAATTAAAACCAGCAACCGGGACTAAAGATATGATGAACCTTTATTCCCGGTTGGAGGCACCAACCGGGACTAAATGTGGATGTGGAGACAACATGTCGACACTATGTCCTCGATGGGCGCTAAGCGATAAGAATTAAATGACTCTACTATTTTGGGTGGGTGGCAGCATAATCATAATTAATTAGTACTAATCTAAAAAACAAAATTAAAACTAGCAACTGGGACTAAAGATATGATGAACCTTTAGTCCCGGTTGGTGGCACCAACCAGGACTAAATGTGGATGTGGAGACAACATGTCAACACTATGTCCTCAGTGGGCAGCACTGAGCTAGTAAATTAAATGCCGACACTATTTTGGGTGGGTGGCAGCACTATGCCAGGGTGAGTGTGTCGACATTATTTCATCAGTGCCCGACACTATGTTGTGCTGCTTAATCTATAAATAGGTATGCATTCTTGTGAAGAACTGCAAGATGGTGTGCGAGACCAGGGACACCACTATGGCGGAGCTTCTCGAAGATGTCTTAGGACCTCGTCCTCAGACATCTTCGAGGAGCTCGCTGTAGAGGCACTCTCTAATATGTGAAATTAGTTAGCTCCACCAGCATACTGGTTTAGCTAGAGAAGATATAAACCGAAAGATGGTGTGGGAGAGCAGGGACACCACTATGGCAGAGGTTCTCGAAGATGTATTGGGCTCCCGTCCTCAGACATCTTCGAGGAGCTCGCCATAGAGGCACTCCCTAATGTGTGAATTGTGATGTCTTCTTATTAAGCTTTTATGAATTAACCCTATCTTTGTTACAATTTTTTCAGTTTGTTGAACGCAGGTAGACGAAGAAGGATATTTTGCCCAGCTAGCTAGTTAGAATGATGAACTCACGCATGTGTGTGCTTCTAAAATCAAATTTCGAGACTATGTGCCAAAACAAGATATATATATATATAGATAGAATCCACATATTGTGATATTTACCTTAGAGTTCCTTACATTAATACAAGATAGATAAAATCTAAACATCGATCTCATGCTATCATTGCAAAAATTACTACCAAAGTAAATCCACAAATCCATCTATAAGATAGAGCATGAAATGAGCTAATATAGCAATGAGAGTTCAAAGGATGAAGTTGCTCACCTTTTATAACCTTTGGATAGATGGGGCACAACAAAATATAGACAAATCTTGAGGAAAAAAAGGGCATGAACTCGAGCTTGAAGCAAGAAAGAGATAGAGAGGAGAGCCACCAGTTTGAATGGTGGCTCGGGAGGGGAAGAAGATATAGCCAGACCTTTCATCCCGGTTCATGTCCAGAACCGGGGCTAAAGCTACACCTTTAGCCCCGGGTCGTATAACAAACCGGGACAAAAGGGTCTAGCGCCTGACCTGGCCTGCCTGAAACCCTTTAGCCCCGGTTTGTTACATGACCCGAGGCTAAAGGTCCCGTTCGAACCGGGGCTAGTGCCTGCCACCCCCTGGGGCCAGTTCTAGCCATTGGACCAAAGGTCTGTTTTCTACTAGTGTGAGGAGGGAGTAGTTCTCTCTCGAGGCTAAGGGTTCTACCAGTAGCTATGTGTTCATCTCTCTCTATGCGTGATCTTATTGAGATCATGAGCTTGTAATCTATAGATCTACCTTGCTACTCGAGTGCTTTAATAGATCTTTATGAAATTTGGATTTATGAGTTATTGGAGTTGGATTTCTTTATGAAATTGTGGTGTTTGTTTGAACCATCTAGTGCTCAGGGTGACAGTGTGGGGTTATCTAGATGGGAAAGGCGAACTTTTAGGTGTGCTGTTATAGCCCTACCATCGATTAGAGTGTCCAACCGGAGAGTAGTTAAGAGTAGTATCATAAGAAGAATATATTTATATGAGAGTGTTCACTAGTGAAAGTATGATCGCTAGGCCTTATTTCTAAGCACTGAAAGACCGTTTGCTATTAGATCTATTACATGTTTGCTTGCTGCCATCTTTATTTCAGTTTGCCTTTAGTCTTTTCCACGCCGTCAAGCTATTTTCTATCACCATTAGCACTTATCATTATCTATACCACTTGTATTTCACTATCTCTTCGCCGAACTAGTGCACCTATACACCTGACAAGTGTATTGGATGTGTTGGGGACACAAGAGACTTCTTGTATCTTGATTGCAGGGTTGCTTGAGAGGGGATACCTTTGACTACTTCCTCGCTGAGTTCGATAAACCTTGGGTGATCCACTTAAGGGAAAACTTGCTGCTGTTGTACAAACCTCTGCACTTGGAGGCCCAACAACTGTCTACAAGAATAGAAGTGCATAGACATCAAGCTATTTTCTGGCGCCATTGCCGGGGAGCTAAGGTAAATGGTAGTAACATCCTCCGGTGTGAGTGCTCGAAGTTATTTCCTTTAGATTCTGCAATTTTGTCTTTTTGTTTCTTGTTTTCACTAGTTAGGCTTAATGGAAAACAACAAAAAAATTAGAGAG
The DNA here is from genome assembly GCA_023614405.1 of Avena insularis. Lineage (NCBI taxonomy): Eukaryota > Viridiplantae > Streptophyta > Magnoliopsida > Poales > Poaceae > Avena > Avena insularis. The sequence goes on along the minus strand of JAJUPC010000146.1, from coordinate 501,554 downwards.
CTTTTTAGTATTTTTCCTAATATAGAACATGAATTGTCTGAAAAGAAAATTAAAAAAACCATGGAACTTTCTTTGCATGCTAATAGAAATGTTATTAGTATGAATCTTTTAAACACCTTTGTTACTAATGCTATGGAAACGTCTAAGCTTGGGGAAGTTGGTTTTTATGAAAATGATCTTTTTAGTTCCCCAGCTTTAAAGAAGAAAATTTGCTCTGATGATACTTTATCTCGCATATGTGGTAATTATAATGATACTTGTGATATTTTAAATCCACATACTGAAAGCATCCCTTTTAAAATACCTATAAAAATTGTTGAATGTGTTATGAAGAACTGTTATTTGGGAGATGGAACTGTCCATCCTGGTGATCATTTACTCTTTATACATGAATTATGCGAGTTGTTCAAGTGTGCAGGTATTTCAATGAACCAAGTTAAGTGGAAGCTATTCCCTTTGTCACTCAAGGGCAAATCAAGGGAGTGGTATGAGCTAATAGATGATCCTCATAATTTGGAGTGGAAGGAACTTGAATCTCTCTTTTACTCTAAATTTTATCCTCCTCATGAAATTCATAAAGATAGGAATTACATTTATAATTTTCATCCACATGATGGAGAAAGTATTGCCCAAGCATGGGGGAGATTGAAGTCACTAGTGCTCAAATGTCCCATCCATGAGCTCCCTAGTAATATTGTTATTGATAATTTCTATGCAAGGCTTTCAAGACATTACAAGGACTATCTAGATACTTGTTTAGAGGGATCCTTCACAAGTAAGGATGTCAAAGCTAAGTGGGATCTTCTTGAAACAATTCAAAGAAATACCGAAGATTGGGATAACAACAAAGGTAAAGAACCAGGTATAAACTATGAGTATGATTGCATTAAGTCTTTCGCTGGAACTACTGATTTTCAAGAGCTTAGTGGTAAATATGATCTTGATCCTCAAATTCTTACTGATTGTTTTAGATCCTTTTCTTATCATATTAATGGTCCTAAAGAAAAATGGGACATGTATCATGAGCCTTTTAAACACACTTGCATGGAAAAGGAAATTGTTATTAATGATAGCAACAAACATTCTCAAACCTCTGAAAGTACTATTTCTTATAAGCGTGTTAATTTTTGTGGAATACATAGATCTCGTGAGAATAATCAAATTGAAGAAGAATATTGTATCATCCACATGAATGAAAAAAACTAGAACGTGGTATAGGGCTCTAAATGATCTTGGTAAAAAAGTTTGTGCCCTCTATCCTTTTATTTGTGAACTTTGCTTTGAAGTGGCTCATTTCAATTTTCAATGCTCACGCCATAATAATAGCCCTTCTAATCCAATGAGTACTGCAAGTTTGTATTGTGATGACATGATCACTCCTAATCAGCATGATGAATGTAGTGACCTCGGACCGGTAAGGATCCTAAGTCCCTGTGATTAACATGCTAGTCCCTGGATCAATAGCTAGCACTCACAGTCGATGAAATATCATGTAAAACACAAAGTCTTTATTACACGGAGAATCCAGAGTATGAAATTCTTACAAAAATTGCTTAGCATTATGCTAGCTCAATCAACAGCGGAAACATAAAAGCAGCATGAGTCCATCAACGCCCAGGCTTGTCGAGTGTAGACCCGCGATCCCTACGCACCTTTCAATCTTCGGATTCTGCACATAAGACATGCAGCCAACAAGTTGGGTCAATACTTTGAATGTATTGGCAAATTACACCAAGGAGAGAAAAGACTATCTCTACATGCAAGGCTGGTATAGGCTGTAGAGTTCATTTGCTCAAAGCTAATTTTCCTTAAGTAGAGAGAAGAATAGATGATTGCCCTACTTTGTAAACATTTTCTTGGATAAAATAAGGTCGAGTGGCACACGAGGATATTACGCACCAAGTGTCCAAACAACCAAACACTTGGATATTACGCACCAAGCGTCACTTGGATATTACACACCAAGTTCCCCAAATTCCCACCCATTAGCGATATTACGCACGCCATGGGGTTTCAAAACTTTGTTTTAGAAAAGAGAGAGTAAGATCCTTTAGAGGCTCCATCCTTCAGACGCTCATTATCCTTCTGTTACCGTGAACACGGCTGACCGATCAGATTGCAATACTCTCAAGAGTTTATGCACTTTACCCACAATCCACGATCAAGTCCTTTTACAGACAAGACCATGGCGAGGCTTTCCCTTAGTAGCCCCTCTACCTTCCGGATCCAACCGAGCCAAGAATCCTCCAAATGTTTGTACCTAGGTGAGGTTTCCCACTAAGTACTAGGCCAAGACAGAGCCCATAATGTATTGTGGTTGCACTGGAAGCTTCTGAATTCTGGAACATGGCAGACTTCTTTGATTCCTGGCGGCCGTCCTCCACCAAAATCTCACTTGTTGTCCCGACAACCATTTCGCCCAGAAGAAAATTTGTTTTATTTTGAAGTGGATTTGAGAAGAAAAGTTTGCTCTAGAGAGCCTTTATACTTAGAAAAATCCTTTGTCTTTCGAACCCCCCAACGGTACTTTGTATATATATAGCATAGCAAGCAATACTTACCAAAAACAGGGGTAACCTATTAGGATGGGAAATCCTAAGTATAGAGCTACTCATGGCATACTACAAAATCATCGCATTTGCAAAATAATACTAAGGAAAAATTCTACTAGAACATCCTACACATGCATACTACAGAATTTTCAAGACCACATGCATAGAATCAAAACTGGGACAAAATTATGAACAAGTGGTGTAACTTGCCTTGATCCGAGAAGCACTCTACACAATAGCACTCCTTAGCGCACTCCGAGCAATCTAACGAATCACAAACATAGATCTGATCACAACTTGCTCAAGCATATCACAAAGAAAATCATGCATGCATGCAACATGGTATTTATGCAAGGTTGGTTAAATTGATCAAGGTAGCAAGTTTGTGTTGTGATAGTGTAAGGGTGTCACTAGGATTGAATTTAGATCTAATAGAGTCACTAAAACAAATCCTAGGATTATAAGGAGATCAACCCATCTAATTAGCCCCAAACTAGATCTAATGATTTTAAGCAAGGTTGTATAATTTTGTCCAGTAGGCATTATGGAAACAAGGTCATTGCAACAAGAATCAATTAAAACAGAATTTTAATTATTTTTCTATAGAATAAACACTCCAATCTAGTGATTAAAATCTACACCTAAAACATTACTGCAAACTTGAAATATTATTACAGATTTGGATTCTACATAAAATTAGGAATCCAACGGTATATTACAAGCTAAATTTGGACAAATATTCGATTTTATATGATTTTCACAAGTTTAAAATCCAAATCTGCAAACAGATCTGAATTTCACTAAAAAATATTGCCAAGTGTCAGCTTCTGATTGGTCCCAGCTAGGTGACGCAGCGCTGGCGCGTGCGTGCTAACGCGCGCGGCCACGTGGCACGCCTCTATTCGCCAGTACCCCTTCGGCATAGTTCTAATCGTAGCCGCAGGTGGCAAATCGGACGGACGAGGAGGCGCGGTGACTCACCGCGGTGGTGACGGCGGCGATGAGCGGCGGCGGCGGCGGTGGAGATGGCCGGCGGCGTTCTGGTGGCTCTCCCAGGCGGCGATGTGGTCGGCGGGGTGCGTCTGGTGCTCGCGGACTCGCCCGTGGCTTCGTCTGCGCTTCTCGTTTCCCCTTCCGTTGGCAAGGTCCCGCCGATCCTCCTCGTCTCCGGCGACGCGTCGATGAGAAATTGCCGATGATCTGCAGCAGTGGAGAGAGGGAAAAACGCACGGGGCGAATCAGCGGTGAACGAGGGAAAGCTTTAGAGGAAGGAAGGAGCAAGGGGATGTCCCGAGCGTCTCGGTGAGGTCCTACCCGACGGCGGCGGCGGAGTCTTCATTTGGCTAGGGTTTTCGCAAGGGAAAAAATTGAGCGGACGAGCCGAGTGTGGCGGGGTTTCTAAGGGGATGGAGACTTGGGCGAGGGGTTCACAACCGCCACGGAATCCTACCGGATTTGGTCGAAGGCGTGCTGCAGGGGGAGTCCTGCTCGGGGTAGGAGATGACCTCGTGGGTCCCAGCTGTCAGCGGCGGAGGGGAGAAGGCGGGCTGGCGCGGCGCGGTTAGCTGTCGGGCGGCGCGGATGGGCTGGTGCTGCGGCTGGGTGGGCTAGCGAGCCCGGCCCGTTTACTAGCTGCTTTTTTTTTTTTTTTTATCATTTTTCAATTTCTGGTTTGGTAAAACTCAAATAACTTTTGCAAGACAAGTCCAAAAGTGTTGAAACTTGTTTCCAAATTTTTGTAAAAATAAGGCGGTCAACATAGGACCATGGTTTACTGTTTTTACATAGTTTATTGAAGGGTCAAACTATTACAACAAAAGTGCTCACTTATGGGAACAATTAATACGGTTTTTAATAGGTTTAGGTGTTAGGATTTTTATTGCAATTTTCTATTGTAGGATGCAATGATGCAAGGATGATGCATGACACTAATAACATACTAATACAAAATCTGGGATGTTACAAACCTACCCCCCTTAAGAAGAATCTCGTCCTCGAGATTCGGGTTGGCTAGCAAATAGGTGTGGGTGCTCTGTCCTCATGTCTTCTTCACGCTCCCATGTAGCTTCTTCCTCGGAGTGGTGGTTCCATTGTACCTTGCAAAATCTTATAGTCTTGGTGCGGGTAACCCTTTCGGCTGTTTATAGTATTTTGATGGGTTTTTCCTCATAGGTAAGGTCATTCTCCAATTGAACCTCATCCAGGGGAATGGTGTCTCTTAGCGGTGTTTCAGCCATCTCCGGGTGACACTTCTTTAGTTGTGACACATGAAACACATCATGCACAGTCAGTCCTTCCGGTAGCTCCAACTGATAAGCAACTTCTCCTCTACAGGCCAGAACCTTATACGGTCCTATGAATCGTGGGGCTAACTTGCCCTTGATTCCGAACCTCTTAACTCCACGTAGGGGTGAAACTCGGAGATACGCACGATCCCCTATTTCCTAAGCCACATCTCTGCGTTTGGAATCAGCGTAGCTCTTCTGTCGAGATTGGGCTACCTTTAGCCTATCCTGAATCTGTCGCACCTTTTCTTCGGCATCCCTTATCAAGTCAGGTCCAAAAAGACTGCGTTCTCCAACTCCATTCCATAGCAATGGAGTCCTACACTTCCTGCCATATAGAACTTCAAATGGAGCCATCTTGATACTTGTCTGGTAGCTGTTGTTGTATGAGAACTCAGCATATGGCAGGTTATCGTCCCAACTAGACCCATAGTCTAGTGCGCAAGCTCTCAACATATCCTCCAAGATTTGATTTACCCTCTCTGTTTGGCCATCTGTTTGAGGGTGGAAGGCAGTACTGAATTCTAGTCGGGTTCCCAGAGACTCATGTAGTTGTCGCCAAAACTTTGAAGTAAACTGGGTGCCTCTATCTGACACAATTCCCTTGGGAACACCATGCAGGCTTACAATTCTTGACATGTATATCTTAGCAAGCTTAGCACATGTATATGTGGTCTTTACGGGGATGAAGTGAGCCACCTTGGTGAAGTGGTCCACCATGGTTATGACCGTTATGGTTGTGGCCATTATTGTTATAAGGTGGTGGTGAGGAATTGCGCTGCTTCTGGTATGGAACAGAGTGTTTGTGAGGGTTAGATTTCCTCTTGCGATTTTCTATGCTCTTCCTCTTTGATTCAACCACAATGGCTCTGTCCAGGAGTTCCTGAAAGTTGTCAAATTTCTGAGCCACAAGCTGAATGGATATCTCATCATTGAGCCCTCTTAAGAACTCCTCCTGTCTCTTGGCATCAGTAGAGACACCATCGGGTGCATAACGGGCTAGCTTATTGAAAAGCTCACCATACTCGGTGACAGAACGGTGCAGCTGGTGTAGGTCGCGAAACTCGCGCCTCTTCAGGGTCATGACACCAACAGCCACATGATGAGTGCGAAAAGCTAACTCAAACTGTTCCCAAGTGATAGCATCAATATCCGGGTGGGTGACTTGGTAATTATCCCACCATTCTGCAGCAGGTCCTTCAAGCTGGTGTGCGGCATATCGCACCTCAAGCAGCTTGCACGGTGTCTAGCTTTTTGTTGATCGTACGCAGCCAGTCATCAGCGATGATTGGTTCAGTGCTGCTAGTGAAGGTAGGTGGGTTCAGCCTCAAAAACCGAGTCAAGCGATCTTGTTGAGGAGGTGGCGGAGGTGGTGGTGGTGGCGGGTTGTTGTTGTTTTGCATGTTCTGAGTGAGCAGTTGGATCAGCTGGTTCTGAGTGGCCAAAAGTTCTGCTATTTCTGGCGGGATTTCGGGGTTCTCACGTCTTGGCGGCATCTGTGGGGTTTAAGAAAATAGTTAAGAAATAGACAGAAAGACTAAGTAGTAAACTCCTACCCTTATGAAAACACACCAAGCACACAAGGCATAACAACACAAATTTAACACAGGAAACAACCAAGTATAACAAAACCAAACTTGTCTTGGTATTTATTACATTTGCGAATAACGTTCTACTATAGAATTAAAGGTGGTCCAACTACTACACATCCTCCACGCCTTCCTCTTCCTCGTCCTCGAACGAGTAGCCTTCTTGCTCTACAGTTGTCTTGTACAACTCCATCTCCTTTGTGGTGGTTTCAAGCTTCTCTTGGAGGTCCTTTATCTCATCTTGTAGCTTCTTGGTAGTGGCTTCCAGCTGCTCCTGAAGTCCCTCCTTCTCGCTTTGTAGTTCCTCTACTAAACTTGTCTTCATTGCATCTTCAAGTTGCCTTGCCAAGTCCCTCTTTGAAGCACGCACATCATTGATTATCTTGCAAAGGCCTTCAGTTTGCACTTCATCTCCATCGATCTGCTGTTTAAGTTCCCTAATTATCTTGTAGTTATTTATCACCCTCTTCTCTTGGTTAGCGAACTCCCTCTCTTGGTCCTGGAATTTTATCTCTTGGAGCTTCATTGCCTCTTCCTGCTGCTTGATCATTTCTTCCTTCTCCTTGATGAGGGCACATAGCTCGTCGTTCTTCAACATCTCGAGGAAGGTACCCTTTTCAAGGTCATGGATGTGGCACTCCAAGTCTTGATATTGTGTTCTTCGGCGCTTGGTAGAAGTTCTTTCCTCAAAGGTTAACTCCATGGGAATCCCTTCCTCATCTCTTCTTCCAAAGAGGCCGCCGCAGTGTCCTTGGAGAGCTTCATGATGACGTCCACATAGGCGACCAATGAGTTGCTGCAAGCTAATGCTAAGGGCCTTCTCCTTGGAATCGCTAACAATGTGAATTGCTATGTCTTCCTCCGGGTTCTTGCCTCGCTCTTTTCCTGGCTGGATGACCTTGACTCCCCAACAGCCGTCCTTGTGGAGTTTCTTCATTGTGCTCCCTTGGATTGTTGGGAGAGGAAGATCCAAACGTGTGAGTAGATCCATGAGGCATCCTCCAAAGCGAAGGGGCTCGATGTTCGCGACAGTGTCGTAGAGGAAGCTTGTCATCTTTGAGTTAGAAGAATGAGGGTTAGATTCTTAAACAAGTAGAGGAAAGCAGATACTAGATGTGCGGAAAATAACTTAGTAGAAACAAGTAAGGCACTAAAGTTAGAGGTGGTTCCAATCCTAGGGTCACGTCCTACAGGCAACGATGTGCTCTGATACCATCTGTAGTGACCTCGGATCAGTAAGGATCCTAAGTCCCTGTGATTAACATGCTAGTCCCTGGATCAATAGCTAGCACTCACAATCGATGAAATATCATGTAAAACACAAAGTCTTTATTACACGGAGAATCCAGAGTATGAAATTATTACAAAAATTGCATAGCATTATGCTAGCTCAATCAACAGTGGAAACATAAAAGCAGCATGAGTCCATCAACGCCCAGGCTTGTCGAGTGTAGACCCGCGATCCCTACGCACCTTTCAATCTTCGGATTCTGCACATAAGACGTGCAGCCAACAAGTTGGGTCAATACTTTGAATGTATTGGCAAATTACACCAAGGAGAGAAAAGACTATCTCTACATGCAAGGCTGGTATAGGCTGTAGAGTTCATTTTCTCAAAGCTAATTTTCCTTAAGTAGAGAGAAGAATAGATGATTGCCCTACTTTGTAAACATTTGCTTGGATAAAATAAGGTCGAGTGGCACACGAGGATATTACGCACCAAGTGTCCAAACAACCAAACACTTGGATATTACGCACCAAGCGTCACTTGGATATTACACACCAAGTTCCCCAAATTCCCACCCATTAGCGATATTACGCACGCCATGGGGTTTAAAACTTTGTTTTAGAAAAGAGAGAGTAAGATCCTTCAGAGGCTCCATCCTTCAGACGCTCGTTATTGTTCTGTTACCGTGAACACGGCTGATCGATCAGATTGCAATACTCTCGAGAGTTTGTGCACTTTACCCACAATCCACGATCAAGTCCTTTTACAGACAAGACCATGGCGAGGCTTTACCTTAGTAGCCCCTCCACCTTCCGGATCCAACCGTGCCAAGAATCCTCCAAATGTTGGTACCCAGGTGAGGTTTCCCACTAAGTACTAGGCCAAGACAGAGCCCATAATGTATTGTGGTTGCCTTTGGAAGCTTGAATTCGAACATGGCAGACTTCTTTGATTCCTGGGCGGCCGTCCTCCACCAAAATCTCACTCGTTGTCCCGACAACCATTCCGCCCAGAAGAAAACTTAGTTTTATTTTGAAGTGGATTTGAGAAGAAAAGTTTGCTCTAGAGAGACTTTATACTTAGAAAAATTCTTTGTCTTTCGAACCCCCCAACGGTACTTTGTATATATATAGAATAGCAAGCAATACTTAACAAAAACAGGGGTAACCTATTAGGATGGGAAATCCAAAGTATAGAGCTACTCATGGAATACTACAAAATCATCGCATTTGCAAAATAATACTACGGAAAAATTCTACTGGAACATCCTACACATGCATACTACAGAATTTTCAAGATCACATGCATAGAATCAAAACTGGGACAAAATTATGAACAAGTGGTGTAACTTGCCTTGATCCGAGCAGCACTCTACATAATAGCACTCCTTAGCGCACTCCGAGCAATCTAACGAATCACAAACATAGATCTGATCACAACTTGCTCAAGCATATCACAAAGAAAATCATGCATGCATGCAACATGGTATTTATGCAAGGTTGGTTAAATTGATCAAGGTAGCAAGTTTGTGTTGTGATAGTGTAAGGGTGTCACTAGGATTGAATTTAGATCTAATAGAGTCACTAAAACAAATCCTAGGATTATAAGGAGATCAACCCATCTAATTAGCCCCAAACTAGATCTAATGATTTTAAGCAAGGTTGTATAATTTTGTCTAGTAGGCATTATGGAAACAAGGTCATTGCAACAAGAATCAATTAAAACAGAATTTTAATTATTTTTCTATAGAATAAACACTCCAATCTAGTGATTAAAATCTACACCTAAAACATTACTGCAAACTTGGAATATTATTACAGATTTGGATTCTACATAAAATTAGGAATCCAACGGTGTATTCACAAGCTAAATTTGGACAAATATTCGATTTTATATGATTTTCGCAAGTTTAAAATCCAAATCTGCAAACAGATCTGAACTTCACTAAAAAATATTGCCAAGTGTCAGCGTCTGATTGGTCCCAGCTAGGTGACACAGCGCTGGCGCGTGCGTCTTGGCGTGTAGCGTGGCACGCCCCTATTCGCCGGTACCCCTTCGGCATAGTTCTAATCATAGCCGCAGGTGGCAAATCGGACGGACGAGGAGGCGCGGTGACTCACCGTGGTGGTGACGGCGGCGATGAGCGGCGGTGGCGTCGGTGGAGATGGCCGGCGGCGTTCTGGTGGCTCCCCCAGGCGGCGATGTGGTCGGCGGGGTGCGTCTGGTGCTCGCGGACTCGCTCGTGGCCTCGTCTGCTCTTCTCGTTTCCCCTTCCGTTGGCAAGGTCCCGCCGATCCTCCTCGTCTCCGGCGACGCGTCGATGAGAAATTGCCGACGATCTGCAGCAGTGGAGAGAGGGAAAAATGCACGGGGCGAATCAGCGGTGAACGAGGGAAAGCTTTAGAGCAAGGAAGGAGCAAGGGGAAGTCCCGAGCGTCTCGGTGAGGTCCTACCCGACGGCGGCGGCGGAGTCTTCATTTGGCTAGGGTTTTCGCAAGGGAAAAAATTGAGCGGACGAGATGAGGGTGGCGGGGTTTATAAGGGGATGGAGACTTGGGCGAGGGGTTCACAACCGCCGTGGAATCCTACCGGATTCGGTCGAAGGCGTCTTCTTGAAGTCTGCGGGGTAGGAGATGACCTCGTGGGTCCCAGCTGTCAGCGGCGGAGGGGAGAAGGTGGGCTGGCGCGGCGCGGTTAGCTGTCGCGCGGCGCGGATGGGCTGGTGCTGCGGCTGGGTGGGCTGGCGAGCCGGCCCAGCTAGGTTTGCCACTGCCTCCGTTTTTTTTCTTTTATCATTTTTCAATTTCTGGTTTGGTAAAACTCAAATAACTTTTGCAAGACAAGTCCAAAAGTGTTGAAACTTGTTTCCAAATTTTTGTAAAAATAAGGCGGTCAACATAGGACCATGGTTTACTGTTTTTACATAGTTTATTGAAGGGTCAAACTATTACAACAAAAGTGCTCACTTATGGGAACAATTAATAGGGTTTTTAATAGGTTTAGGTGTTAGGATTTTTATTGCAATTTTCTATTGTAGGATGCAATGATGCAAGGATGATGCATGACACTAATAACATACTAATACAAAATCTGGGATGTTACAAACCTACCCCCCCTTAAGAAGAATCTCGTCCTCGAGATTCGGGTTGGCTAGCAAATAGGTGTGGGTGCTCTGTCCTCATGTCTTCTTCACGCTCCCATGTAGCTTCTTCCTCGGAGTGGTGGTTCCATTGTACCTTGCAAAATCTTATAGTCTTGGTGCGGGTAACCCTTTCGTCAGATTCCAGTATTTTGATGGGTTTTTCCTCATAGGTAAGGTCATTCTCCAATTGAACCTCATCTAGGGGAACGGTGTCTCTTAGCGGTGTTTCAGCCATCTCCGGCTGACACTTCTTTAGTTGTGACACATGAAACACATCATGCACAGTCAGTCCTTCCGGTAGCTCCAACTGATAAGCAACTTCTCCTCTACGGGCCAGAACCTTATACGGTCCTATGAATCGTGGGGCTAACTTGCCCTTGATTCCGAACCTCTTAACTCCACCTAGGGGTGAAACTCGGAGATACGCACGATCCCCTATTTCCTAAGCCACATCTCTGCGTTTGGAATCAGCGTAGCTCTTCTGTCGAGATTGGGCTACCTTTAGCCTATCCTGAATCTGTCGCACCTTTTCTTCGGCATCCCTTATCAAGTCAGGTCCAAAAAGACTGCGTTCTCCAAGTCCATTCCATAGCAATGGAGTCCTACACTTCCTGCCATATAGAACTTCAAACGGAGCCATCTTGATACTTGTCTGGTAACTGTTGTTGTATGAGAACTCAGCATATGGCAGGTTATCGTCCCAACTAGACCCATAGTCTAGTGCGCAAGCTCTCAACATATCCTCCAAGATTTGATTTACCCTCTCTGTTTGGCCATCTGTTTGAGGGTGGAAGGCAGTACTGAATTCTAGTCGGGTTCCCAGAGACTCATGTAGTTGTCGCCAAAACTTTGAAGTAAACTGGGTGCCTCTATCTGACACAATTTTTCCCTAAGCATGTTGCTCCTATTATAATTTTTGATGAGTCTGAACTCGATGATGTTCCTATGCCTATTACCTATAGTAGTGATCATGATTGGGAAAAGCACACTACCTTTGATATTGAAAATCTCTTCGGTACCAATTCTGAAAATGATGATATTAATAATTGCTATACTATTAGTGCTATCCATGATCCTTCCAATGATGATACAAATGAACACACTTTGGAGGCTAACTATTCTATTGCTTATGATGATACTATACCTCCAATATATGATGATTGCAATGATGATTATGATGTTTTCAGTACACCTACTATTGAGGAGAAAATAAATTATGATTACAATATGCCTCCTATATTTGATGATTATGGTGATGAGAATAATAATGATAGCTATTTTGTTGAATATTCTCCCACTATAATTAATAAAAATGACTATGTTTATGTGGGGAGTATTAATTCTTTTATGCATGTGGCTCATGATAAGTATTTTTCATGTGATAGTTATATTGTTAATTTTATTCATGATGCTACTGAAAGTTATTATGGGAGAGGGAAACATGGTTTTATGCATCTCAATAATATTAAGTTTCCCCTTTTTATGTTGAAAGTCTTGAAGTTGCACTTGTTTTGCTTTCCTATGCTTGTTGCTTTGTGCTTTCATGACTTGTTTCTTTATAAGATTCCTATGCATAGGAAGTGGGTTCGACTTAAATGTGCTTTGAATTTTCTTTTTGATGCTCTCTTTTACTTAAATTCGTATTTCTTATGTGAGCATCTTCTCAAACTATCAAGCCTAACTTAAAGGCGTTGAAGAAAAGTACTTATTGGGAGATAACCCAAAAGTTTTAGTTGGGTCTTGGAAGTTATTACCTCTGTAATAACTGCTCCTTATCCTTTTTTTTTGCTTTTTGTGCCAAGAGTAACCTCTAATGAGAGAGAAGTAATGGTTGGGAAAGTTGCTGTCTCGAAACAGATTTCTGTGCTTCACTGTAAAAATTCGTATAAAATCTCTGTATCTCCTCTTGAGGCGCGAATTTTTGTGCTTCTGACCCAGGCTGTTATCTAACTTTAGTTAGTTCAACACTTTTCGATTTGAGCAACATAAGGTCTTCGAAAAAATTCGTCTTTACCTGCTGGTCTGTTTTGACAGATTTCTGCCATTATTTGCATCTGCTTCTTGTTGGTTCCTTTTTGAGTTCTTTTGGGGAATTGAGATTTTTGAGGGAAGTGATACAGTAGCTTGTGTTTGAATGGAAGTTTTATTGGTGTTGAAACTAAACCCAAAGACTTATTATCTTGAGTGCACTAATGTTGCTAATAAAGATTGTGTGAAGTTTTGTATGAAGGAAAAATTTCAGGTGTATGGAAAGAATGAGTAATGAGATGAAGAATGGACTAAAGCTCAAGCTTGGGGATGCCACACGTGTCACCCCAAGAAATATCCAAGAAGTACAAGCGTCAAAGCTTGGGGATGCCCAAGGCATCCCCCTCTTCATCGATAAAAATCCCAAGTTTCTTCCAAACGCTTCATTTTTATTATTTCATGCACAGTTGTGTTGTTCTTGGAGAGTCTTCTTTTTCGTTTTTGTTTTTTTTGTTTGCTTGCTTTGCTTAGTTTGCTGAATTAATTGGTTGGACCCCCTCTTTCATGCATTGGTTTTCAAATAGTTTGGTTTGGATTGGAAAAGAGTATGAAAAGTTCATGCTTAACTAGTAAAAGGAGCTTGTTTTTTATGGCGGATCATGCTTTGTCATTCCATGCTTGATATTGTTTTGGATTTATGCTTAGTATTCCTTGTTGTAGCATGACATGTTATAAACAATTGAGATTGCTTAATGTGCCTTGGAAGAATCATGCGTTGTTTTAACATATTAAAGCATAGTATTGTGGTATTCTTCTTTGATGCTTTATTTTGAGTTGACTTGGCACATGCTCACACCATGTTATTACTATCCCAAGTCACCATAGCCTTTATGATCCTTTAGTTTTCTATTTGTAGTATCACTTTATGCTTTAATTAATGATGTTTTGTCTCTTTGCATGATTGTGGCCATTATTGCTCTTTTAGTTGGTCGCTCTCAGTCTTTTGCTAGCCTCCATAACCAAGTATGAGTTCCACTCATGCATCCAACTCCAAATAAAACCAAGTTATCCTAAAGAGTCCACCATACCTACCTATTAGCATTTTCTATTCCAAGTATATTCATGCTTTTATCTACCTTCCGAATTAAACTTGTTATGAGAAAACTAATGATTAAAGCTCTCACGAACTTGATGGCACACTTTACTTTTCTTGCCCCTAATAAAATTAAACCATTGTGTCATCTATGTTATATATGCTTGCACCTATATGTTGGGGATTAGCAGAACCATGCTGTCATGGGGAACACTTTCAACATTGCACGTGTACATTGTACTACATCATGCTATTTTGTCTATGGATGTCGTCGGTGTGAAATGAAAGGGGAGCTTGTAAGTCCATGGAGTTATGTATGTGTGTTAGAGACCTAGGCCGCTGGTCTAATCCATGCCTAATCATGATGGAAACCTGTAGCGTAACCATAATGAGCAATCTATGAAGCATTCTTCTTATAAAGAAGAGATAGAGATTGAGAAAAAAGAAAAAAAAGAGATGAGAAAAGAGGAAAGAGGGAAAAAAGCACCATTTTCCCATGGTAAATAAGAAGATTGCTGAGATGCTCGTTGTCTGCTTGCCTTGTCATTTTGAATTGGGGATTTTTCTGTATCATCGGGCAAGGGGTACCCCGTTGGCAGTTCTCTATGATACACATGTACTTACTATGGCAAGAACTTACCGGTAACTAAACTTGAGTAGCATGAGGAGTGGCCCTCATATTCAAGGCACATGATATTTCCAACTTATACTTTGTCAAGCATATATTCCATAGTTTGTTCACTTTAACCTTAATCACTTCAAGATGCTTATGATAGGGCCAATGAGAGCTGAAAGCTAATAAGTACCATAATTTTTGGAAGCTCTTTATGAGACTTGAATCCTTGCTTCCTTCTATGAAGGTCTTTCTTCCACTTTTATATTGAGTCTCCACCTTATATCTTTATGCACCAATTAATAGAGCATAGTTGTCATTATTAGTTCTATGTGCATTGTCCCAATACTTGTTGATTGATGTATAACTTTGATTTTGCTTGTTACTAAACTATTTGTAACTAGTCACCCTTATGAACTTTGAACCTGTCCTATGCATTTATGTTTTGCTACTCTATGAGGGACAAGCTGAATACCATTCTCATTATGCTTTCTTCATGTGAAACAAACAACCGTCTTGCAAAGCATAGTTGCTATGTCTTATTGTTAGAACTCTATCTTTCATGATTCATGTTTAGAGTATCTTAATCCTAGCTATCAATGCTTTGACAATAATGATGATCAAGATTGTGTTGTCTGCATGTCACCTCAAAAATTATATTGTTTTGATCGTTTACCTACTCGAGGACGAGCAGGAACTAAGCTTGGGGATGTTGATACGTCCATAACGTATCTATAATTTTTGATGGTTTTATTCTAATAATATGCTTTTGACACTAATTTTTGTATAAAGTTTTTGATTTATTTGGACTAACCTACTAATAGTTGCAAAAGTGCACAATGTTCTTGTTTTACACTTTGATGTGTAGAAATTACCAAGAATACAAGTGAAAACCTTGTTGGAGTCAAATTGGGATATTTCCAGAAATCTGTCTCAGAACTCTTTTTGAAGATGTTTACGTTTCGGTTCGAAGACGGCGTCAAACGGAAAAATTTTCAACTACAAATTTGTTGGAAATTTCGTGACAAACATTCTGGACATAAAATTTAGCGAATTCCAAGTCTAGTCGGGCCATTTAGGCCCGATTTCACCCACGAATTTGCAGCCACCAAAGCCATGTTTTTGCCTCACCCATGGATCCCATCTCCATGGCGGAGGGCTCCCAAGAAGCCATGAAGGAAGGGGGTTAAGGGGCGGTGCTCCCCCATGATATCGGCGGCGGGGAAGGAGTGCCTTGCGCCGCCGCTGCCCTCTTCGCCATCTTCACGCCATCTCCATCACCTAATTATCCTAGTATGCGGTGGTTTATCCTCCCACACACCTCTGTACCATTCTATGTAAACATGGTGTTTGATGCTATAAGTTATAATCCTATGATCTATGTCATATTTGCGTAGTTTCTTTGTTCTTAGATTGAATGGTTGAACGTCTTTGGTTCATTAGAGTTGTATGTTGATATGGTATATTCCTTTGATGTCCATTATATTTGTGCGCGCGTGGATTAAACATCATAGGGTTTGTAGTATGTGTAAAAGGAAGGGGGAGTTCTCAGGAATGATGAAAACCACGAGGGCCTTGAACCGGAACGTTGCATGTATGGGAGTAAGAGGACTATTAAACTTAAGGCTATGGTTGACGAAACCTTAATGCATTGATTAGTACTTACAGATGTTTGCTAACAATCCAAGTAGTGAAGCACATGTATATTTAGCTCTCCCACATAGAAAACTGCATCGAAGACAATGAACCTGATCTATTCGCTATTTAAACTTGGACAAAGCCACCACAATTACCACCACTATTCCACACTCATGGTTCTGTTAGTTTAATGTATTTTATTGCTGCAGCAACTAGCTTTACTTTTTTGTTATTTATTATCACACAAAGCTATCTCTATTACTCGTATTGTTGCTCTAGTTTTATTTCCTAGATAATGCAAACATTTAGTGTGCGTAGAGTTGTATCAGTGGTTGATATAACTTGAGAGAATATTCATCCTACCCTTAGCTCCTCTTTGGGTTCGACACTCTTACTTATCGAAAAGGCTACACACGATCCCCTATACTTATGGGTTATCATGAGGTAAAGCAACCTAGCTCGGCCTTATTCGGCTTCTTCTTCTTCTTGAAGGTTGCAGTCTTTTCAGGCTTGTTGAAGAAGGGCTTATAGTTCCCTTTGTTCTTGCCGAAGGTCCTCTTCTGCACCATGTTGGCGCTAGACTGACCCTCGCCTCCTTTCTTAGCAGTGTCCTTAGCCCGAGCCTTCTCCTCAACATCAAGAGACGCTATCAGGTTTTCAACCGATATCTCTTGTCTCTTATGCTTGAGAGTTGTGGCGAAGTTCCTCCATGAAGAAGGCAACTTTGCAATGATGCACCCAGCCACAAACTTGTCGGGTAAGTTACACTTAAGGATTTCAAGCTCCTTGGAAAAGCACTGTATCTCATGAGCTTGTTCGACTACAGAACGGTTGTTAACCATCCTGTAATCATGAAAGCTCTCCATGATGTATAGTTCACTGTCAGCATCAGTTACACCAAACTTAGCGTTCAGTGCCTCCCAGAGCTCTTTTCCATCTTTGATGTGCATGTACACATCAAACACCTTGTTATCAAGAACACTCAGAACGCATCCCACAAAGGCAAGATTAGTTTCCTGGAACTTGTTCTGATCTTGTTCAGATATAGTTCCTTCAGGTAAATCCTCACTAGCCTCGAATACTTTCAGATTTTGCAGCCACATAGTGGTCTTATACTTCCACCTCTTAAAATGAACACCGGTAAACTTTTCCGGCTTCATCGCATCGGCTAAGTGTCCCATGTTTATCTCAGAAAATTGCCTATAATAAGGTTTTTGGATTGTTGGATAATTAGGCACAATTTCCATGATTAATTCCAGAATATTAAACATGAAAAAACCAGCTACTAGCACATGTAACTCGAACATACTAGATCTACTAAACAACAAGATGAACGGAAACAAGTAGCAGCTAGACATGTACTCACAGAACTTGGTGAATAGCTAGACAGTAGCACATCGCACATACCGTTCGATTGCTGAAGTAGTCGCAGTAGTAACCTTGGGGAAGATTGATCGAAGCAGACGGCGGCGAAGACGACGATAGATAGCACCGCCCGACTTGGATGGAAGATGGTCCGTGATGAAGAACTCGAGCAGTCGCGCAGAGCGCTTCCCAAACACCTTATTCGCCCTCTATCATACAGGATCGCAACGGCGAGTGGTTCCAGAGACCTGCTCTCCCGTTCGTCGATGCACGCCGGCAAGCGGGATGGACTAGACTATGGTGGCGGCGCAAGCAAAGAGATTGGCAAAACCCTAGATTGGATTCAGTGTGTTCTATGGCGGTAGCCGCGCATGCCTTTATATAGAGCGTCTCAGTAAACCCTCACGGAGGCAAACGCGGGCCGAGTCCACGTTGCGCACATTTGGGTCGGTTACAGTAGCCCACGATCCGGGAGCAACCCAAATAGGTTGTCTGTTGACACGTCTGTCAAAACCTCGCAAGTTTTCCTGAGTAGCAAAAATAAAGCTCGGCTCGGCGAGATTCCCGCAACCCGCGGTGCGCGTGTGCGAGCGGCGGCGTCTTCGGAGGAGGAGCGCGCGTGTAGCTCTCTTATTGTCACTCACTTACAAAGTGGTGCAACACTCCACCTTATAAGCTGGTGTAACTCTCCTCCAACTTTCCATGTGGGACTAAAGTTTAGCTCCCACTCCACTCCCATGTGAGCTGCCCCAATCATGGGCCCAAACACATGTGAGCTGCCATCAAACATGGGCTTTGAGATTTAAGGGAAAATCTGAAATCTACATGGGCTTATTTGTATTGGCCTATTATTTCTAACAATCCCCCACCAGATCTCAAATGCCCATTTTAAGATTTGCCAATCCTCACTACTTGTTTATATACTAGTGTTTTAGCGGAGACTGTTAAGTTGAACTTCCGCCTAGAATCTTGAGCTACGGCCATCGGCAACTTGAACAACGGACGAACCTCGAATTGCAAGTTTGGTGCCAATAGATTTCACTCAAAATCATAACTAGTACATGGTTGCCGTAGCCTACCCCGCAGGTTGGAGCATATGCGTCGTACTCCCTGGTCTCTTCATTAGTTTACTAGAGACCACCCAAGTCTCATAGACCGTGACATTTACAGTCGAGCTCATATAGGTGTGTTCTTTCAAGAATGCCCTATAGGACGGCATCTTTGCTAGTTATAGCCAACAGAAACACATTAAGGCATGTTGCCAACCTGCCTTACAGATTTTGAGAGTCATGCATCTTCACATAGAGAGGGTTACAAAATACTCTCCTTAGTCAAACCACTAGCTTGTTCTTCCTAGATCCTAATTCACGGGATCTCCGATCACATAGGTTGGGTTACCACTATGGTGTGACATCCATGGGTCTCAATCCCATCTCTCTCGATGCATTTTCTATCACAATTCGTGATAGTCCCCTTGTAAAGGGATCTGCTAGGTTTTTATCTGTTTGAATATACGTAACAGTTATTACTCTGGAGTTTCTCAATTTCCTGACAGATTTCAAACGTCTCTTGACGTGTCTTGATGACTTCGTCTTATCCTTAGAATTGTTCACTTTGACAATAACAGTATTGTTGTCACAATTCAAAAGGATAGCCGGCACAGGTTTTTCAGCCACAGACAAGTCCATCAAGAGTTCACGCAGCCATTCTAACTCAACAGTGGCTGTGTCTAAAGCAGTAAGTTCTGCTTCCATAGTTGACCTCGTCAATATGGTCTGTCTACGATATCTCCATGACACTGCGCCACCTCCAAGGGTGAACACATACCCGCTCGTGGCGTAGAGTTCATCAACGTCAGAGATCTAGTTCGAATCACTATATCCTTCAAGCACAGCGGGGTGCCCTGAATAGTGAATCCCATAGCTCATTGTACCACATAGATAGCGCATGACCCTTTCAAGTGCATGCCAATGATCAATACCCGGGTTAGACATGAACCTACTCAACTTGCTCATAGCAAGAGAGATATCAGGTCTTGTAGCGCTTGCTAAGTACATGAGAGAACCAACATTTTGTGAATATTTCAACTAGTCTGTTGGTTCCTTCCTATTCTTTCACAAAGTCAAACTAGGATCATAAGGTGTTGAAAAGAAGTCTTGCCATGAATAAAAGCCAAAACGGTTCAAGACCTTCTCAACATAATGAGATCGTGTTCAAGTAATCCCATTCTTGTCCTTAATAATCTTGATGTTCAGAATCACATCAGCCTCTCCCAGATCTTTCATATCAAAACTCTTTGACAGGAAAGTCTTAACTTCATTTATTACATTCATGTTTGTACCAAAGATCAGGATATCATCCACGTACAAACATAATATAAGACTATCGCCCCCACCATGGCGATAGTACACACACCTATCAGCTTCATTGATGACAAAGCCAACTGAAAGTAGGGTTCTATCAAACTTCTCATCCCATTGCTTAGATGCTTGTTTCAGGCCATATAAAGATTTTAACAACTTGCACACCTTTGTCTCTTCACCTTTTACCACAAACCCATCCAGCTGATCCATATAGATCTCCTCTTCCAACTCTCTATTAAGGAAAGTTGTCTTCACATCCATTTGATGAACGAGAAGACCATAAGAGGCAACCAGGGACAGTAGTACTCGAATGGTGGTCAGTCTAGCGACAGGTGAATAGGTGTCAAAGTAATCTTCGCCTTCTTTCTGTGTGTAGCCCTTTGCTACAAGACGTGCCTTGTACTTCTCAATGGTACCATCAGGCCTTAGCTTCTTCTTGAACACCCACTTATAGCCCACAGGTTTACAACCATAGGAATGTTCTGATAATTCCCAAGTTCCATTAGAAAGAATCGAGTCCATCTCATTTTGGACTGCTTCTTTCCAATCATCTGCATCAGGAGATGCATATGCCTCTGCAATGGATCTGGGAGTATCATCCACAAGATACACAATGAAATCAGTACCAAAGGATTTTGCAATCCTCTGTCTCTTACTCCTCGTGGGAGATTCATCGTCATCCTTCTCTAGGACTTTCTCATGTGGTTGTTCAAAATTCTCAATAGATGCACTAGATTTAGGAAGTATTTCAGAAGAAATTCTAGCAGTGCTATGCATATCTTTGATAGGAAACATATTCTCAAAGAATGTTGCATCACGAGATTCCATTATAGTATCAACATGCATATCAGGAACCTCAGACTTAACCTCTAGAAATCTATAGCCTATATATACTCCGTGGAGCATATCCTAGAAAGATACAATCCACTTTCTTAGGTCCAAGTTTGCGTTTCTTGTGAATCAGTATGTTGACCTTAGCCAAACACCCCAAGTGCGCAAATACGCAAGTGATGGTTTTCTCCCAGCCCATTCCTCATAAGGGGTCTTTTCTTTATTCTTGTTAGGAACTCTATTCAGGACATGACATGAAGTCAACAAAGCCTCCCCCCACCATGCTTTTGATAAACCAGCAGTGGCTAGCATGGAATTCACCAAGTCAGTCAGTGTGCGGTTTTTTCCTCTCGGCAACCCCGTTTGATTGGGGCGAGTAGGGAGGCGTCCTCTCATGAATTATGCCATGTTCCTCATAGAACTCGTCAAAGATTTTGGGAAAATATTCACCACCACGATCCGACCTAAGAAGTTCGATCTTTCTCTCTAGTTGATTTTCAACTTCGGCTTTATAAACTTTAAAGTAGTCTAAAGATTCTTCTTTAGTGCGCAATAAATAAACATAGCAATATCTAGTCACATCATCAATCAATGTCATGAAATATCTCTTTTCACCTTTTGTCAACACACCATTCATCTCGCACAGATCAGTATGTATGAGTTCTATAGGTGCCAAGTTTCTCTCCTCGACAGCTTTGTGAGGTGATACGTCCATAACGTATCTATAATTTTTGATGGTTTTATGCTAATAATATGCTTTTGACAATCCTTTTTGTATAAAGTTTATGATTTATTTGGACTAACCTACTAATAGTTGCAAAAGTGCACAATGTTCTTGTTTTACACTTTGATGTGTAGGAATTACCAAGAATACAAGTGGAAACCTTGTTGGAGTCAAATTGGGATTTTTCTAGAAATCTGTCTCAGAACTCTTTTTGAAGATGTTCACGTTTCGGGTTGAAGACGGCGTCAAACGGAAAACTTTTGAACTACAAATTTGTTGGAAATCTCGCGACAAACATTCTGGACATAAAATTTAGCTGATTTCGAGTCCAGACGGGCTTTTATGCCCGATTTACTGCAGCCCAAGATGGGGTGACGGGAATCCAAGAAGCTATATAAAGGGAGGAAACCTAATTCGCCCAGGGCATCTCCACCCACGAATTTGTAGCCACCAAAGCCACGTTTTTGCCTCCCCCATGGATCCCATCTCCATGGGGGAGGGCTCCCTAGAAGCCATGAAGGAAGGGGCTAAGGGGCGGTGCTCCCCCATGATACCGGCGGCGGGGAAGGAGTCCCCCGCGCCACCGCCAGCGCCACCGCCGCCCTCTTCACCATCTTCACCGCCATCTCCATCACCTAATTCTCCTAGTATGCAGTGGTTTATCCTCCCACACACCTCTGTACCGTCCTATGTAAACATGTCGTTTGATGTTATAAGTTATAATCCTATGATCTATGTCATATTTGCGTAGTTTCTTTGTTCTTAGATTGAATGGTTGAACGTCTTTGGTTCATTAGAGTTTTATGTTGATATGGTACAGTCCTTTGGTGTCCATTATATTTGTGCGCGCATGGATTAAACATCATAGGGTTTGTAGTATGTGTAAAAGGAAGGGGGAGTTCTGCCGGAGTGATAGAAACCTGAGGACGCGAACCAGAACGTTGTATGTATGTGTGTAAGAGGACCATTAAACTTAAGGCTATGGTTGGGGAACCTTAATGCATTGTTTAGTACTTACGGATGTTTGCTAGCAATCCAATCATATAGTACATGTAATTCTAAGTCGTGAAGCGCATGTATATTTAGCCTCACCACATAGAACACTACATCGAACACAATGAACCTGATCTTTTTGCTATTTAAACTTGGACAAAGCCACCACTATTCCACACTCATGGTTCTCTTAGTTTAATGTATTTTACTGCTGCAGCAACTAGCTTTACTTTCTTGTTCTTTGTTATCATGCAAAGCTATCTCTATTACTCGTATTGTTGCTCTAGTTTTATTTCCTAGATAATGCAAACATTTAGTGTGCGTAGAGTTGTATCTGTGGTTGATAGAACTTGAGAGAATATTTATCCTACCTTTAGCTCCTCATTGGGTTCGACACTCTTACTTATCGAAAAGGCTACACATGATGCCCTATACTTGTGGGTTATCAAGACCTTTTCTAGCGCCGTTGCCGGGGAGCAATAGCGTGTGGGTGAATATTCTTGTGTGCACTTGTTTGCTTTATCTCTAAGTAGGTTTTACTTTTAGTTTTAAGTTGCTCTCTATCTTAGTATGGATAGGAAACGTGAATTACAAAAAAAAGTTGTACTTGTTACCTAAAAACGTTTTTAAAAAGGGAAGTGATTGGAAAGATGAGTAATGGTTAAGTGGGGGTCGACCTTGAACACTTGTGTTCATGCCTATGAAACCAAAACAAATCTTTCCATGGAAGCTTTTAAGTTAAAAACTTGTAGGAATGCATGAAGCCTTGAAAAAGAAAGATATTTCTGGTATTGATCTTAATGCTTATTCATTCGAAAATACTTGAATCTTGCTCCTATGCCTAACTTAAAGGCGCTAAAGAAACGTATTTATTTGGAGATAACCCAAAAGTTTTAATTGAGTCTTGGAAGTTATTGCTTCAGTAATAACCTCTCCTTATCCTTTTTATTTGCTTTTTGTGCCAAGAGTGATGGCCCAAAATATATCAAGCTCGTTGGGGAACCCCAAGAGGAAGGTATGATGAGCACAGCAACAAGTTTTGCCTCAGTACGAAACCAAGGTTATCAATCCAGTAGGAGCAAGGAAACACCCCAAAGGTGTTGCTAGTTGAGCCTTGGCAGGGAGCACTACCGGTGCTAGTACCAACATGGAGACCTGTACAACACAACCACTAAACTTTGCCCCCAACTTACGATGAGGTTGTCAATCTCACTGGTTTTGCTGAAAACAAAGGATTAAATGTATCGAATGGAAGGAAGTAATAGTTTGCAGAAAGTAAACACAAAGCAGTAAACAGTTGATTGTAGATTGAATGTAAAAGAATGACCGGGGTCCATAGTTCACTAGAGGTGGCTCTCCTTAAGATAGATAACATGCTGGGTGAACAAATTACAGCGGGGCAATTGACAAACATCGAGAAAGCATACAAGAATATACTAATCATCTTGACTCCTCTGAGATTCGATTGGGCATTACAACATTATAGATAGACCGCCATCCAACTACATCTATGACTAATAATCCACCTTCAGGTTATCATCCGAACCCCCTCCAGTATTAAGTTGCAAGCAACAGATTATTGCTTTACAAATTGCGTGTAAGTAAACAATACGATTGTTCTATGAACAAAGGATTGTTGTTTTCTCCCTAGTAGCAACAACACATCTAGTACCTTAGAGATTTCTGTCACTTCCCAGTTACGGAGGCATGAACCCACTATCGAGTATAAATACTAACTCTTGGAGTTGCTAGCATCTAGTTGGCCAAGATAGCTACTAACAACAGAAAGCATGCAAGATCGCAAATAACAAAGACATGATAGAATCAATAATCAATCTGAAATAGCATCTCAATATCCATCGGATCCCCGCAAACACAACATGTAGAATTACAAATAGATGATCTTGATCATGAACGGAGCTCACAAGATCTAGACATGATATCACAAAGGAGGAGAACCAGCCATCTAGCTACTACATGGACCCGTAGTCCAGAGATGAACTACTCACGCATCACACCGGAGGCTTGCATGATGATGAAGAAGGTGTCCAGGGTGAATTCTCCTCTCCGGCAGGGTGCCGGGAAGAGCTTCAGATCCCTCCCGATCTAGGGATGGAGATGATGGCGGCTACAGACTCTTTCGTTGATTTTTGATTGGCTCCTTACGCTTTCCGTATCAGAGGTAATATATAGGCGGAAGGAGAGGCTGAGGGGGTGCCTGGGGCGGCCAGACCACCCCCTGGCGGGTGCCAGGCATAGCTGCACGGCCAGGTGGTGTGGCCAGGCCCCAGCCCCTCTCCGTCTCGTATTCTGGCCCTTGATGTCCCCCGGTGAAATAATAACTTTGGCTTTTGTCCCGTCCAATTCCGAGAATATTCATTTTCTGACTTCCTGGAACCAAAAACAATAAAGCGGCAAGCTGCACTGTGGCTCTTATTAATAGGTTAGTCCAAGAAATCATATGAAAAGTACTCCAGAGTGTGGACAAAACATAAGAAAGTAGATAAAACCAAGCATGGAACATCAAAAATTATAGATACATTTTCAATGTATCAACATCCCCAAGCTTAACTCCTGCTTGTTCTCGAGTAGGTAAGTGATAAAAAGAAAGAATAATTTTTTAGGTGACATGCACCATCATAAACTTGATCAAAGTATTTGTAAACCATTCAAAGATGGGATCATAGTACATCAAGCATAGCATGAAAGACAAATTTCTAACAATAAGACAAAGAAACTATGTTGCAACATGAAAAGGCTCAAACAAAAGGTTGATGAATAACAATGCTTTGCAAGACGTTTGTTTGTTTCACATAAAGAAAACATAGCATAGTAGTATTAAACTTGTCCCTCATAGAGTAGCAAACATAAATGCATAGGACACATTCAAAGTTCATAAGAGTGACTAGATACAAATAGTTTAAAACAAGCAATATCAAGTTATGCATCAATCAACTAGTCTTGGGACAATGCACATAGAACTAAGAATGGCCACTATGCTCTCAAAGTAGGTGCATAAAGATAGAAGGTGGAGACTCAATATATAAGTGGAAGAAAGGCCTTCATACAAGGAAGTACGGATTCAAGTTTCATAAAGAGCTTCCAAAAATTATGGTACTTATAGCGTTAAGCTCTCATTGCCCCTATCATAAGCATCTTGAAGTGATTAAGGTTAAAGTGAACAAACTATGGTGTATATGCTTGACGAAGTATAAGTTAGAAATCTCATGTCCCTTGAATACGAGGGCCGCTCCTCATGCTACTCAAGTTTAGTTACCGGTAAGTTCATGTCATCGTAAGTACATGCGTATCATAGAGAACTGCCAACGGGGTACACCTTGCCAGATGATACGGAAAAATCCCCATATCAAAATGATAAGGCAAGCAGACAACGAGCATCTCAGCAATCTTCTTATTTACCATGGGAATATGGTGCTTTTTTTCTCTCTTTCCTCTTTTCATAATCTCTTTTTTTCTTTTTCTCTTTTTTTCTCAATATAGGACTCGTTTTTTTATAATAAGAATGCTTCATAGATAGCTCATTATGGTTACGCTCCAGGTTTCCACCATGTCAGCATGGATTAGACCAGCGGCCCATGCGTTTCTCTAACACATATACATAACTCCATGGACTTACAAGCTCCCCTTTCATTTCACACCGACATCCATAGACAAAAGAGCATGATATCAACTAGGTACAAAGTACCCGTGCAATGTTGAAAGTGTTCCCCATGACAGCATGGTTCTGCTAATCCCCAACAAATAAGTGCAAGCATATACAACATACACGACACAATGGTTCAAGTTTATTAAGGGAAAGACAAGTAAAGTGTGCCATCAAGTTCGTGAGAGCTTTAATCACTAGTTTTCTCATAACAAGTTTAATTTGGAGGGTAAACAAAAACATGAATATACTTGGAATAGCATAAGCTAGTAGGTAGGTATGGTGGAATCTTTGGAATAACTTGGTTTAGGGAGTTGGATGCATGAGTGGAACTTATACTTGGTTGCGGAGGCTAGCAAAAGACTGGGAGCGACAAACTAAGAGAGCAATAATGGCCATAATCATGCAGAGCGACAAAACATCATTGATCAAAGCATAAAGTGATACTACAAGATGAAAACTAAAGGATCATAAAGGCTATGGTGACTTGGGATAGTCATAACATGGTGTGAGCATGCGCCAAGTCAACCCAAATAAAGCATCAAAGGAGAAAACCACAATACTATGCTTTAATATGCTAAAACAACGCAGGATTCATCCAAGGCACATTAAGCAATCTCAATTGTTTATAACAAGTAATGCTACAACAAAGAATACTAAGCATAAAGCCAAAACAATATCAAGCATGGCATGACAAAGCATAGGCCACGGTAAAAAACAAGCTCTCTTTACCACTTAAGCATGAACTTTCCTACTCTTTCCAAACCAAACCAAACCATTTGAAAACCAATGTATGAAAGAGGAGGTCCAACCAATTTGTTTAGCAAACTAAGCAAACCAAGAAAACGAAAAACCAAAATGAAAAGAAAAAAAGAAGACGCTCCAAGAACAACACAACTGTGCATGAAA
The DNA here is from genome assembly GCA_023614405.1 of Avena insularis. Lineage (NCBI taxonomy): Eukaryota > Viridiplantae > Streptophyta > Magnoliopsida > Poales > Poaceae > Avena > Avena insularis. The sequence goes on along the minus strand of JAJUPC010000146.1, from coordinate 474,597 downwards.
CAATAAAAATGAAGCGTTTGGAAGAAACCTGGATTTTTTATTGATGAAGAAGGGGATGGCTTGGGCATCCCCAAGCTTCGACGCTTGTACTTCTTGGATATTTCTTGGGGTGACACGCGTGGCATCCCCAAGCTTGAGCTTTAGTCCATCCTTCATCTCATTACTCATTCCTTCCATACACCTGAAATATTTTCCTTCATACAAAACTTCACACAATCTTTATTAGCAACATTAGTGCACTCAAGATAATAGGTCTTTAAGATTCAGTTCTAACACCAATAAAACTTCCATTAAAACACTAGCTACTGTAGCACTTCCCTCAAAAAGCACAATTCCCAAAAAGAACTCAAAAAGGAACCAACAAGAAGCAAATGCAGAAAATGGCAGAAATCTGTCAAAACAGACCAGGAGGTAAAGACGATTTTTTTCCGAAGAACTTCTGTTGCTCAAATCAAAAAGTGTTGAACTAACGAAAGGTGGATAACAACCTGGGGCAGAAGCACAAAAATTCATGCCTCAAAAGGACGTTCAGAGATTTTACATGGATTTTTATGGCAAAGCATAGATATCTGTTTCAGGACAACAACTTTCCCAATCATTACTTCTCTCTCATTAGAGGTTACTCTTGGCACAAAAAGCAAATAAAAAGGATAAGAAGAGGTTATTACTGAAGCAATAACTTCCAAGACTCATCTAAAACTTTTGGGTTATCTCCCAATAGGTACTTTTCTTTAACGCCTTTAAGTTAGGCAGAAGAAGCAAGAAAAAGAATCAAGTGTTCTCAAATGAAGAAGCATTAAGACCAAAAATTTTTTCATAGGAGAGGCAAAATAAATCTTCTGTCTCTTCTTAGGGAAGTGTTCTATACCTTTCTTGAGTGGGGTTGATATTTAATGGTGCCTTATTCCATATCAATAATGGCACCAACAGTTCTAAGAAAAGGTCTTCCCAAAGTAATAGGACTAGAAGAATTGCATTCAACATCCAAAACATAGAAATCAACGGGGAAATAGGCATCGTTAACCATAATAAGAACATCATTAATACTCCCCATGAGTTTCTTTTTAGCATTATCATCAAGTGGGACATTCAAATAACAATCTTCAAGTGGTGGAAAGTCAAGCATATCATAAATCCTTCTAGGCATAATAGAAACAATATTATCAAGATCACATAAAGCTTTGAAATCAAAATCATTCACTTTCATATTAATGATGGGTTCCCAACCATCTTCTTGTTTTATAGTAATAGAAGCTTTATGTTTCATCTTTTCTTCTTTAATCTTTATGAGAGCATTAGTAATGTGTTTTGTAAAGGCCATATTCATAGCACTAGCATTAGGACTTTTAGCAAGCTTTTGAAGGAACTTAATAACTTCAGAGATATTGCAACCATCAAGATCAAAATCATAATTATCATCTAAAGTAGTAGAGCTATTACTAGCCTCAACCCTAGTGGTAGTGATAGTAGAAACACTAATGTTTCTAGCAATTTCATCTTCTCTTTCCCACTTAGCATGCAATTCAGCTAATAGTCTAACATTTTCATCAATTCTTACTTGTATGGCATTAGTGGCTGCAAAGGCATTATCATTAGTTTCAGGTTTAGCAGCCATTTTATTCAAAGAAGATTGAGCTTCAGCCAAAGATGTTATATTTCTTTGAGCATTAGAGAGTTTTTCCTCAATAGTTTTATTGAAAGCAGTTTGTTTACTAATAAAGTCTTTAAGCATAACTTCAAGTTCAGAGGGAGCACTCCTATTGTTGGGAGGATATGGCTTATACCTGTTGTTACCAAAATTATTCCTGTAGGCATTGTTGCTAAAATTGTTATTTCTTATAAAGTTCACATCAACTTGCTCTTCTTGAGCAACCAAAGAGGCTAAAGGAACATTATTTGGATCAATATGGGCTTTCCCATTAACAAGCATAGACATAATAATATCAATTTTATCACTCAAGGAGGAGGTTTCCTTAATAGAATTTACCTTCCTACATTGTGGAGCTCTCTCAGTATGCCATTCAGAATAGTTAACCATCATATTATCCAGAAGCTTTGTTGCAGCACCCAAAGTACTGGTCATAAAGGTACCTCCAGTAGCAGAATCCAATAGGTTCTTTGAAGAATAGTTCAATCCTGCATAAAAAGTTTGGATGATCATCTAACCAGTCAGTCCATGAGTGGGACAATTATTTACCAAAGATTTTATTCTTTCCCAAGCTTGAGCAACATGTTCATTATCAGATTGTTTAATATTCATTATTTCACTTCTCATAGATATAATCTTAGTAGGAGGATAGTATTTTCCAATGAAAGCATCTTTGCATTTAGTCCAAGAATCAATACTATTCCTAGTTAAGGAATTCAACCACTCTTTAGCTTTTCCTCTCAAAGAGAAAGGAAACAATTTAAGCTTAATAATATCTCCATCTATATCCTTATGCTTTTGCATCTCACAAAGTTCAACAAAGTTATATAGATGGGCAGCAGCATCTTCATTACCAATACTAGAAAATTGTTCTCTCATAACAAGATTGCGTAAAGCAGGTTTTATCTCAAAGAAAGTAGCTTCAGGAACAGGTGGAGCAATAGGTGTGCTCATAAAATCATTGTTGTTGGTGCTAGTGAAGTCACACAACTTAGTGTTATCAAGAGTAGTCATTTTTTTGTGTTTTTAATAAAGAAAGCAAACTTGTAAAACGAATTTTTTGTGTGTTTTTGATAAAGAAGCAAGCAAACAAAGCAAAAGAAACTAAGAAAAACAAAAATAACAAAGTAAAGAGATTGGTTATGAGGTACTCCCCTTGTGAAGATGTCCTTGACTGCCCGGCAACGGCGCCAGAAAAAGAGCTTGATGGCCCAAAATATATCGAGCTCGTTGGGGAACCCCAAGAGGAAGGTATGATGAGCACAACAGCAAGTTTTCCCTCAGTACGAAACCAAGGTTATCAATCCAATAGGAGCAAGGAAACACCCCAAAGGTGTTGCTAGCTGAGCCTTGGCAGGGCGCACTACCGATGCTAGTAGCAACATGGAGACCTGCACAACACAACCACAGAACTTTACCCCAACTTACGATGAGGTTGTCAATCTCACTGGTTTTGCTGAAAACAAAGGATTAAACGTATCGAATGGAAGGAAGTAATAGTTTGCAGAAAGTAAACACAAAGCAGTAAACAGTTGATTGTAGCTTGAATGTAAAAGAAAGGACCAGGGTCCATAGTTCACTAGAGGTGGCTCTCCTTAAAATAGATAACATGCTGGGTGAACAAATTATAGCGGGGCAATTGATAAACATCGAGAAAGCATACAAGCATATACTAATCATCTTGACTCCTTTGAGATTCGATTGGGCATTACAACATTATACATAGACCACCATCCAACTGCATCTATGACTAATAATCCACCTTCAGGTTATCATCCGAACCCCCTCCAGTATTAAGTTGCAAGCAACATATTATTGCTTTACGAATTGCGTGTAAAGTAAACAATACGATTGTTCTATGAACAAAGGATCGTTGCTTTCTCCCTTGTAGCAACAACACATCTAGTACCTTAGAGATTTCTGTCACTTCCCCAGATTACCAGAGGCATGAACCCACTATCGAGCATAAATACTAACTCTCGGAGTTGCTAGCATCTACTTGGCCAAGATAGCTACTAACAACGGAAAGCATGCAAGATCACAAATAACAAAGACATGATAGAATCAATAATCAATTTGAAATAGCATCTCAATATACATCGGATCCTCGCAAACATAACATGTAGAATTACAAATAGATGATCTTGATCATGAACGGAGCTCACAAGATCTAGACATGATAGCACAAAGGAGGAGAACCAGCCATCTAGCTACTACATGGACCCGTAGTCCAGAGATGAACTACTCACGCATCACACCGGAGGCTTGCATGATGATGAAGAAGGCCTCCAAGGTGAATTCTCCTCTCCAGCAGGGTGCCGGGAAGAGCTTCAGATCCCTCCCGGTCTAGGGATGGAGATGACGGCGGCTACAAACTCTTTTGTGGATTTTTGATCGGGTCCTTAGGGTTTTCGTATCAGAGGCAATATATAGGCGGAAGGAGAGGCCGAGGGGGTGCCTGGGGTGGCCAGACCACCCCCTGGTGCGGGCCAGGCCCGGCCGCGTGGCCAGATGGTGTGGCCAGGCCCCAGCCCCTCTCCGTCTCGTATTCTAGCTCCAGATGTCCTCGGTGAAATAATAACGTTGGCTTTTGTCCCGTCCATTTCCGGGAATATTCATTTTCTGATTTACTGGAACCAAAAATAGCAGAAAACAGGCAGCTGACAGTATGGCTCTTGTTAATAGGTTAGTCCAAGAAATCATATGAAAAGTACTCCAAAGTGTGGACAAAACATAAGAAAGTAGATAAAATAAAGCATGGAAGAACAAAAATTATAGATACATTTGCAATGTATCAAAGAGTAACCTCTAATGAGAGAGAAGTAATGCTTGGGAAAGTTGCTATCCCGAAACAGATTTTTGTGCTTCGATGTAAAAATTCGTGTTCAATCTCTGTACATCAGTTTGATCTATGATTTTTTGTGCTTCTGCCCGAGGTTGTTATCCAACTTTATTTAGTTCAACACTTTTCGATTTGAGCAACACAAGGTCTTCGAAAAAATTGGTTTCTATCTACTAGTCTGTTTTGACAGGTTTCTGCCATTATTTGCATTTGCTTCTTGTTGATTCCTTTTTGGGTTCTCTTTGGAGAATTGAGCTTTTTGAGGGAATTGCTACAGTAGCTTTTGTTTTAATGGAAGTTTTATTGGTGTTGAAACTGAACCCAAAAACTTATTATCTTGAGTACACTAATGTTGCTAATGAAGATAAGTGAAGTTTTGTGTGAAGGAAAAATTTAAGGTGTTAAGGAAAGAATGATGTAATGAGATGAAGAATGGACTAAAGCTCAAGCTTGGTGATGCCACCCCGTGTCACCCCAAGAAATATCCAAGAAGTACAAGTGTCAAAGCTTGGGGATGCCCAAGGCATCCCCTTCTTCATCAATAAAAATCTCAGGTTCTTCAAACACTTCATTTTTTTTCATGCACAGTTGTGTTGTTCATGGAGCGTCTTTATTTTCATTTTTGGTTTTTGTTTTCTTGGTTTGCTTAGTTTTCTTGAATAAATTGGTTGTACCCCCTCTTTCATACATTAGTTTTCAAATATATGTGGTTTGGATTGGAAAAGAGTAGGAAAAGTTCATGCTTAAGTGGTAAAAGGAGCTCGTTTTTTACGGTGGCCTATGCTTTGTCATGTCATGCTTGATATTTTTTTGGCTTTATGCTTAGTGATTTTTGCTGTAGCATGACATGTTATAAACAATTGATATTGCTTAATGTGCCTTGAAAGAATCATGCGTTGTTTTAGCATATTAAAGCATAGTATTGTGGTATTCTCCTTTGATGCTTTATTTGGGTTGACTTGGCGCATGCTCACACCATGTTATGACTATCCCAAGTCACCATAGCCTTTATAATCCTTTAGTTTTCGACTTGTAATATCACATTATGCTTTAATTATTGATGTTTTGTCGCTTTGCATGATGATGGCCATTATTGCTCTTTTAGTTGGTCGCTCCCACTCTTTTGCTAGCCTCCATAACCAAGTATGAGTTCCACTCATGGATCCAACTCCCTCAACCAAGTTATTCCAAAGAGTCCACCATACCTACATATTATCTTATGCAATTCCATGTATATTCATGTTTTTATCTACCTTCCGAATTAAACTTGTTATGAGAAAACTAGTGATTAAAGCCCTCACGAACTTGATGGCACGCTTTACTTTTCTTGCCCCTAATAAAATTGAACCATTGTGTCATCTATGTTATATATGCTTGTACCTATATGTTGGGGATTAGTAGAACCATGTTGTCACGGGGAACGCTTTCAACATTACACGTGTACATTGTACCTAGTTGATATCATGCTCTTTTGTCTATGGATGTCGTCGATGTGAAATGAAAGGGGATCTTGTAAGTCCATGGAGTTATGTATGTGTGTTAGAGAAACGCCTGGATCGCCGGTCTAATCCATGCCTAATCATGGTGGAAACCTGCAGCGTAACCATAATGAGCAATCTATGAAGCATTCTTCTTATAAAAAAGAGATAGAGATTGAGAAAAAAGAAAAAAAAGAGATGAGAAAAGAGGAAAAAGAGAAAAAAACACCATTTCCCATGGTAAATAAGAAGATTGCTGAGATGCTCGTTGTCTGCTTGCTTTGTCATTTTTATATGGGGATTCTTCTGTATCATCGGGCAAGGGGTACGCCATTGGCGGTTCTCTATGATACACATGTACTTACTATAATAAGAACTTATCGGTAACTAAACTTGAGTAGCATGAGGAGCGGCCCTCGTATTCAAGGGACACGATATTTCCAACTTATACGTTGTCAAGCATATACTCCATAGTTTGTTCACTTTAACCTTAATCACTTCGAGATGCTTATGATAGGGGCAATGAGAGCTGAAAGCTAATAAGTACCATAATTTTTGGAAGCTCTTTATGACACTTGAATCCCTGCTTCCTTCTATGAAGGCCTTTCTTCCACTTTTATATTGAGTCTCCACCTTCTATCTTTATGCACCAATTAAGAGAGCATAGTTGTCATTCTTAGTTCTATGTGCATTGTCCCAAGACTTGTTGATTGATGTATAACTTTGATTTTGCTTGTTCCTAAACTATTTGTATCTAGTCACCCTTATGAACTTTGAAGGTGTCCTATGCATTTATGTTTTGCTACTCTATGAGGGACAAGCTGAATACCATTCTCACTATGCTTTTTTTATGTGAAACAAACAAACGTCTTGCAAAGCATTGTTATTCATGAATCTTTTATTTGTGCTTTTTCATGTTACAACATAGCTGCTATGTCTTATTGTTAGAACTCTATCTTTCATGATTCATGTTTACAGTATCTTAATCCCAGCTATCAATGCTTTTACAATAATGATGATCAAGATTGTGTTGTCTGCATGTCACCTCAAAAATTATATTGTTTTGATCGTTTACCTACTCGAGGACGAGCAGGAACTAAGCTTGGGGATGTTGATACGTCCATAACGTATCTATAATTTTTGATGGTTTTATGCTAATAATATGCTTTTGACACTCCTTTTTGTATAAAGTTTATGATTTATTTGGACTAACCTACTAATAGTTGCAAAAGTACGAAATGTTCTTGTTTTACACTTTGATGTGTAGAAATTGCCAAGAATACAAGTGGAAACCTTGTTGAAGTCAAATTGGGATATTTCCAGAAATCTGTCTCAGAACGTTTTTTGAAGATGTTTACGTTTCGGGTGAAAGACAACGTCAAACGGAAAACGTTTAAACCACAACTTTGTGGGAAATTTCGCGACAAACGTTCAGGACATAAAATTTAGCTGATTCCGAGTCCGGTCGGGTCTTTTAGGCCTGATTTACGGCAGTCCAAGATGGGGTGACGGGAATCCGAGAAGCTGTATAAAGGGAGGAAACCTAATTCGCCCAGGGCATATCCACCCACGAATTTGCAGCCACCAAAGCCACGTTTTTGCCTTCCCATGGATCCCATCTCCATGGGGAGGACTCCTAAGAAGCCATGAAGGAAGGGGGCTAAGGGGCGGTGCTCCCCCATGATACCGGCGGCGGGGAAGGAGTCCCCCGTGCCGCCGCCGCCCTCTTCGCCATATTCACCATCTTCACCGCCATCTCCATCACCTAATTCTCCTAGTATGTAGTGGTTTATCCTCCCACACACCTCTGTACTGTCCTATGTAAACATGGTATTTGATGCTATAATCCTATGATCTATCACTAGTGGAAAAATGGCCTCTAGTCCCGGTTCATAAGGGCCATTGGTCCCGGTTCCCGAACCGGGACCAATCACTCGGTACTAATGCTGGTCCCGGTTCGCGCATGAACCAGGACCAATGGGTCTCCACGTGGGCGGGCGCGGGACGAGGGGTGGATCATTGGTCCCGGTTCGTGGAACAAACCGGCACCAATGGGTCTCCACGTGGCAACGCCAGAGACGGGCGGGGGTGGATCATTGGTCCCAGTTCTTGGCACGAACCGGGATCGTTGGTCTCTGTGCCGCGGCAGAATTTTCGGGCTATTTTTCTGCCGAGGCAGGATTTTTTATCAATTTAATGGTACTACATATATATAGCAATAATGAAACCACGATATATATATTACACATCATGCATGATCACAAATATATATACCGTCTCATCCGTCTTCTTGGTCGAAACATATTATAATTACAAACGATACTCTCACACGAATTTGATCTAATTTACATCTTCTTTTTTACACTTCACCCTTCCAAATGAAGCGGGTAATAGTATTCTCCTTTCAGATCTATGACTTGTTCTAACAAGAATCTGGCAATTTCCTCTTGAATTGCTTGCGCGCGTTCTTATGATAGAAGACCCTCCCGCATCCGTTCGATCTAATATAAAGAAGGGGATCAATATATGTGAATGAAACTAAACACAATTGGTGATAATAAAATAAAGTTGTGATTATTGTTTATCGTACTTCAATTTTTTTGATGTTCCGGTCTGCGCCCTTCTTTTGGTCGTCTGGCGAATGAACTCGCAGACATAGTATCCACAGAGTTCAATCAAAATAATAATCAAGCATGATAATGGTGGCATTGAAACTAGAATCAAAGAGATGCGTGGATCTAGCAAGTAGTACTTATAGTCTATGGTTGAAATGTAAGCTCTGGCTTCCAAACACCCCTAGTTTTGGCGGTGAACCGTTTCTAAGCCTTCTGGAGGCATTCCTGCATGTCCGCCCACTTTTCTAATGGTGTGCGTTTCAAGTTTAGGACTTTTACTACTCTGGTGTCAACAGCAATGATTAACAGAATATAGTGGAAGCTGGACACACTAACAAAATATAACACGAGTCAATTATACGCTTAACATCGAGTAAGCGAAAATAGAATGTGTACAAGAAAGTAACACTCATCCAGCGTTGTAAGGAAATAGTATTTCCCTTTTGTTGCCGAAATGCTTCAACGCTTGGAACAAGTTATCCTCCATCTCTTTGGGTTTTGTTTTTACAGTAACTTCATGAACGAAATTACAGTCAACAAACCCAAGGTCTTAGATTTCTCCTTTGTAGCATTCTTGAATCTTCATTCTGCATATATAATTAGTATAGTGATTAGTAAGGTTATACAAGAAACAAATGAGCTGAGCTAGAAAGACTTAATTACAGAAATAATAATACTTACAAACAATAGGCACTGCCGATAGTTTGTCGAGGGTGTCTTGTTGGTAAAACTGAAATAATTCTAGAAATTCGATCAGTAGGAAGCCATCTCTATGACCGTAATGGTGGTGTTTAGATGCAGCATTGATCCAGTTTTTGGAATCAGCACAGCTTGGATGTACCAGTTATGCAATCTTCGCATTTTTGTTGGTAGATCTTTGACTAACTTGGGTTTGACGAGAGGAGCCCCGTACTAGTACATGTATGTTGTTTCTTGGTACCCCTCGAACTCATGCATACGGCTCATGTACTCAGTAATAGACAGTCCATATAATTGGGCCTTTTCTCCGTACAGTCGAACAAACTCCGGATCAATGTTCGGATCATGCCGCTCCTGGAACATCCACTCATTGGTATCATACACTTTGAGCGGTTCGATCGATTGATTTTTCTATTGTCCGAGCTGGGCAACTTCTTTCCCGACTCTCCGCTCTTTTGCCTCAGCCGACTTGGTAATAGAGCGGTTATAGTCTGATGTGCGCGCTATGGGTTGGTGAAGCTGAATCTTAAGCGCGGCTGCTTTGGCTTTATCTTCTGCGGTGACCAGGAAAAATGCCTCTATCGGCTTTTTCTTGTTAGCCATGTCAATCTTCCACTTTTCATAATGGGCAGCTGCGGCCGCATCAGTTTCCTCATCTGTCTTCTCGCAAGGTAGGTTCTTCATATTCTGATGAGGTACTTTTGGGAGGGGCGATAGCTTACGTTTCGGTGATCGGAACGTGCTCTTGCTGCTGCTGGTGGTGCTGCCCCCCTTAGTATACTTCCTCTTTTGTCTCTGAGGCTCAGGGGACGAAGACGGCTAACGCGGCGGCGGAGACGGTTGACGCGGCGATGGGGACGGTTGTGCTGAGTGGTGAGGCGGTGAAGGCGACGGTTGCGCTGGAGAATGGTGAGGTGGCGGCGAAGGTGGATTGCTGCTCTGAGGAGTGGGTGGCCTCGGCGGCACATCATTTGGAAGCATGATGCACTCCTTTGTCCATAGAATAGTCCCCCATTTGGCTTCTCCTAGTTGAGTCAGCTCCATATCTTCCCCTGCAGGGTGGTCTAGCTTCAGCTCCTCAAAATCTTCCTTCACCTCATCCACCATGACGACAACGTACCCTTTTGGAACCGGTATGCAATGCCAAGTTGGGTTAGGCGCAATTGGTACCGCCATGTCGACCGCCGCCGTCACCCTTAAGTTCATAACCTGCACCTTTAGCTCACAAGCTATTGTCTCCATGATATCATCCACTGGGTAGCGTTTAGGAGGAGATGTCGTCGGTGCATCATCATCAACATCATGGAGCTGCGTGGAAGCGACGCTGCTTTTCTTATTCGATAGGGCGCCAGTACCCTCGAATGCAGCTTCTACCAGATGCCGCTGAGATTGGCCGCTAGTACCTTGCTGGCTAAGTCTGTCGAGTTGATCCTGGTGCCGCTTTAATGCTTCTTCTACATTACGCAGCCGGTTTGCAGCGGCCGCTTTCTCAGCTGCCTCCCTTTCCTTTCTCCTCTGATGGATTTTATCGGGATATCTCTTCATTTCCGGGGGGAAGGCAACCTTCCATGGCTTAGAGCCTGGTGTGCCTCGTACTCGTCCGTCTTGTTCAGGATTTTTAAGGGCGCGTGTGACCTCGCCGTTCTCTCTATCGGGAACGAACCGTCCCGCTGCAACATCATCTACTGCATTTCTAATATCGTAGATGGCCAGTAGGGGATAATCTTTGTGTTTCTAATTATATATTGCCCTTCCTTCTTTGTGCAACATGCCCCCATGGCCGTAAAACCAGTTTCTCGCCCGTGGTGTGCATGTTGCGGGCTCTGGTCTGATCCAGGCAGCTATGTAATTGACCTCAAATGCATCCCACTTAGACATGCAACCGGCGTAGCCAGCAGGCCCCATGTTATGATGGTACAGTTGCTTAGCAGCGTTCTCCGTATTTATTCTAGACCTTTCCTTAGCTTTCTCCGATGTCTTGTACTTCACAAAATCCTCTCACTAGTGTCTTAACATAGCATAGCTGCCTTGAGTGAAATCCGGAGTCTTCTCTACCTTGACAAATGTATGGTACAGTTTCTTCTTCCAGTTCTTGAATGCATCGGCCATCTTGCTGAGAGCAAACTTCTTGACTCTTTGCACAAGCTCCATTCTTGCTCTCTCCTCCTCATCTGGATTCACATCTGGCATCGGCAGGAAGAAATTAGTCATGAGCTTGTCAAAAAGCTTATCTTTGGCGGCGTCGCCGACATACGGGATTCCACCGCAGCTTGGCCGATTCCATTCTTGAACGGTGATCGGGATGTAGTCCCTCGCAAGAACTCCGCATTGCTTGACAAATTTTCTTGCGACATCGACGGGAGCTTGCGGTTCACCATCTACACCGACCACTTCGATCCTATACCTCACAGTGTCATCCAACTTTTTTGTTGGGCCTCGTTTCGTTCTTACGGAAGAAGTTATCGATCCGGAGGGCTAACAGAAGAAAGAGTGTTAATATATGCATGTATATATATAGACAATAGCATTTTAATTACAACAATACATATATACACCTCGCCAGTGTTTGCGAGATTTAAGGTTCCGCCGGAGCCATCGCCTTCTTCCTCATTGGCTTCTCCCCTATCCCAGGCTTCGGTTTCTACCTCACCGGAGCCGTCTCCTCGGTTGAGAGACTCATCTCCCTGACTAGAATCGTTCAGAAACTCACTGGTGACATCGATATCGATATCTTCATTTTCGCAGATCATTCCTTGGAGGATGTTTTCCTGATGTGTTGCATCCATAGTATCTACAAAGATGATGTTCTGGAATTACATATTAAGTTTATGACAAGAAAGGGGAAACAACAATCAACACATGGCATCGATGATGATATGACAAGTTAAACAGAGTTGAAATTTAACCCTAAGGCATGCTTGGCAATTCAAGTGGGATCCGAAGGGTCCAAACCCTAGTACAGGAGAGACCCCGAAATCACCTACGAGGGGTAGATTTCATTCTCTTATTAAACTTGTATTTAAAGTTGTTGAACAATGCATGATTATGAGTCTATTATGTAGATCTCACTTTTCTGAACATTTTGATATGTTATACATATTTTTCTGACTTAGAAATAATCATTTATTGAATTTATAAGATTAAACTCTTTTATGAAATTATTTAAACAATTATTAAACTTTTACTGCGTCATTATGACGTCAGCTCGGGGTGGGGTTTTTTTTCTCCACGGCTAAACTAGCCACAGAGACTAACGTGGGGGGCCCAAGCCACCTCAGATGCCACGCAGGCGGGGCTTGGTCAACGCCCATGTCACGCACACGCGACGCCACATCGACGCCAGCGTGGCGCCACGTAGGCTCGCCGGCGAACTGCCAGGCGGTGGTGGAAGACGGCGGAGAGAAGCGCGCAGGCTGACGCCACTGTCCCAGTTCGAACCAGGGCGATGCGGGCTACCTAAAACGGGCAGCGCTGATACATTGCAAATGTATCTATAATTTTTGATGTTCCATGCTTGATTTTATCCACTTTCTTGTGTTTTGTTCCAACTTTGGAGTACTTTTATTATGATTTCTTCGACTACCTATTAACAAGAGCCACAGTGCCAGCTGCCTATTTTCTGCTGTTTTTGGTTCTAGGAAAGTCAGAAAATGAATATTCTCGGAATTGGACGGGACAAAAACCAAAGTGCCTATTTTTCCGGAAGGGATCAAGTGCCAGAATACGAGATGGAGAAGGGCTGGGGGGCGGCCAGGCCTGGCCCGCGCCAGGGGGTGGTCTGGCTGACCCCAGCACCCCCTCGGCCTCTCCTTCCGCCTATAAGTTGCCCTCAGGACGAAAACCCTAGGTACCCGATCAAAAATCCACGAAAGAGTCTGTAGCCGCCGTCGTCTCTGACCCTAGATCGGGGGGATCTGAAGCTCTTCCCGGCACCCCGCCGGAGAGGGGACTTCACCCTGGAGGCCTTCTTCATCACCATGCAAGCCTCCGGTGTGATGCGTGAGTAGTTCATCCTTGGACTACGGATCCATGTAGTAGCTAGATGGTTGGTTTCTCCTCCTTTGTGCTTTCATGTTTAGATCTTGTGAGCTCCGTTCATGATCAAGATCATCTATTTGTAATTCATACATGTTGTGGTTGCGGGGATCCGATGGATATTGAGATGCTATTTCAGATTGATTATTGATTCTATCATGTCTTTGTTATTTGAGATCTTGCATGCTTTCCGTTGTTAGTAGCTATCTTGGCCAAGTAGATGCTAGCAACTCCAAGAGTTAGTATTTATGCTCGATAGTGGGTTCATGCCTCTGGTAATCTGGGGAAGTGACAGAAATCTCTAAGGTACTAGATGTGTTGTTGCTACTAGGGAGAAAACAACGATCCTTTGTTCATAGAACAATTGTATTGTTTACTTTACACCCAGTTCATAAAGCAATAATCTGTTGCTTGCAACTTAATACTGGAGGGGGTTCGGATGATAACCTCAAGGTGGATTATTAGTCATAGATGCAGTTGGATGGCGGTCAATGTATTATGTTGTAATGCCCAATCAAGTCTCAAAGGAGTCAAGATGATTAGTATATGCATGTATTGCTTTCTCGGTGTTTGTCAATTGCCCCGCTGTAATTCGTTCACCCATCATGTTATCTATCTAAGGAGAGCCACCTCTAGTGAACTATGGATCCCGGTCCTTTTACTTTACATACAATCTACAATCTTTTACTGCTTTGTGTTTAATTTCTGCAAACTTTTACTTCTTTCCATTCGATACGTTTAATCCTTTGTTTTCCGCAAAACACGATGAGATGGACAACCTCATCACAAGTTGGGGACAAAGTTCTGTAGTTGTGTTGTGCAGGTCTCCACGTTGCTACTAGCACCGGTAGTGCGCCCTGCCAAAGCTCAGCTAGTAACACCTTTGGGGTGTTTCCTTGCTCCTACTGGTTCGATTAAACCTTGGTTTCATAATTGAGGGAAACTTGCTACTGTGCTCATCATACCTTCCTCTTGGGGTTCCCAACGATCTCTACATCAACCACGAGCCATCAACACTTTTCTAGGCGTCGTGTATTGAGCCATCAAGCGATTTTATGGCACCGTTGCCGGGGAGTTTGTTGTTTTTGTTTTTTATGGACATCTTCACAAGGGGAGTCCCTCATAACCAATCTCTTTACTTTGTTGTTTTTGTTTTTCTTAATTTCTTTTTGCTTTGTTTGCTTGTTTTGTTCTTCAACAACACAAAAAAATTTAGTTTTACTAGTTTGCTTTCTTATTGGAAAAACACAAAAAAATTAGTTCCTATCTTGAGTGCCACTACGTCACCTGAGGAAATGATTTTCACTTTTAAACAAGGAATTGAGGAAAATTTTAAGGAAGCTTGGTCTAGAATCTCTGATCTACATGAAAAAACTGAGCCTAAAATGACTCAAAGCTTGTTCCTTAGGAGTTTTTACCTTGGGATTGCTCTTTGCTATAGATATTCTTTAGATGCTGTTATGGGAGGAGATTTCTTCCAATGTAATGAGGATGATGCTATTAATGCTATAAAGAAATTGATCCTCACTTACAACATGCCTAGCCAAACTGATATTTCTTTCGCAAAAATATTTGCTAGGTTGAACACTCTTGAGGCTAGCACTAATAGCTTAGAATGTTGCTATAATACGCTTAGGGAGCATCACAATTATGTTCCAATAAACTCTGAACCATCAAAGTGGTTCCCTACAGTAAAGATTGAGATGAACACCGAAACTTTTCAAGCTCGCTGTGATATCATGTCTGAATTTTGTCTTATGCCCAAAGATATTTATAAATCTCTGAATACTTGGGGGCTCACTGAGGGAGGAAAAGAAATATCTCTTGCTAATAATACTACTATATTACCTCTTGGAATAGCTGAAGGAGTGTTTACAAAGATCCTTGGGAAAACGATTTCTATTGATTATCATGTTATTGAATGTGCAAGAAAAGGACAAATTACACTTGGAAGGTCCATATTAGAACTCCTTGGAGCAATAATAGATGTGGGAAAGGGGACCATGCACCTTTCTACTCCACCAAACAATCACATTTTCCCAAAGGTTAAGAATAAAAATAAGAGAGGTAAGGGCAAGAAAGTTGGTCTTAATGCTTCTTCATTCGAGAACACTTGATTCTTTCTTTGCTTCTTATGCTTAACTTAAAGGCATTAAAGAAAAGTACTTTTTGAGAGATAACCCAAGAGTTTTAGATGAGTCTTGGAAGTTATTACCTCTGTAATAACCTCTCCTTATCCTTTTTATTTGCTTTTTGTGCCAAGAGTAACCTCTAATGAGAGTGAAGTAATGATTGGGAAAGTTGCTGTCCTGAAACAGATTTCTGTGCTTCACCGTAAAACTTCCTGAGAGAGCTCTATACGTCGGATTGAGCTGTAATTTTTTGTGCCTCTGCCCCAGGTTGTTATCTAACTTTCGTTAGTTCAACACTTTTTTATTTGATCAACAGAAGGTCTTCGAAAAAATTCGTATTTACCTGCTGGTCTGTTTTGACAGACTTCTGCCATTTTCTGCATTTGCTTCTTGTTAGTTCCTTCTTGAGTTCCTTTGGGGAATTGAGATTTTTGAGGGAAGTGCTACAGTAGCTAGTGTTCTAATGGAAGTTTATTTGGTGTTAGAACTGTACTTTGAGACTTATTTATCTTAACTGCACTAATGTTGCTAATGAGATTGTGTGAAGTTTTGTATGAAGGAAAAATTGCAGGTGTATGGAAGGAATGAGTAATGAGATGAAGGATGGACTAAAGCTCAAGCTTGGGGATGCCACGCGTGTCACCCCAAGAAATATCCAAGAATTACAAGCGTCAAAGCTTGGGGACGCCCAAGGCATCCCCCTTCTTCATCAATAAAAATTCCAGGTTTCTTCCAAACGCTTCATTTTTATTGTTTCGTACACAGTTGTGTTTTTCTTGGAGCATCTTTTTTTCGTTTTCGTTTTGGTTTTTAGTTTGCTTGGTTTGCTTAGTTTTCTAAATAAGTTGGTTGGACCCCCTCTTTCACACTTTGGTTTGCATTTAGTTTGGTTTGGTTTGGAAAAGAGTAGGAAAGTTCATACTTATGTGGTAAAAAGAGCTCGTTTTTGACTGTGCCTATGCTTTGTTATGCCATGCTTGATATTGTTTTGGCTTTATGCTTAGTATTCTTTGCTGTAGCATGACTTGTTATAAACAATTGAGATTGCTTAATGTGCCTTGGATGAATCATGCGTTGTTTTAGCATATTAAAGCATAGTATAGTGGTATTCTCCTTTGATGCTTTATTTGGGTTGACTTGGCGCATGCTCACACCATGTTATGACTATATCAAGTCACCATAACCTTTATGATCCTTTAGTTTTCAACTTGTAGTGTCACTTTATGCTTTGATCAATGATGTTTTGTCGCTCTGCATGATTATGGCCATTATTGCTCTCTTAGTTTGTCGCTCCCAGTCTTTTGCTAGCATCCACAACAAAGTATGAGTTTCACTCATGCGTCCAACTCCCTAAACCAAGTTTTTCCAAAGAGTCCACCATACCTACCTACTAGCTTATGCTATTCCAAGTATATTCATGCTTTTGTTTACCTTCCACTTGTTATGAGAAAACTAGTGATTAAAGCTCTCACAACCTTGATGGCACACTTTACTTTACTTGCCCTTAATAAACTTGAACCATTGTGTCTTATATGTTGTATATGATTGCACTTATTTGTTGGGAATTAGCACAACCATGCTTTCATGGGGAACGCTTTCAACATTGCACTTGGTACTTGTACCTAGTTGATATCATGCTCTTTTGTATATGGATGTCGTCGGTGTGAAATGAAAGGGGAGCTTGTAAGTCCATGGAGTTATGTATATGTGTTAGAGAAATGCTTGGGCCGCTGGTCTAATCCATGCTGACATGGTGGAAACCTGCAGCGTAACCATAATGAGCTGTCTATGAAGCATTCTTCTTATAAAAAAAAGAGTCCTATATTGAGAAAAAAAGAGAAAAATAAAAAAAAAGATACTATGAAAAGAGGAAAGAGAGAAAAAAGCACCATATTCCCATGGTAAATAAGAAGAATGCTGAGATGCTCGTTGTCTGCTTGTCTTTTCATTTTGATATGGGGATTCTTCCGTATCATCGGGCAAGGGGTACCCCGTTGGCGGTTCTCAATGATACACATGTACTTACGATGACAAGAACTTACCGATGACTAAACTTGAGTAGCATGAGGAGCGGCCCTCATATACAAGGGACATGAGATTTCTGACTTATACTTCATCAAGCATGTACACCATAGTTTGTTCACTTTAACCTTAATCACTTCAAGATGCTTATGATAGGGGTAATGAGAGCTGAAAGCTACAAGTACCATAATTTTTGGAAGCTCTTTATGAGACTTGAATCCCTACTTCCTTTTAACAAAGGCTTTTCTTCCACCATTATATTGAGTCTCTATCTTCTATCTTTATGCACTACTTTGAGAGCATAGTGGCCATTCTTAGTTCTATGTGCATTGTCCCAAGACTATTTGATTGATGCATAACTTGTTATTGCTTGTTTGAAACTATTGTATCTAGTCACTCTTATGAACTTTGAAGGTGTCCGATGCATTTATATTTGCTACTCTATTGAGGGACAAGCTGAATACTAGTATGCTATGTTTTCTTTATGTGAAACAAACAAACGTCTTGCAATGCATTGTTATTCATGAATCTTTTGTTTGTGCCTTTTCACGTTGCATCTTAGTTTCTTTGCTTATTGCGAGAACTTTGTCTTTCATGTTATGATTGAAGTACTATGATACCAGCTTTGAATGTTTTGCAAATACTTTTATCAAGTCTTTGATGGTGCATGTCACCTCAAAAATTATTCTTTCTTTTTATCACTTACCTACTCGAGGACGAGCGGGAGTTAAGCTTGGGGATGTTGATACATTGCAAATGTATCTATAATTTTTGGTGTTCCATGCTTGGTTTTATCCACTTTCTTGTGTTTTGTTCCAACTTTGGAGTACTTTTATTATGATTTCTTGGACTAACCTATTAATAAGAGCCACAGTGCCAGTTGCCTGTTTTCTGCTGTTTTTGGTTCCAGGAATGTCAGAAAATGAATATTCTCGGAATTGGACGGGACAAAGGCCAAAGTGCCTATTTTTCCGGTAGGGATCAAGTGCCAGAATACGAGACAGAGAAGGGGGGGGCCACACCACGGCAGCAACAGCGGGGCCCTAAGCGCCGCCAGGTGGTCTGGCCGACCCCAGCACCCCCTCGGCCTCTCCTTCTGCCTATAAGTTGCCCTCGAGACGAAAACCCTAGGTACCCGATCAAAAATCCATGAAAGAGTCTGTAGCCGCCATCGTCTCTGTCCCTAGATCGGGGGGATCTGACGCTCTTCCCGGCACCCTGCCAGAGAGGGGAATTCACCCTGGAGGCCTTCTTCAACACCATGCAAGCCTCCGGTGTGATGCGTGAGTAGTTCATCCTTGGACTACGGATCCATGTAGTAGCTAGATGGCTGGTTTCTCCTCCTTTGTGCTTTCATGTTTAGATCTTGTGAGCTCCATTCATGATCAAGATCATCTATTTGTAATTCATACATGTTGTGTTTGCAGGGATCCGATGGATATTGAGATGCTATTTCAGATTGATTATTGATTCTGTCATGTCTTTGTTATTTGATGTCTTGCATGCTTTCTGTTGTTAGTAGCTATCTTGGCCAAGTAGATGCTAGCAACTCCAAGAGTTAGTATTTATGCTCGATAGTGGGTTCATGCCTCTGGTAACAGAAATCTCTAAGGTACTAGATGTGATGTTGCTACTAGGGAGAAAACAACGATCCTTTGTTCATAGAACAATTCTATTGTTTACTTTACACGCAGTTCGTAAAGCAATAATATGTTGCTTGAAACTTAATACTGGAGGGGGTTCGGATGATAACCTGAAGGTGGATTATTAGTCATAGATGCAGTTGGATGGCGTTCTATGTATTATGTTGTAATGCCCAATCAAGTCTCAAAGGAGTCAAGATGATTAGTATATGCATGTATTGCTTTCTCGGTGTTTGTCAATTGCCCCGCTGTAATTCGTTCACCCAACATGTTATCTATCTAAGGAGAGCCACCTCTAGTGAACTATGGTTCCCAGTCCTTTTACTTTACATACAATCTACAATCTTTTATTGCTTTGTGTTTACTTTCTGCAAACTTTTACTTCTTTCCATTCGATACGTTTAATCCTTTGTTTTCCGCAAAACACGGTGAGATTGACAACCTCATCACAAGTTGGGGACAAAGTTCTGTGGTTGTGTTGTACAGGTCTCCACGTTGCTACTAGCACCGGTACAAAGCTCCAAAGCTAGTAACACCTTTGGGGTGTTTCCTTGCTCCTACTGGTTCGATTAAACCTTGGTTTCATAAGCGAGGGAAACTTGCTGCTGTGCTCATCATACCTTCCTCTTGGGGTTCCCAACAGGCTCTACATCAACCACGAGCCATCAACACTTTTACGGGCAGTGTATTGAGCCATCAGCGCCGAGTGGAGAGGAGCGCAGCTGTTGTGGCTGTTCGGGCGGCGGCGGCAGGTGCTCGTGGGGAGGACGATACAGTGAGGGAGGGAGACGTAGGAGTGGTGCTGGAGAACCAGTGGCTCACCAGGAGGCCAATGGAGCGTGCGGCGAGGTCGGAGGAGGACGGGCGCTGCCGGAATCAATGGAGAACACGGCGGCCGAAGTCGGGGACGGTGGAGTTGATTGCAGCGAGACGGAGCTTCCTTGCCTGCTCGCGGCGGCAGACGGTGGCGCTCGGCGACGGGCGTCGACGACGTGAAGCGGTCGCTCTTGATTTGGGCAGCCTGCCGGCGTGATTTTCCTCCGCCGCAAATTTTTGTTAGCCGCGCGTCGATGTGCGCTGTGAATTGGGGGAGTTGGGGAGGAGGAAGGGCCGGGGCTGTTAACTGTACAGACCATTGGTCCCGGGTCGTCCCAATAACTGGGACCAAAGGACCAACAGTCCCGGTTGGTGGGAAGAACCGGGACCAATGGTCTGTCCTTTGATCCCGGTTCGTCCCACCAACTGGGACCAAAGGCCTGTTGATCAGCTCGCGCATCCAGGATCATTCCAGGTCCCGGGTCGTCCCAATAACCGAGATGAAAGGACCAACGGTCCCGGTTGGTGCGAAGAACCGGATCGTTGATCCGTTTTTCAGATTTTGGCAAACCTTTTGGTCTTCCCGCCATTTTCAAATTTGTTTTCTTCTTTAACTAATAAGATGTTTCAATTTAAGATGATTATTTATTTGGAATTTCAAAAAACTTTCAACAGGAAAAGTGCTTCAATTTAAATAACTAACCAAAAACCATTTTCTGTTTTCAAATATTTTTATTTGAACTATACAATTTTACTATTTTCAATTAAAATTGCATTAACAAATATTTATTACATAATTTGGAATTTCAAAAAACTTTCAACAGGAAAAGTGCTTCAATTTAAATAACTAACCAAAAACCATTTTGTGTTTTCCAATATTTTTATTTGAATTATACAATTTTACTATTTTTAATTAAAATTGCATTAACAAATATTTATTACATAATTTGCAATTTCAAAAAACTTTCAACAGGAAAAGTGCTTCAATTTAAATAACTAATCAAAAACCATTTTGTTTTATACAACTTTGAAAAGGAAAAGTGCTTCATGCCCGCAGTTTTGCATATACTTTGAAACGGGCATAAGAAATTCAAAAATGATCCAAACAATGTGAAACCTTAGCGTGGTGTCATATTATGTGTCACAGTTGCAAGGAAAAATATTGAACTTGAAAAATTGCAAACATCATAAAAAATCATTCACAAAATGACCTATCATGTTCGAGGTTTCATGGCATTTAGGTCAAACCACCAATGTTATGGCTAGAATCAGGGCATAGTTTGTGATAATGTGCCCATATTGTGCATACATGTGCATCCTGGGATGGCTTACGATGTTGCAGGAGGAAGTTTTCCCTTTTGACACACGAAAAAGCCAATTTCCATTTTTGAGGTGCCGAAATCGGGGTGTTCTGTGAAGCAACCACCAAATTAAAGTTTGGCATTGGTACCAACCCATTTTTCAAGAATACTAGACCACCTTATATGGACAATTTCCCGACCGGTGTATCTGGAACCTTTTTGTCCATCCCTCATGAAAAAGACAAATTCCTGCCGAATCGGTAGGAGGTTGCCAAGATTTGAACTACAAGTACATGATACAATGCTTGTGAATTTAAAAAAAATCATTTATAGGTTCACAACATGCTATTTCATCAGAGATCCACTTCAAGTTCAGCGAGGCTCAGCCCCGGGCTAAGAAGGTTCATGACCGCCGTTTTGAATATAGTTTGAAACGGGCATAAGAAATTCAAAAATGATCCAAACAATGTGAAACCTTCGCCTGGTGTCATATTATGTGTCACAGTTGCAAGGAAAAATATTGAACTTGGAAAATTGCAAACATCATAAAAAATCCTTCACAAAATGACCTATCATGTTCGAGGTTTTATGGCATTTAGGTAAAACCACCAATGTTATGGCTAGAATCAGGGCATAGTTTGTGATAATGTGACCATATTGTGCATACATGTGCATCCTGGGATGGCTTACGATGTTGCAGGAGGAAGTTTTCCATTTCGACGCACGAAAAAGCCAATTGCCATTTTTGAGGTGCCGAAATCGGGGTGTTCTGTGAAGCAACCACCAAATTAAAGTTTGGCATTGGTACCAACCCATTTTTCAAAAATACTAGACCACCTTATATGTAAAATTTCCCAACCGGTGTATCTGGAACCTTTCTGTCCATCCCTCATGAAAAAGACAAATTCCTGCCGAATCGGTAGGAGGTTGCCAAGATTTGAACTACAAGTACATGATACAATGCTTGTGAATTTAAAAAAAAAATCATTTATAGGTTCACAACATGCTATTTCATCAGAGATCCACTTCAAGTTCAGCGAGGCTCAGCCCCGGGCTAAGAAGCTTCATGACCGCCGTTTTGAATATAGTTTGAAACGGGCATAAGAAATTCAAAAATGATCCAAACAATGTGAAACCTTCGCGTGGTGTCATATTATGTGTTACAGTTGCAAGGAAAAATATTGAACTTCAAAAATTGCAAACATCATAAAAAATCCTTCACAAAATGTCCTATAATGTTCGAGGTTTCATGGAATTTAGGTCAAACCACCAATGTTATGGCTAGAATCAGGGCATAGTTTGTGATAATGTGCCCATATTGTGCATACATGTGCATCTTGGGATGGCTTACGATGTTGCAGGAGGAAGTTTTCCCTTTCGACGCACGAAAAAGCCAATTTCCATTTTTGAGGTGCCGAAATCGGGGTGTTCTGTGAAGCAACCACCAAATTAAAGTTTGGCATTGGTACCAACCCATTTTTCAAAAATACTAGACCACCTTATATGGACAATTTCCCAACCGGTCTATCTGGAACCTTTTTGTCCATCCCTCATGAAAAAGACAAATTCCTGCCGAATCGGTAGGAGGTTGCCAAGATTTGAACTACAAGTACATGATACAATGCTTGTGAATTTTTTTAAAAAATCATTTATACGTTCACAACATGCTATTTCATCAGAGATCCACTTCAGGTTCAGCGAGGCTCAGCCCCGGGCTAAGAAGCTTCATGCCCGCTGTTTTGAATATAGTTTGAAACGGGCATTAGAAATTCAAAAATGATCCAAACAATGTGAAACCTTCGCGTGGTGTCATATTATGTGTCACCGTTGCAAGGAAAAATAATGATCTTGAAAAATTGCAAACACCATAAAAAATCCTTCACAAAATGACCTATCATGTTCGAGGTTTCATGGCATTTAGGTCAAACCACCAATGTTATGGCTAGAATCAGGGCATAGTTTGTGATAATGTGCCCATATTGTGCATACATGTGCATCTTGGGATGGCTTACGATGTTGCAGGAGGAAGTTTTCCATTTCGATGCATGTAAAAGCCAATTTCCATTTTTGAGGTGTCAAAATCGCGGTGTTCTGTGAAGCTAACCACCAAATTAAAGTTTGGCATTGGTACCAACCCATTTTTCAAAAATACTAGACCACCTTATATGGACAATTTCCCAACTGGTGTATCTGGAACCTTTCTGTCCATCCCTCATGAAAAAGACAAATTCCTGCCGAATCGGTAGGGGGTTGCCAAGATTTGAACTACAAGTACATGATATAATGTTTGTGAATTTTTTTAAAAATCATTTATAGGTTCACAACATGCTATTTCATTAGAGATCCACTTCAAGTTCAGCGAGGCTCAGCCCCGGGCAAAGAAGCTTCATGCCCGCCGTTTTGAATATAGTTTGAAATGGGCATAAGAAATTCAAAAATGATCCAAACAATGTGAAACCTTCGCCTGGTGTCATATTATGTGTCACAGTTGCAAGGAAAAATATTGAACTTGAAAAATTGCAAACATCATAAAAAATCCTTCACAAAATGACGTATAATGTTCGAGGTTTCATGGAATTTAGGTCAAACCACCAATGTTATGGCTAGAATCAGGGCATAGTTTGTGATAATGTGCCCATATTGTGTATACATGTGCATCTTGGGATGGCTTATGATGTTGCAGGAGGGAGTTTTCCCTTTCGACGCACGAAAAAGCCAATTTCCATTTTCGAGGTGCCGAAATCGGGGTGTTCTGTGAACCAACCACCCAATTAAAGTTTGGCATTGGTACCAACCCATTTTTCAAAAATACTAGACCACCTTATATGGACAATTTCCCAACCGGTCTATCTGGAACCTTTTTGTCCCTCCCTCATGAAAAAGACAAATTCCTGCCGAATCGGTAGGAGGATTCCAAGATTTGAACTACAAGTACATGATAGAATGCTTGTGAATTTTTAAAAAAATCATTTAAAGGTTCACAACATGCTATTTCATCAGAGATCCACTTCAAGTTTAGCGAGGCTCAGCCCCGGGCTAAGAAGCTTCATGCCCGCCGTTTTGAATATAGTTTGAAACGGGCATAAGAAATTCAAAAATGATCCAAACAATGTGAAACCTTCGCGTGGTGTCATATTATGTGTCACCGTTGCAAGGAAAAATATTGAGCTTGAAAAATTGCAAACATCATAAAAAATCCTTCACAAAATGACCTATCATGTTCGAGGTTTCATGGCATTTAGGTCAAACAACCAATGTTATGGCTAGAATCAGGGCATAGTTTGTGATAATGTGACCATATTGTGCATACATGTGCATCTTGGGATGGCTTACGATGTTGCAGGAGGAAGTTTTCCATTTCGACGCACGAAAAAGCCAATTTCTATTTTTGAGGTGCCGAAATCGGGGTGTTCTGTGAAGCAACCACCAAATTAAAGTTTGGCATTGGTACCAACCCATTTTTCAAAAATACTAGACCACCTTATATGTACAATTTCCCAACCGGTGTATCTGGAACCTTTTTGTCCCTCCCTCATGAAAAAGACAAATTCCTGCCGAATCGGTAGGAGATTGCCAAGATTTGAACTACAAGTACATGATATAATGCTTGTGAATTTTTAAAAAAATCATTTATAGGTTCACAACATGCTATTTCATCAGAGATCCACTTCAAGTTCAGCGAGGCTCAGCCCCGGGCTAAGAAGCTTCATGCCCGCCGTTTTGAATATAGTTTGAAATGGGCATAAGAAATTCAAAAATGATCCAAACAATGTGAAACCTTCGCCTGGTGTCATATTATGTGTCACAGTTGCAAGGAAAAATATTGAACTTCAAAAATTGCAAACATCATAAAAAATCCTTCACAAAATGACCTATAATGTTCGAGGTTTCATGGAATTTAGGTCAAACCACCAATGTTATGGCTAGAATCAGGGCATAGTTTGTGATAATGTGCCCATATTGTGCATACATGTGCATCTTGGGATGGCTTACGATGTTGCAGGAGGAAGTTTTCCCTTTCGACGCATTTAAAAAGCCAATTTCCATTTTTGAGGTGCCGAAATCGGGGTGTTCTGTGAAGCAACCACCAAATTAAAGTTTGGCATTGGTACCAACCCATTTTTCAAAAATACTAGACCACCTTATATGGACAATTTCCCAACCAGTGTATCTAGAACCTTTCTGTCCACCCCTCATGAAAAAGACAAATTCCTGCCGAATCGGTAGGAGGTTGCCAAGATTTGAACTACAAGTACATGATACAATGCTTGTGAATTTTTAAAAAAATCATTTATACGTTCACAACATGCTATTTCATCAGAGATCCACTTCAAGTTCAGCGAGGCTCAGCCCCGGGCTAAGAAGCTTCATGCCTGCTGTTTTGAATATAGTTTGAAACGGGCATAAGAAATTCAAAAATGATCCAAACAATGTGAAACCTTCGCGTGGTGTCATATTATGTGTCACCGTTGCAAGGAAAAATAATGATCTTGAAAAATTGCAAACATCATAAAAAATCCTTCACAAAATGACCTATCATGTTCGAGGTTTCATGGCATTTAGGTCAAACCACCAATGTTATGGCTAGAATCAGGGCATAGTTTGTGATAATGTGCCCATATTGTGCATACATGTGCATCTTGGGATGGCTTACGATGTTGCAGGAGGAAGTTTTCCATTTCGATGCATGAAAAAGCCAATTTCCATTTTTGAGGTGTCAAAATCGCGGTGTTCTGTGAAGCAACCACCAAATTAAAGTTTGGCATTGGTACCAACCCATTTTTCAAAAATACTAGACCACCTTATATGGACAATTTCTCAACTGGTGTATCTGGAACCTTTCTGTCCATCCCTCATGAAAAAGACAAATTCCTGCCGAATCGGTAGGGGGTTGCCAAGATTTGAACTACAAGTACATGATATAATGTTTGTGAATTTTTTAAAAAATCATTTATAGGTTCACAACATGCTATTTCATTAGAGATCCACTTCAAGTTTAGCGAGGCTCAGCCCCGGGCAAAGAAGCTTCATGCCCGCCGTTTTGAATATAGTTTGAAATGGGCATAAGAAATTCAAAAATGATCCAAACAATGTGAAACCTTCGCCTGGTGTCATATTATGTGTCACAGTTGCAAGGAAAAATATTGAACTTGGAAAATTGCAAACATCATAAAAAATCCTTCACAAAATGACGTATAATGTTCGAGGTTTCATGGAATTTAGGTCAAACCACCAATGTTATGGCTAGAATCAGGGCATAGTTTGTGATAATGTGCCCATATTGTGCATACATGTGCATATTGGGATGGCTTACGATGTTGCAGGAGGGAGTTTTCCCTTTCGACGCACGAAAAAGCCAATTTCCATTTTTGAGGTGCCGAAATCGGGGTGTTCTGTGAAGCAACCACCAAATTAAAGTTTGGCATTGGTACCAACCCATTTTTCAAAAATACTAGACCACCTTATATGGACAATTTCCCAACCGGTCTATCTGGAACCTTTTTGTCCCTCCCTCATGAAAAAGACAAATTCCTGCCGAATCGGTAGGAGGATGCCAAGATTTGAACTACAAGTACATGATACAATGCTTGTGAATTTTAAAAAAAAATCATTTATAGGTTCACAACATGCTATTTCATCAGAGATCCACTTCAAGTTCAGCGAGGCTCAGCCCCGGGCTAAGAAGCTTCATGCCCGCCGTTTTGAATATAGTTTGAAATGGGCATAAGAAATTCAAAAATGATCCAAACAATGTGAAACCTTCGCGTGCTGTCATATTATGTGTCACCGTTGCAAGGAAAAATATCGAGCTTGAAAAATTGCAAACATCATAAAAAATCCTTCACAAAATGACCTATCATGTTCGAGGTTTCATGGCATTTAGGTCAAACCACCAATGTTATGGCTAGAATCAGGGCATAGTTTGTGATAATGTGCCCATATTGTGCATACATGTGCATCTTGGGATGGCTTACGATGTTGCAGGAGGAAGTTTTCCCTTTCGACGCACGAAAAAGCCAATTTCCATTTTTGAGGTGCCGAAATCGGGGTGTTCTGTGAAGCAACCACCAAATTAAAGTTTGGCATTGGTACCAACCCATTTTTCAAAAATACTAGACCACCTTATATGGACAATTTCCCAACCAGTGTATATGGAACCTTTCTGTCCATCCCTCATGAAAAAGACAAATTCCTGCCGAATCGGTAGGAGGTTGCCAAGATTTGAACTACAAGTACATGATACAATGCTTGTGAATTTTTAAAAAAATCATTTATACGTTCACAACATGCTATTTCATCAGAGATCCACTTCAAGTTCAGCGAGGCTCAGCCCCGGGCTAAGAAGCTTCATGCCCGCTGTTTTGAATATAGTTTGAAACGGGCATAAGAAATTCAAAAATGATCCAAACAATGTGAAACCTTCGCGTGGTGTCATATTATGTGTCACCGTTGCAAGGAAAAATAATGATCTTGAAAAATTGCAAACATCATAAAAAATCCTTCACAAAATGACCTATCATGTTCGAGGTTTCATGGCATTTAGGTCAAACCACCAATGTTATGGCTAGAATCAGGGCATAGTTTGTGATAATGTGCCCATATTGTGCATACATGTGCATCTTGGGATGGCTTACGATGTTGCAGGAGGAAGTTTTCCCTTTTGACGCACGAAAAAGCCAATTTCCATTTTTGAGGTGTCAAATCGGGTGTTCTGTGAAGCAACCACCAAATTAAAGTTTGGCATTTGTACCAACCCATTTTTCAAAAATACTAGACCACCTTATAGGGACAATTTCCCAACCGGTGTATCTGGAACCTTTTTGTCCATCCCTCATGAAAAAGACCAATTCCTGCCGAATCGGTAGGAGGTTGCCAAGATTTGAACTACAAGTACATGATATAATGCTTGTGAATTTTAAAAAAAATCATTTGTAGGTTCACAACATGCTATTTCATCAGAGATCCACTTCAAGTTCAGCGAGGCTCAGCGCCGGGCTAAGAAGCTTCATGCCCCGCTTTTGAATATAGTTTGAAACGGCATAAGAAATTCAAAATGATCCAAACAATGTGAAACCTTCGGGTGGTGTCATATTATGTGTCACAGTTGCACGGAAAATATTGATCTTGAAAAATTGCAAATATCATAAAAAATCCTTCACAAAATGACCTATCATGTTCGAGGTTTCATGGAATTTAGGTCAAACCACCAATGTTATGGCTAGAATCAGGGCATAGTTTGTGATAATGTGCCCATATTGTGCATACATGTGCATCTTGGGATGGCTTACGATGTTGCAGGAGGGAGTTTTCCCTTTCGACGCACGAAAAAGCCAATTTCCATTTTTGAGGTGCCGAAATCGGGGTGTTCTGTGAAGCAACCACCAAATTAAAGTTTGGCATTGGTACCAACCCATTTTTCAAAAATACTAGACCACCTTATATGGACAATTTCCCAACCGGTCTATCTGGAACCTTTTTGTCCCTCCCTCATGAAAAAGACAAATTCCTGCCGAATCGGTAGGAGGATGCCAAGATTTGAACTACAAGTACATGATACAATGCTTGTGAATTTTAAAAAAAAATCATTTATAGGTTCACAACATGCTATTTCATTAGAGATCCACTTCAAGTTCAGCGAGGCTCAGCCCCGGGCTAAGAAGCTTCATGCCCGCCGTTTTGAATATAGTTTGAAATGGGCATAAGAAATTCAAAAATGATCCAAACAATGTGAAACCTTCGCGTGCTGTCATATTATGTGTCACCGTTGCAAGGAAAAATATCGAGCTTGAAAAATTGCAAACATCATAAAAAATCCTTCACAAAATGACCTATCATGTTCGAGGTTTCATGGCATTTAGGTCAAACCACCAATGTTATGGCTAGAATCAGGGCATAGTTTGTGATAATGTGCCCATATTGTGCATACATGTGCATCTTGGGATGGCTTACGATGTTGCAGGAGGAAGTTTTCCCTTTCGACGCACGAAAAAGCCAATTTCCATTTTTGAGGTGCCGAAATCGGGGTGTTCTGTGAAGCAACCACCAAATTAAAGTTTGGCATTGGTACCAACCCATTTTTCAAAAATACTAGACCACCTTATATGGACAATTTCCCAACCGGTGTATATGGAACCTTTCTGTCCACCCCTCATGAAAAAGACAAATTCCTGCCGAATCGGTAGGAGGTTGCCAAGATTTGAACTACAAGTACATGATACAATGCTTGTGAATTTTTAAAAAAATCATTTATAGGTTCACAACATGCTATTTCATCAGAGATCCACTTCAAGTTCAGCGAGGCTCAGCCCCGGGCTAAGAAGCTTCATGCCCGCCGTTTTGAATATAGTTTGAAATGGGCATAAGAAATTCAAAAATGATCCAAACAATGTGAAACCTTCGCGTGGTGTCATATTATGTGTCACAGTTGCAAGGAAAAATATTGAACTTGAAAAATTGCAAACATCATAAAAAATCCTTCACAAAATGACCTATCATGTTCGAGGTTTCATGGAATTTAGGTCAAGCTACCAATGTTATGGCTAGAATCAGGGCATAGTTTGTGATAATGTGCCCATATTGTGCATACATGTGCATATTGGGATGGCTTACGATGTTGCAGGAGTAAGTTTTCCCTTTCGACGCACGAAAAGGCCAATTTCCAATTTTGAGGTGTCGAAATCGCGGTGTTCTGTGAAGCAACCACCAAATTAAAATTTGGCATTGGTACCAACCCATTTTTCGAAAATACTAGACCACCTTATATGGACAATTTCCCAACTGGTGTATCTAGAACCTTTCTGTCCACCCCTCATGAAAAAGACAAATTCCTGCCGAATCGGTAGGAGGTTGCCAAGATTTGAACTACAAGTACATGATATAATGCTTGTGAATTTTTTAAAAAATCATTTATAGGTTCACAACATGCTATTTCATAAGAGAGCCACTTCAAGTTCAGTGAGGCTCAGCCCCGGGCTAAGAAGCTTCATGCCCACCGTTTTGAATATAGTTTGAAATGGGCATAAGAAATTCAAAAATGATCCAAACAATGTGAAACCTTCGCCTGGTGTCATATTATGTGTGACAGTTGCAAGGAAAAATATTGAACTTCAAAAATTGCAAACATCATAAAAAATCCTTCACAAAATGACCTATAATGTTCAAGGTTTCATGGAATTTAGGTCAAACCACCAATGTTATGGCTAGAATCAGGGCATAGTTTGTGATAATGTTCCCATATTGTGCATACATGTGCATCTTGGGATGGCTTACGATGTTGCAGGAGGAAGTTTTCCCTTTCGATGTACGAAAAAGCCAATTTCCATTTTGAGGTGTCAAATCGGGTGTTCTGTGAAGCAACCACCAAATTAAAGTTTGGCATTGGTACCAACCCATTTTTCAAAAATACTAGACCACCTTATATGGACAATTTCCCAACCGGTGTATCTGGAACCTTTTTGTCCATCCCTCATGAAAAAGACAAATTCCTGCCGAATCGGTTGGAGGTTGCCAAGATTTGAACTACAAGTACATGATACAATGCTTGTGAATTTTTAAAAAAATCATTTCTAGGTTCACAACATGCTATTTCATCATAGATACACTTCAAGTTCAGCGAGGCTCAGCCCCGGGCTAAGAAGCTTCATGCCCGCCGTTTTGAATATAGTTTGAAATGGGCATAAGAAATTCAAAAATGATCCAAACAATGTGAAACCTGCGACTGGTGTCATATTATGTGTCACAGTTGCAAGGAAAAATATTGAACTTGAAAAATTGCAAACATCATAAAAAATCCTTCACAAAATGACCTATAATGTTCGAGGTTTCATGGAATTTAGGTCAAACCACCAATGTTATGGCTAGAATCAGGGCATAGTTTGTGATAATGTGCCCATATTGTGCACGCATGTGCATCTTGGGATGGCTTACGATGTTGCAGGAGGAAGTTTTACCTTTTGACGCACGAAAAAGCCAATTTCCATTTTTGAGGTGCCGAAATCGGGGTGTTCTGTGAAGCAACCACCAAATTAAAGTTTGGCATTTGTACCAACCCATTTTTCAAAAATACTAGACCACCTTATAGGGACAATTTCCCAACCGGTGTATCTGGAACCTTTTTGTCCATCCCTCATGAAAAAGACCAATTCCTGCCGAATCGGTAGGAGGTTGCCAAGATTTGAACTACAAGTACATGATATAATGCTTGTGAATTTTAAAAAAAATCATTTGTAGGTTCACAACATGCTATTTCATCAGAGATCCACTTCAAGTTCAGCGAGGCTCGGCCCTGAGCTAAGAAGCTTCATGCCCGCCGTTTTGAATATAGTTTGAAACGGGCATAAGAAATTCAAAAATGATCCAAACAATGTGAAACCTTCGGGTGGTGTCATATTATGTGTCACAGTTGCACGGAAAATATTGATCTTGAAAAATTGCAAATATCATAAAAAATCCTTCACAAAATGACCTATCATGTTCGAGGTTTCATGGAATTTAGGTCAAACCACCAATGTTATGGCTAGAATCAGGGCATAGTTTGTGATAATGTGCCCATATTGTGCATACATGTGCATCTTGGGATGGCTTACGATGTTGCAGGAGGAAGTTTTCCCTTTCGATGTACGAAAAAGCCAATTTCCATTTTTGAGGTGCCGAAATCGGGGTGTTCTGTGAAGCAACCACCAAATTAAAGTTTGGCATTGGTACCAACCCATTTTTCAAAAATACTAGACCACCTTATATGGACAATTTCCCAACCGGTGTATCTGGAACCTTTTTGTCCATCCCTCATGAAAAAGACAAATTCCTGCCGAATCGGTTGGAGGTTGCCAAGATTTGAACTACAAGTACATGATACAATGCTTGTGAATTTTTAAAAAAATCATTTCTAGGTTCACAACATGCTATTTCATCATAGATACACTTCAAGTTCAGCGAGGCTCAGCCCCGGGCTAAGAAGCTTCATGCCCGCCGTTTTGAATATAGTTTGAAATGGGCATAAGAAATTCAAAAATGATCCAAACAATGTGAAACCTGCGACTGGTGTCATATTATGTGTCACAGTTGCAAGGAAAAATATTGAACTTGAAAAATTGCAAACATCATAAAAAATCCTTCACAAAATGACCTATAATGTTCGAGGTTTCATGGAATTTAGGTCAAACCACCAATGTTATGGCTAGAATCAGGGCATAGTTTGTGATAATGTGCCCATATTGTGCATACATGTGCATCTTGGGATGGCTTACGATGTTGCAGGAGGAAGTTTTCCCTTTTGACGCACGAAA
This sequence comes from Avena insularis, assembly GCA_023614405.1. Taxonomy (NCBI): domain Eukaryota; kingdom Viridiplantae; phylum Streptophyta; class Magnoliopsida; order Poales; family Poaceae; genus Avena; species Avena insularis. The sequence goes on along the minus strand of JAJUPC010000146.1, from coordinate 442,081 downwards.
AAGCCAATTTCCATTTTTGAGGTGCCGAAATCGGGGTGTTCTGTGAAGCAACCACCAAATTAAAGTTTGGCATTTGTACCAACCCATTTTTCAAAAATACTAGACCACCTTATAGGGACAATTTCCCAACCGGTGTATCTGGAACCTTTTTGTCCATCCCTCATGAAAAAGACCAATTCCTGCCGAATCGGTAGGAGGTTGCCAAGATTTGAACTACAAGTACATGATATAATGCTTGTGAATTTTAAAAAAAATCATTTGTAGGTTCACAACATGCTATTTCATCAGAGATCCACTTCAAGTTCAGCGAGGCTCAGCGCCGGGCTAAGAAGCTTCATGCCCGCCGTTTTGAATATAGTTTGAAACGGGCATAAGAAATTCAAAAATGATCCAAACAATGTGAAACCTTCGGGTGGTGTCATATTATGTGTCACAGTTGCACGGAAAATATTGATCTTGAAAAATTGCAAATATCATAAAAAATCCTTCACAAAATGACCTATCATGTTCGAGGTTTCATGGAATTTAGGTCAAACCACCAATGTTATGGCTAGAATCAGGGCATAGTTTGTGATAATGTGCCCATATTGTGCATACATGTGCATCTTGGGATGGCTTACGATGTTGCAGGAGGAAGTTTTCCATTTCGACGCACGAAAAAGCCAATTTCCATTTTTGAGGTGCCGAAATCGGGGTGTTCTTTGAAGCAACCATCAAATTAAAGTTTGGCATTGGTACCAACCCACTTTTCAAAAATACTAGACCACCTTATATGTACAATTTCCCAACCGGTGTATCTGGAACCTTTCTGTCCATCCCTCATGAAAAAGACAAATTCCTGCTGAATCGGTAGGAGGTTGCCAAGATTTGAAGTACAAGTACATGATATAATGCTTGCGAATTTTTAAAAAAATCATTTATAGGTTCACAACATGCTATTTCATCAGAGATCCACTTCAAGTTCAGCGAGGCTCGGCCCCGGGCTAAGAAGCTTCATGCCCGCCGTTTTGAATATAGTTTGAAACGGGCATAAGAAATTCAAAAATGATCCAAACAATGTGAAACCTTCGGCTGGTGTCATACTATGTGTCACAGTTGCAAGGAAAAATATCGAGCTTCAAAAATTGCAAACATCATAAAAAATCCTTCACAAAATGACCTATCATGTTCGAGGTTTCATGGAATTTAGGTCAAACTAACAATGTTATGGCTAGAATCAGGGCATAGTTTGTGATAATGTGCCCATATTGTGCATACATGTGCATCTTGGGATGGCTTACGATGTTGCAGGAGGAAGTTTTCCCTTTCGACGCACGAAAAAGCCAATTTCCATTTTTGAGGTGTCGAAATCGCGGTGTTCTGTGAAGCAACCACCAAATTAAAGTTTGGCATTGGTACCAACCCATTTTTCAAAAATACTAGACCACCTTATATGGACAATTTAACAACTGGTGTATCTAGAACCTTTCTGTCCACCCCTCATGAAAAAGACAAATTCCTGCCGAATCGGTAGGAGGTTGCCAAGATTTGAACTACAAGTACATGATATAATGCTTGTGAATTTTTTAAAAAATCATTTATAGGTTCACAACATGCTATTTCATAAGAGAGCCACTTCAAGTTCAGCGAGGCTCAGCCCCGGGCTAAGAAGCTTCATGCCCGCCGTTTTGAATATAGTTTGAAATGGGCATAAGAAATTCAAAAATGATCCAAACAATGTGAAACCTTCGCCTGGTGTCATATTATGTGTCACAGTTGCAAGGAAAAAAATTGAACTTGAAAAATTGCAAACATCATAAAAAATCCTTCACAAAATGACCTATAATGTTCGAGGTTTCATGGAATTTAGGTAAAACCACCAATGTTATGGCTAGAATCAGGGCATAGTTTGTGATAATGTTCCCATATTGTGCATACATGTGCATCTTGGGATGGCTTACGATGTTGCAGGAGGAAGTTTTCCCTTTCGACGCACGAAAAAGCCAATTTCCATTTTTGAGGTGCCGAAATCGGGGTGTTCTGTGAAGCAACCACCAAATTAAAGTTTGGCATTGGTACCAACCCATTTTTCAAAAATACTAGACCACCTTATATGGAAAATTTTCCAACCGGTGTATCTGGAACCTTTTTGTCCATCCCTCATGAAAAAGACAAATTCCTGCCGAATCGGTAGGAGGTTGCCAAGATTTGAACTACAAGTACATGATATAATGCTTGCGAATTTTAAAAAAAATCATTTATAGGTTCACAACATGCTATTTCATCAGAGATCCACTTCAAGTTCAGCGAGGCTCAGCCCCGGGCTAAGAAGCTTCATGACCGCCGTTTTGAATATAGTTTGAAACGGGCATAAGAAATTCAAAAATGATCCAAACAATGTGAAACCTTCGCGTGGTGTCATATTATGTGTCACAGTTGCAAGGAAAAATATTGAGCTTGAAAAATTGCAAACATCATAAAAAATCCTTCACAAAATGACCTATCATGTTCGAGGTTTCACGGCATTTAGGTCAAACCACCAATGTTATGGCTAGAATCAGGGCATAGTTTGTGATAATGTGCCCATATTGTGCATACATGTGCATCTTGGGATGTCTTACGATGTTGCTGGAGGAAGTTTTCCATTTCGATGCACGAAAAAGCCAATTTCCATATTTGAGGTGTCGAAATCGCGGTGTTCTGTGAAGCAACCACCAAATTAAAGTTTGGCATTGGTACCATCCCATTTTTCAAAAATACTAGACCACCTTATATGGACAATTTCCCAACCGGTGTATCTGGAACCTTTTTGTCCATCCCTCATGAAAAAGACCAATTCCTGCCGAATCGGTAGGAGGTTGCCAAGATTTGAACTACAAGTACATGATATAATGCTTGTGAATTTTAAAAAAATCATTTATAGGTTCACAACATGCTATTTCATCAGAGATCCACTTCAAGTTCAGCGAGGCTCAGCCCCGGGCTAAGAAGCTTCATGCCCGCTGTTTTGAATATAGTTTGAAACGGGCATAAGAAATTCAAAAATGATCCAAACAATGTGAAACCTTCGCGTGGTGTCATATTATGTGTCAAAGTTGCACGGAAAATATTGATCTTGAAAAATTGCAAACATCATAAAAAATCCTTCACAAAATGACCTATCATGTTCGAGGTTTCATGGCATTTAGGTCAAACCACCAATGTTATGGCTAGAATCAGGGCATAGATTGTGATAATGTGCCCCTATTGTGCATACATGTGCACCTTGGGATGGCTTACGATGTTGCAGGAGGAAGTTTTCCCTTTCGATGCACGAAAAAGCCAATTTCCATTTTTGAGGTGCTGAAATCGGGGTGTTCTGTGAAGCAACCACCAAATTAAAGTTTGGCATTGGTACCAACCCATTTTTCAAAAATACTAGACCACCTTATATGGACAATTTCCCAAACGGTGTATCTGGAAACTTTCTGTCCATCCCTGATAAAAAGACAAATTCCTGCCGAATCGGCAGGAGGTTGCCAAGATTTGAACTACAAGTACATGATATAATGCTTGTGAATTTTTAAAAAATCATTTATATGTTCACAACATGCTATTTCATTAGAGATCCACTTCAAGTTTAGCGAGGCTCAGCCCCGGGATAAGAAGCTTCATGCCCGCCGTTTTGAATATAGTTTGAAACGGGCATAAGAAATTCAAAAATGATCCAAACAATGTGAAACCTTCGCGTGGTGTCATATTATGTGTCACAGTTGCACGGAAAAATATTGATGTTGAAAAATTGCACACATCATAAAAAATCCTACACAAAATGACCTATCATGTTCGAGGTTTCATGGCATTTAGGTCAAACCACCAATGTTATGGCTAGAATTAGGGCATAGTTGGTGATAATGTGCCCCTATTGTGCATACATGTGCATCTTGGGATGGCTTACGATGTTGCAGGAGGAAGTTTTCCCTTTCGATGCACGAAAAAGCCAATTTCCATTTTTGAGGTGCCGAAATCTGGGTGTTCTGTGAAGCAACCACCAAATTAAAGTTTTCCATTGGTACCAACCCATTTTTCAAAAATACTAGACCACCTTATATGGACAATTTCCCAAACGGTGTATCTGGAACCTTCATCCATCCACGATAAAGACAAATTCCTGCCGAATCGGCAGGAGGTTGCCAAGATTTGAACTACAAGTACATGATATAATGCTTGTGAATTTTTAAAAAATCATTTATATGTTCACAACATGCTATTTCATTAGAGATCCACTTCAAGTTCAGCGAGGCTCAGCCCCGGGCTAAGAAGCTTCATGCCCGCCATTTTGAATATAGTTTGAAACGGGCATAAGAAATTCAAAAATGATCCAAACAATGTGAAACCTTCGCGTGGTGTCATATTATGTGTCACAGTTGCAAGGAAAAATATTGAACTTGAAAAATTGCAAACATCATAAAAAATCCTTCACAAAATGACCTATCATGTTCAAGGTTTCATGGCATTTAGGTCAAACCTCAAATGTTATGGCTAGAATCAGGGCATAGTTTGTGATAATGTGCCCATATTGTGCATACATGTGCATCTTGGGATGGCTTACGATGTTGCGGGAGGAAGTTTTCCCTTTCGACGCACGAAAAAGCCAACTGAGACTAAAGCTGTCGGTGGGATAAGGACGCGTGGGTAACCTTTAGTCCTGGCTGTTGGGTGCAACCGAGACTAAAGATGTCGGGAGGATAAGGACGCGTGGGTAACCTTTAGTCCCGGCTGGTGGGTGCAACCGAGACTAAAGCTGTCTATGGGATAAGGACGTGTGGGTAACCTTTAGTTCCGGCTGGTGGGTGCAACCGAGACTAAAGCTGCCGGCGGGATAAGGGTGGGGGATAAGGACGTGTGGGTAACCTTTAGTGTGGCGGACGCACTGCTCGACGAGATAAAGCATGTAGCGCACGACGCCGTGTCGGAGGAACAAGACAAAGTAGAAGCGGCGATGTGCCTATAAAAGGACCATCGATACGCCATGGCAAGCAGCTCAACAAGCCAACATAGGTAGAGAGAGTTTCATTCCCATGGATGGAGGGTTGGGAAATCTCTCGTGGCGGAGCTTCTCGAAGATGTCGTGGGTGCACACGCCCTACGACATCTTCGGAAGCTCCGTCTCAAAAAAAATTCCCTGCAAGCCCGTGAAAGACTCCATCTCCTCTAACAGTGTTGGGGAGAGGGTTGAGAAATCTCCCGTGGCAGAGCTTCTCGAAGATGTCGTTGGTGCACACGCCCTACGACATCTTTGAAAGCTCCGCCTCGGAAAAATTTCCCTGCAAGCCCATGAAAGACTCCATCACCTCTAACAGTGTTAGGGAAAGGGTTGAGAAATCTCCCATGGTGGAGCTTCTCAAATATGTCGTTGGTGCACACACCCTAAGGCATCTTCGGAAGCTCCGCCTCAGAAAAATTTCCCTGCAAGCCCGTGAAAGACTCCATCTCCTCTAACAGTGTTGGGGAAAGGGTTGGGAAATCTCCCGTGGTGGAGCTTCTCGAAGATGTCGTTGGTGCACAAGCCCTACGACATCTTCGGAAGCTCCGCCTCGGAAAAATTTCCCTGCAAGCCCGTGAAAGACTCCATTACATAAAGTTTCGATACATCACATAAAGTTTCCATACATCACATAAAGTTTCCATACATTACATAGATTTACATAGGGTTTAGTGTTTAGGATATGAATCCTTCGTCGCGTATGTCGATCCCTTGCCTATGATCGCTTCTTAGGCCATAACCATGGAGCATCTTCTTTGCTTAACGGGATGCTTGGGTTAGTTTTCACGGTGAAGGGCGGAATTTCATCAAACTTATCATAATCTGCTGCCATGTCTGTCTTGTCCTCGACTCCCGTGATGTTTCTTTTCCCTGAAAGAACTATGTGATGCCTGGGCTCATCATCTGATGTATTCATTTCCGTATTTTTTCTTTTTTTCGGTCTAGAGGACATGTCCTTCACATAAAAAACCTGAGCCACATCATTGGCTAGGACGAATGGTTCGTCTCTGTAACCAAGATTCTTGAGATCCACTATTGTCATTCCATACATCTGGTCTACCTTTACCCCTTCTCCATTCATGTTGACCCAACTGCACCGAAACAAAGGGACGTTAAAAGTAGGTCCATAGTCAAGTTCCCATATCTCCTCTATGTAACCATAGTATGTGCCCTTTTTCCCATTCTCGCATGTTGCATCAAAGCGGACACCACTGTTTTGGTTGGTGCTCTTTTTATCTTGGGCAATCGTGTAAAATGTATTTCCATTTATCTCGTACCCTTGGAAAGTCAATACAGTCGCAGATGGTGTCGCGGCCAAAAAGTAGAGCTGATCTCGAATAGTGGTGTCATTCATGAGATGTAATTGCAACCAAGTGTCGAAAGTCTCCATGTGATTTTATTTAATCCAGTAGTCATCCTTCCCCGGGAACTTGGAGCGTACAACATTCATGTGTTCCTCGATATACGGAGAAACGAAGGTAGAACATTGGAGAACTATGTAGTGTGCTTGATTCAAAGAATGTTCGTCCCTAAATATCATTGCTTTCTTTCCTAGCATGCCTTTTCCACTCAGTCTCCCCTCATACCATGATTCAGGAACACTAATCGGCTTAAGGTCAGGAAGAAAGTCTACACAGAACCCAATGGCCTCCTCTGTTCCATAGCCCTTGGAGATGCTTCCTTCTGGCCTAGCACAATTACGAACATATTTCTTTAAGACTCCCATGAACCTCTCGAAGGGGAACATATTGTGCAGAAATACAGGACCGAGAATGTAAATCTCTTCGACTAGGTGAACTAAGAGATGCGTCATAATATTGAAGAAGGACGGGGGGAACACCAACTCAAAACTGACAAGACATTGGACCACATCCTTCTGTAGCCTTTCTAGACTTTCTCGATCGATTACCTTCTGAGATATTGCATTGAGGAATGCACATGGCTTCACAATGGCTAATCAAACATTTTTCGGTAGAAGCCCCCTCAATGCAACCGGAAGCAACTGTGTCATAATCACGTGGCAATCATGAGACTTTAGGTTCTGAAATTTTTTCTCTGCCATATTTATTATTCCCTTTATATTTGACGAGAAGCCAGCCGGGACCTTGATACTATAAAGGACCTCAAAAAAGATTTCCTTCTCTGCTTTGGTAAGAGCGTAGCTGCTTAAGTATTCACGTCCTTTATCAGTATGCTTGTTGTATGGGTATTTGATATGTTGCTGGTCCTCCCGTGCTGCTGGTGTATCTTTTGTCTTCCCATACACGCCCAGGAAGCCTAGCAGGTTCACGCAAAGATTCTTCGTCACGTGCATCACGTTGATTGAAGAACGAACCTCTAGGTCTTTCCAATACTCAAGCTCCCAAAATATAGATTTCTTTTTCCACATGGCCGTGTGTCCGGTAATGGGGTCTTTCGGAACAGATTGACCGCCAGGACCCTTTCCAAAGACTACTTCTAGGTCCTTCCGGTAATCTGCCTCCCCGTTGAAATTCTTGCCTTTCTTTCTTACTTGATGATTGGTCGGAAGAAATTTACGACACCCCAGGTACACAACCTTCTTACATTTATCCAAATATGTACCTTTAGTATTATCTAAATAGTGCGTGCATGCATTGTATCCCTTGTTTGACTGTCCTGAAATGTTACTAAGAGCAGGCCAATCATTGATGGTTACGAACAACAACGCTCGTAGGTCAAATGGCTCCTGTTTGTGCTCATCCCACACCTTTACACCTGGTTCTGCCCACAACTGCAAAAGTTCATCGACTAATGGCCTTAGGTACACATCAATGTCGTTGCCGGGTTGCTTCGGTCCTTGGATGAGCACTGGCATCATAATGAACTTCCGCTTCATGCACAACCAAGGAGGAAGGTTGTAGAAACATAGTCACTGGCCAGGTGCTGTGACTACAGCGCTGCTCCCCAAAAGGATTCATGACGTCTGTACTTAGACCAAACCATAAGTTCCTCGTGTCACCTGCAAAGTTCGAGTACTTTCTCTCGATGTTTCTCCACTGCGACCCATCGGCGGGGTGTCTCAGTTTCCCGTCTTTCTTACGCTCTTCTTTGTGCCATCGCAACAACCTGGCATGCTCTTTATTTCTGAACAGACGTTTCAACCGTGGTATTATAGGAGCATACCACATAACCTTAGCAGGAACCCTCTTCCTTGAGGGCTCGTCATCGCCCTCAATATCATCAGGGTCATCTTGTCTGATATTGTATCGACATGCAGTGCATACCGGGAATTTATCCATATTCTTGTACTTCTCACCGCGGTACAGGATGCAGTCATTAATGCATGCATGTATCTTCTCCACATCTAATCCTAGAGGGCAGATAGTCTTCTTTGCTTTGTACGCTGTCTTGGGCAGCTTGTTATCCTTTGGAAGCTTCGGCTTCATTATTTTCAGTAACTTCTCAAATCCCTTGTCAGATAAGCCAGTCTCTGCCTTCCATTTCAGCAGTTCAAGTGTGGTACCGAGATTTGTGCTGCCATCTTTGCAATTTGGGTACAACAACTTTTTGTGATCCTTTTGCATGGCCTCCAACTTAAGCTTCTCCCTTTCTGTATCACATTGTTGCTTTGCATCAGAAATGACCCGACCAAGACCATCAGCGGGCTCATCCGATGCTCGTTCTTCTTCTTCATTGCCGCCTCCCTCTTCTTCAATGTCTTACATTGCAGTATCACCGTATTCTTCAGGGGACATAGGATAGTTGTCATCATCCTCCTCTTCTTCATTTTCTTCCAGCCTAACCCCTCTTTCTCCGTGCATGGCCCAACAATAAAATCCGGGCATGAAACCTCTCCGAAGATGATGGCTTTGAAGGATTCTCGAAGCAGAGTGCTCCGACACGTTCCGACAGTCGACGCAGAGACAAGCCATAAAATTATCCATTTTGTCTGCCTTAGCCAAATCGATAAATTTATGCAGGCCTGCAATAAAATCGGAATGGCGTCGGTCGCCATACAACCATCACATCCGTGCATCGATCTGCGTCATAATAATTAACCATTACAATAACGTCATGAATAGTAAAATGACCACCCTACATGGACACATGCAATATTTTTGTGCGAACTAAAGCGTGGCTCGGACATTTCGTCGAACACCTTGTGTGCAATCAAAGAAAAAAAAAGCTAGGACCCACACCTCACACACAATCCAGAAAAAATTGGTGGGCAAAGGGCTGGGCTTATATATCCAGGGGAGGGTTCTTGGTCCCGGTTATTGCCACGAACCAGGACCAAAGCCCCTCCCGCGCGATACGTGGCGGCCCAACAGCTCGCACCCTACCTAGGTCATTGGTCCCGGTTAGTGGCATGACCCGGGACCAATGACCTAGGTGGGGGCGCGCTGCTGGGCCGCCACGTGTCGCGTGGGAGGGGCTTTGGTCCCGGTTCATGGCAATAACCGGGACCAATGCCCACCGTCGCTTCGTCGTCCCCGTGTATAAATATGAGGCCACAACGCTCGCTTTCGCCACCGCCTCGGCCTCTCTGCAGTCCATCTCCACCCCACCCCTTTAGCCATCGCCTCTCCACCGCGCCGTCGTCTCGCCTCCCCTCCCTCTCCAATCTCCACCACGCCGCCATGGAGGTGCCCACGCTCAACCACTACGAGGCGGCGATGTTTGCGTACTACGGCATCCTTGCGCCGCCGCGCGCGACCATGCCCGCCGGATTTTGCATCAGCGAGGCGGGTGTGCCGGTGGCTCCGCTCCTCAACCCCCGAGGATACGAGATGGAGTACGTCCTCGCGGAGCGTTGCCGCCAGCTGCCCGCGTTGATGAGGGCGTTGCCCCGGTACGCGGCGGCCAGCCAGTAATGGCCCCGGCTGTTCAAGAAGGAGCAGAAGGCCAAGCTTAGCAACCGCATCGTGGACGGGCACCTGGTGCAACCAAGAAGGGCGGGAGATGTTCTGGTCCGTCCCTGGACGGACCATCTACACCACCATCGATGCTGCTAGGCACGCAGAGGAGCTCCGTCTCTCGAACAACGCCGAAATCATGGAGATTTTGTCCGACGACGACGAGGAAGCCGGTGGCTCGGAGGACAGCGGCAGCAGAAGTGTTGTCGACTAGGAAAATTTGTAAAGTCGCATCTTTGTATGGAAAAATTTGTGGTCGAATAATAAAATATCTCAATTTAGATCTTTTTCTCGGTTAATTTGTGAAAGATTTTTTCAAAAATACTGATCAATTCAATTTCTACCTCGAATTAATTTATGCCTCGAATTAATTTCTACCCCGAATTAATTTACATTAATTGTCCTGGACTGCTGACCGTCGCGGGATTTTTGGTCCCGGTTCGTGGCATGAACCGGGAACAATGCCCCGCAGAGCGCCACGTGTGCGTCGCTGGGGCATTGGTCCCGGTTCATGCCACGACCCGAGACCAATGCTTAGAGATGAGCCGGGACCAATGCCTAGATGGCATGAACCGGGACCGGTGCCTGGCATTGGTCCCGATTATGCAAATGAACCGGGACCAATGGATTTTGGGCGCTAGGCCAAAGGCCCTCCTTCTACCAGTGTATGTCATATTTGCGTAGTTTCTTTGTTCTTATATTAAATGGTTGAACGTCTTTGGTTCATTAGAGTTGTATGTTGATATTTTACAGTTCTTTGGTGTCCATTATATTTGTGCGCGCATTGATTAAACATCATAGAGTTTGTAGTATGTGTAAAAGGAAGGGGGGAGTTCTGTCGGAGTGACAAAAACTTGAGGACGCGAACCGGAACGTTGCATGTATGGCAGTAAGAGGACCATTAAACTTAAGGCTATGGTTGGGGAAACTGAAGGGTTCCGTAGCAGAAAACAAAAAAATTCTATCTACTCCAAGTGTTCATAACTTAAGGCTATGGTTGGGGAAACCGGAACGTTGCATGTATGGCACTAATACCAGGATCTATACTATGTAGACATAAGTAACGGAGAAAGAATACAGTATTCATACCTTTGCAGAGAGTGGCACGCCTTACGCAGGAAGGTGTATATTGATGAAGACGAGCAGCACTCCAAGTGTGGTGCCTCCAAAGTTCGTCACACGTCTAGTGTAGTGGACGTCAACCGAGCTCAGATCCAGCCGAGCAGTGGAAGAAGTAGATACCGGATCGCCGATCACATGACGGTAGTGTGAATATGGAGAACTCAACTACGAAGTCCTCCCCAATATTACGGGGAAGCCCTCAGCAGATGAGAGAGAGAGAATGAGAGGAATGGGTGTACTTCCAAGGGGAGGGGGGAACCCCTTTATATAGTAGGAGGGGGGGCGCACCACCCAGCGGCCAGGTGGTGTGGGACTATTCCCACACCCGCCGGCCACCTTGGGGCAGCCGCCAGCCCTAGGTGGGCCCCACTGGGCGGCCCACTAGCCCTAGGCTGGCTGGCCCCCACTCCCTAGGCCCCTTGCCCACTTGGGCCTCCCCTCGGGTGAGGCCCATTAGCAATATAGTCCCTTTTAAAATAAAATAAAATATATATTTAATATTAATTCTCCAATTAACATTCAAATATACATATTATATTATTCCTTCACTCCGGAATATCTTCCGGACCCCTTTCGATCTCCATCGGATGTTACCGAAACTATTTCGGTCTCTCTCTCTCTCTATTTGTCATACGATACCTCATCTACCCAAGCATCCCCACCCTTAAGCGTGACATCCTTCGGTTCGGAAACAGTCCGGACATGATAGAGACCACTCTCATATCAATGATCAACAGAGGGACCTGGATGGCCATGTGACCCCCGTGTGTTTCACGAATACAATCGCTCGAACCGTGAGATAGTCGTTCCCCATTCCCTTTGTCATACGATACCTAATTCATCCGAGACTTGATCTTCGGTATCTCTATACCTTAGTTCGATCTCGTTACCGATGAACTTTTTTTCTAGGTCTCATGTCGTTGCATTCAGTGACCTAGTCACATGCTTGCAAGCTTCATTAATGCAACGTCACCGAGATGGCCACATGTATCTGTCCGTTACATGGACTAGACAAATCCTGGTCTTGATATGTACTCCTCTACGCATTCCTTTGGAAAACCTGGGTGGCACCTTTTTGATCACCCTGTTACGAGATGATTCTTGATAACCATCTAAGCTTCTTCCAGAATGGTGATTTGCATTACCTCACAGTCAAAGGACCAGGTTGCGAGGTTCTCTGTGTTTTATCATCAATGGTGAACTTTGTAACTAGATCTCATTACGATATAACGGTCGGATGTTTGTCTACCATGTTATTCAACTAATAACATGACCACATTGTCAGTTGGCATAAATGCCCATGATCTCGAAACATAGACCATCCTCATGACCAATGAACTAGTTCACTAGAGGTAACTAGAGACACGGTTTGTTCACATACCACACGTGTATTAACGTTTCGTATTAACACAGTTATAGCATAGTATGAAACGTATTATGAACATACATGAGGTATATCAAATAATACACTTTATTATTTGCCTCTAGGGCATAACTCCTTTAGAAACCTTAATACATTGATTAGTACTTACGGATGTTTGCTAACAATCCAATCATATAGTACATGTAATTCCAAGTAGTGAAGCACATGTATATTTAGCCTCTCCCACATAGAAAACTGCATCGAAGAACTGATCTATTCGCTATTTAAACTTGGACAAAGCCACCACAATTACCACCACTATTTCACACTCATGGTTCTGTTAGTTTAATGTATTTTATTGCTGCAGCAACTAGCTTTACTTTCTTGTTATTTATTATCACGCAAAGCTATCTCTATTACTCGTATTCTTGCTCTAGTGTTATTTCCTAGATAATGTAAACATTTAGTGTGCGTAGAGTTGTATCAGTGGTTGATAGAACTTGAGAGAATATTTATCCTACCTTTAGCTCCTCCTTAGGTTCGACACTCTTACTTATTGAAAAGGCTACACATGATCCCCTATACTTGTGGGTTATCATGAGGTAAAGCAACCTAGCTCAGCCTTGTTCGGCTTCTTATTCTTCTTGAAGGTTGTAGTCTTTTCAGGCTTGTTGAAGGAGGGCCTATAGTTCCCTTTGTACTTGCCGAAGGTCCTCTTCTGCACCATGTTGGCGCTAGACTGCACTCGCCTCCCTTCTCAGTAGTGTCCTTAGCTCGAGCCTTCTCCTCAACATCAAGAGACGCTATCAGGTTTTGAACCGATATCTCTTGTCTCTTATGCTTGAGAGTTGTGGCGAAGTTCCTCCATGAAGAAGGCAACTTTGCAATGATGCACCCAGCCACAAACTTGTCGGGTAAGTTACACATAAGGATTTCAAGGTCCTTGGAAAAGCAATGTATCTCATGAGCTTGTTCGACTACAAAATGGTTGTTAACCATCTTGTAATCATGAAAGATCTCCATGATGTATAGTTTACTGCCAGCATCTGTTACACCGAACTTAGCGTTCAGTGCCTCCCAGAGCTCTTTTCTATCTTTGATGTGCATGTACACATCAAACAGCTTGTTATCAAGAACACTCAGAACGCATCCCACAAAGGCAAGATTAGTTTTCTTGAACTTGTTCTGATCTTGTTCAGATATAGTTCCTTCAGGTAAACCCTCACTAGCCTCGAATAATTTCAGATTTTGCAGCCACATAGTGGTCTTATACTTCCACCTCTTAAAATAAACACCGACAAAATTTTCCGGCTTCATCGCCTCGGCCAAGTGTCCCATGTTTATCTCAGAAAATTGCCTATAAGAAGGTTTTTGGATTGTTTGATAATTAGGCACAATTTCCATGATTAATTCCAGAATATTAAACACGACAAAACCAGCTACTAGCACATGTAACTCGAACATACTAGATGTACTAAACAACAAGATGAACGGAAACAAGCAGCATCTAGACATGTCCTCGCAGAACATGGTGAATAGCCAGACAGCAGCACGTCGCACGTGTCGTTCGATTGTTGAAGTAGTCGCAGCAGTAACCTTGGGGAAGTTTGATCGAAGCAGACAACGGTGAAGACGACGATACACAGCACCGCCCGACTTGGATGGAAGACGATCCGTGATGAAGAACTCGAGCAGTCGCGTAGAGCGCTTCCCAAAAACCTTATTCGCCCTCTATCATACAAGATCGCAAAGGCGAGTGGTTCCGGGGACCTGCTCTCCCGTCCGTCGGTGCACGCCGGCAAGCGGGATGGAGTAGACTACGGTGGCGGCGCAAGCAAAGAGATTGGCAAAACCCTAACGGTAGCCGCGCACACCTTTATACAGAGCGTCTCAGTAAACCCTAACGGAGGCAAATGTGGGTCGAGTCCATGTTGCGCACATTTGGGTCGGTTACAGTAGCCCACGATCCGGGAGCGACCTGAATAGGCTGACTGTTGACACATCTGTCAAAACCTCACAAGTTTTCCTGAGTAGCAAAAATAAAGCTCGGCTCGGTGAGATTCCCGCAACCCGCGGTGCGTGCGAGCGGCGGCGTCGGAGGAGGAGCGTGCATGTATCTCTCTTATTGTCACTCACTTACAAAGTGGTGCAACACTCCACCTTATAAGCTGGTGTAACTCTCCTCCAACTTTCCATGTGGGACTAAACTTTAGCTCCCACTCTACTCCCATTTGAGCTGCCCAAATCATGGGCCCAAACACATTTGAGCTGCCATCAAACATGGGCTTTGAGATTTAAGGGAAAATCTGAAATCTACATGGGCTTATTTGTATTGGCCCATTATTTCTAACCGTTATTTCAATGGAGTGAAATGGAGGACAACAATAGCTTAAATAAAAAGCATGGTTTATATGTGTCATGCCCGTGGGAACCATGGATCTCCGCAGCCATATGAGCAGCTTGGAGAATGTGCCGAACAAATTAGATGTTCTATTTCTTTGATAATGGGAGTTTTATTACTCCAAAGGTTTAACCACTAAACCCGGTCTTTGCATTACAAGGATGCACATCCGCACAAACCTGAAACATGATAAGGTGAAGCACATGTAATCATCAAGAAACATCTTAATGCCCATGGAGCTACAGGGCCAATGAATAGATCATGTTGCCATCCATGTTGGATGAAAAATATCTCGCTGTGTCCTCTCGCCATGTAGATACCTACATAAACAGGTCGCAGTTCTACACACGCCGGACGACCATAAATGAAGCCTACCTATGCACCGGGTAGATACCCTGGATAAGAGAACAATTATCAGCCACCAGTACTCTGGTGTGAGAATATCAGAGGCATATAATTTCGTCTAATTGGTGTTTCATGTCCGAGCGAAACACGTTGAATTTGACTATTATTTTTAAAAAACAAGTTATTTTAAATTAAGTTTATCTCTTGCAAGGATCAACTTGCTCACATCTCTGATAGTCAGGTTTTATGCATCTCAAATGTGAGGTTCCAGTACTAGACAAACTGAAGTGGCTGGCCGTAGGATCATCATCACTAATTCCATTGACCATCCTTGTTTGTACTGATGTGAGTGCAGACCTTACAGATCGACAAGGAGCAACACCATCCTTGCTAAATGCCAAGAAAAATCATGCAAGTGATATTTATACTGCACTTCCATCCTCTGACATGAAAGGCCTTATGTAGCTGACAGTTTACCAATATCTGACATGCGCATCTATGAAAATAATCATCATACACTATTAAATACCAGGCCTATTAAGGCCCCGTCACACACACTGAAAGTCCCGTGTGTTGTGCGGAAGATCGCGAACGGTGCAAAATTTTGGCCGTCTGTCCTTGATACAGTCAGACCTCTTTGTGGGTACGTCGCACATGAAAAAAATTCTTAGACCGTAACAAATAGAACACACGGTTGATTGAAGAAGAACTATTTGCCTAGTTAAAAACCTTCCACGAAAATAGACGATGTGCTTGTTACTTGCGGCGTTTCTTTTCCTGTGCGCCCGTACGCTGCAAAGCCTCGGAACAATGGACTTGTCCCAGCTAGCTCGCAGGAGAGCAGGGCCGACTCTATGTTTTGCGGGGCCCTAGTGCGAATTTGATAGCATGATCCTCCAAGGCATATCTAAAAATATAGACATATATACTTGTAATTAAAAATTAACATCCAACCACACACAACACATTCTTAGTCTCAAAATATAAAGAACTAGTATTTCTTGCTAGTTTTATTACCCCAAAGCTTGAATAAGATTTAATTCCAATTAGTTTGTGGATCATCGTCTTGTCTGGTTTCAGATTCTAGACTTTGATTATCGTCATTTACATCAACACTACTTGCTATAGGAAAATACCGTTTTAAAGTACTTCTGTGATTCAATAGGTTTAATCTCTCCTTTCTTTTATTCATTTTTACAGCACCAGACATATGTCTCGACGCCATATCACCTAAATTACATTACATGAAGAATTAAAGATAGAACCCTAATATATATTCGTACAAGTTTAGCTAAAAGACATAAAAACAAGAATTAAAGATTCAAAAAAAATTGAATATGCTAGAGAGAAGGGGCGCAAAGCCGAAGTACCGAATTTTCAGCCGAGAATTAGGGCGACCGAGATCGATCGGGAATCGGGTTGGGACGGCCGGGCCCCAGATGCCGCAGAGGTCAAAGCGCAGGCATCGTATCAAGGCGTCTATGGAGGATGAAGGCTCATGTGTTACAATCGCGACAAGAAGATAACGAAGAACGAAAACGAAAAACACAGCAAGGAGACACAGATTTAACGTGGAAAACCTCTCCAACAAAGAGAGGAAAAAACCACGGGCGCTAGCCAGCGAAACTTCACTATATCGAGGAGTGTTTACAAACGCCGGGGATTTCACAGATGCAACTCTCCCAACCGGCGGTTTACAAGGGGTTTATATATCGGTGAAAACCTAGGTCTTCGACGATCCGTACCATACCAAGCCTCCCGGCGACGGGCCTCGCTCCACTCGTCAGAAGTTGGCCTATACTTTGTAGAATTTGGATCAACATATAACAAACTCCACCTTGAGACAAATTCCTCCTTGTAGCATCAACAACAACCATCTCCCTGAACAAACAAAGCAAATACTTTCGGCGCCAATAGCCACTTGGGCTAATCAGTTAAACCAACTAAGTTCGAGCAAAGCTCAAACTTAGCAACAGGAACAGGTTTAGTCATCATATCAGCAGGATTATCATGAGTGCTGATCTTGCATACCTTTAATTTACCTTGAGCAACAATGTCTCTAACAAAATGGTACTTGACATCAATGTGCTTAGTTCTCTCATGGAACATCTGATCTTTTGTAAGGTATATGGCACTTTGACTGTCACAAAACAAAGTAATGCAAGAATCATCTCCACAAAGCTCAGCAAACAAACCTTTCAACCAAACAGATTCTTTGCAAGCTTCAGCAATAGCCATGTATTCAGCTTCAGTAGTAGATTGTGCAACAACAGCCTGCAATGTAGCCTTCCAGCTAACAGCACAACCTCCAACATTAAACACATAACCTGTGAGGGATCTTCTCTTATCCAAATCGGCAAAAATCTGAATCCACATAGCTAACGCAGTCCCTCACCGGTCCTGCTAAACTTCAAACAAGCATTGGAAGTGCCAAGAAGGTACCTGAAAACCCATCGAACAGCCTTCAATGTTCTTTACCAGGATTAGCCATGTATCTACTTATCAAACTCATAGCATATGATAAATCAGGGCGAGAACAAACCATGGCATACATCAAAGAACCAACACTAGAATATGGCACCTTTGACATGTACTCAAACTCTTCATCAGTAGTAGGACATTGAGAAACTGACAATTTAAAGTGAGGAGCAATAGGAGTACTAACTGAGTTGGCACCATCCATATTAAAGCGATGAAGAACTTTCTTAATGTAACTTTGCTGACTAAGAAATAAGAAACCAGATTTTCTATCTCGGGTAATCTCCATACCTAAGATCTTCTTAGCAGCACCAAGATCCTTCATCTCAAACTCACTACTTAGGTGTGCCTTCAAAGTAGTGATTTCTTTCATGCCCTTAGCAATTAACATATCATCAACATATAGCAGCAAGTATATAGGTGACCCATCAACAAACTTGATATAAACACAACTATCATATTTAGACCTCTCAAAACCATGTGAGATCATAAATGAATCAAACCTTTTATACCACTGTCTTGGAGATTGCTTTAAGCCATAAAGAGACTTCTTTAATTTGCACACAAAATCCTCTTTACCCGGCACTATGAACCCTTCCGGTTGGTCCATGTATATTTCCTCATCAAGCTCTCCATGCGAAAAGCAGTCTTGACATCTAACCTCAAGCTCAAGATCACGCATAGCCACAATACTAAAGAAAGTACGAATGGAACTATGCTTCACAACTGGAGAGAACACATCATTGTAATCAATACCTGGAATCTGGCTGAACCCTTTTGCTACTAACCTTGCCTTGTACCTTGAAGGCTCTTTGGGAGATAGACCTTCCTTTTTCTTGAAGATCCACTTGCAGCGGACCGTCTTTTTTTGTTTGGGCAAGCACACAACATCCCATGTGCCATTTTCTCAAGCGACTGCATCTCTTCTTGCATAATAGAAACCCACTTCTCGCGGTCAACAGATGTAATGCGCTTCATTATATGTAGCAGGTTCAGAATCGTTCTCCACCTGTTCAGCACAACTCAAAGCATAATGTACAAGATTACACTCTTCAATTAAACGCGAGGTGGAACTATGTTACGTCTCGGTCTATCGGCAACAATAGATTCCTGGCTGCTGCAAAACAATAGTGAGTGCTGAACAACATCATCATCAATATTTTCCTCATGAGTATCATCAACAGCATTATTATCAACAGTTTTCTGCGGTGCTCCACACGCACACGAACTCCCTCCTCTCCAATAGCAACAGGAGAGGGATCGATGGCAAGCTGTCATGATACATAGCGGATTCATTGAAAACAACGTTCCTACTCAACAAAATCCTTTTTGTTTCAGGGTTCCATAGTTTATATGCCTTAACTCCTGAACCATAACCAAGGAATATGCACTTGACAGCTCTAGGCTCTAACTTTCCATTATCAACATGAGCATAAGCAGTGCAACCAAAAACTTTCAACTGTGAATAATCAGCAGGTGAACCTGACCATACCTCAATAGGAGTTTTCTTCTCAAGTGGAATAGAAGGTGACCTGTTGATGAGGTAACACGCTGTGTTGGCTGCTTCAGCCCAGAAACGCCTATGCATACCTGCATTAGACAACATACAACGAGCCCTCGAGATGATGGTTACATTCATGCGTTACGCCATGCCATTCTGCCGAGGAGTATATGGGATGGTGTGATGCTGATCATGCCATCGTTACTGCAAAACTCCTCAAACTCATTAGAACAGAATTCCATACCATTGTCAGTACGTAGTACCTTTACCTTCTTCTCAGTCTGTTTTTCAACCATAACTTTCCACTTCTTAAAAGCATCAAAAACATCAGATTTATGCTTCAGAAAATAAGGCCACACCTTTCTTGAGTAATCATCAATAATAGTAAGCATATAATTAGCACCACCAATAGAAGTCTTACGGGAGGGACCCCATACATCAGCATGCACATAATCTAATATGCCTTTGGTGGTATGAACGGAAGCATTGAATTTAACTCTTTTATGCTTACCAAAGATGCAGTGCTCACAGAACTCAAACTTACTCAAGTTGCAACCATCAATCAGCTCTCTCTTGACCAACTCTGCCATGCCTTGTTCGCTCATATGCCCAAGACGCATATGCCATAGATGTGTTTTACCACAATCATCAGAATCATTAGAAGTAACAGCAGCAATACCAGGCAAAGTGCTACCTCTAAGAACATATAATTTAGCAGAATTCATATCACCTATCATGTGAATAAGAGAACCTTTTGATACCTTCAGAACTCGATGCCCACCGGCATACTTGTATCCATCAACGTCCATGGTACTCAGGGAGATCAAATTTCTGGCCATGCTTGGTATGTGCTTCACCTCACTCAACGTGCGTGTCACGCCATCATGTGTCCTAATCTTAACAGATCCAACACCAACGATATGGCATGGGTTGTCATTCCCCACGCACAAAATCTCCGATCGCATAGACTCATATGAACTGAACCAATCTTTGTTACAGCAAATATGAAGCGAACATGCAGTATCAAGTATCCATTCATCATCACGAAGCACAAGCAGCAAAAACAGCTAAGCATTCACCATCAGAACTATCAGAAACAACAGCAGCCTTACCATTGCCTTGATCCTTATCTTTCGGTTGGTAAGTACCGTTCCTTTTCTCCTTATTCTGCGGCTTCCAGCAATCATCAATAACATGATTAGATTTCTTACAATACCAGAAATTGTCCTTTCCTTGGACTTGAACGACCTGCCGTCTTTGCTCTTATCTCGGTTGCCATGGTTGTTAAATCTCTGCTCGGTCCTGCCACGAACCTGCAGAGCTTCAGCCTTGGAGGACGCCCCATCTGCCTGCACCATAGATTTCATCTTTTCCCTCTGTTTGAGGGCATCTTGCACTTCATCAAGGGTTATCTTCTCACGGATCAACAACATTGTATCACGAAAGTGTGTATAAGAACTAGGCAGCGAGCATAAGAGTAATAGGGCTAGATCCTCATCATCATATTTTACTTCCATAGATTGCAAATCAGAAATAATCTCTCTAAAAAGAGATAAGTGATTCATTACCGATCCACCTTCCTGCAATCTATGCGAGAACAACTTCATCTTCACATGCATCTTACTGGTTAGATCCTTTGACATGCAAGTCGTTTCCAGTTTTTCCCATAGGGCAGCAGCAGATTTCATCTCCAGTACTTCCTGCAAAATATTATTGGACAGATGAAGTTGAATCAAAGACAAAGCCTTACGGTCCTTCCGCTTCTCTTCAGCGGACCAGGTCTTAGCATCCTTTTCACCGAATCCATCCAGCGCTTCATCCAGATCAGAAGTTTGGGCGAGAATCGCCCGCATCTTCACCTGCCACAAGGAGAATCTTGTGGTGTAGTCCAGCTGTGGTAGATCGAACTTCAATGACGACATGTCGCAAACCCTAGATTAGAACCTGGGGCTCTGATACCACTTGTTACAATCGCGACAAGAAGATAACGAAGAACGAAAACGAAAAACACAGCAAGGAGACACAGATTTAACGTGGAAAACCTCTCCAACAAAGAGAGGAAAAAACCACGGGCGCCAGCCAGCGAAACTTCACTATATCGAGGAGTGTTTACAAACGCCGGGGATTTCACAGATGCAACTCTCCCAACCGGCGGCTTACAAGGGGTTTATATATCGGTGGAAACCTAGGTCTTCGACGATCCGTACCGTACCAAGCCTCCCGGCGACGGGCCTCGCTCCACTCGTCAGAAGTTGGCCTATACTTTGTAGAATTTGGATCAACATATAACAAACTCCACCTTTAGACAAATTCCTCCTTGTAGCATCAACAACAACCATCTTCCTGAACAAACAAAGCAAATACTTTCGGCGCCAATAGCCATTTGGGCTAATCAGTTAAACCAACTAAGTTCGAGCAAAGCTCAAACTTAGCAAGCCTCGCTTCACTCGTCAGAAGTTGGCCTATACTTTGTAGAATTTGGATCAACATATAACATCATGTTCGCCTGATCGCGTAGAGCAAGGACTCGAGGATCGATTGCCTTTCCAAATTCCAACTTCACGTTCCCCGTGTGGTTTTTTTTCTCTCGCTTGGGGCGGCTGGAATGTGGGCTTTTCTTAAGAGATGTATATAGTATGGAGTATAGAGAAATATATAATCATGGGCCCCTTTCCGGCTGGGCCCTTTGGCCTTTGCACAAGGTGGCCATGGCATAGAGCCGGCCCTGCAGGAGAGGAGCTACAAATTTATCGCCTCCAAATCATGCATGCATGGTCACAGCACGTACACACCTCAGCTTTAGGTTTATTGCACACCCACGCCAAAAAGGCCGATCCAGATGTATAGGTAGGTACCACGAAACTGTTGCACGAACTCCCTCGGTTTAGAAATATAAGCATTTTAGCTTTGTGAAATGAATATATCTAAACGCATTTTACGGTATAGATTTACTCTTAACCTCTACGAGTCTATACACAAAAAAGTCTAAATACATACTATTCACATAGCTAAAATATGATATATTTCTGAATGGAGGGCGGCCTGGTGACCATCCGATTCCACATCTCTGCCGGACAGGCAGTCCCTGCCTAGCTATATCGAACTGCGAAGACGGCTGTGACCGGGATTAATTGCCAGGCTCGGAACGCTTCACACAGCGCGGTTCGCAATCTAGTCGGTGAAAGCACTCATCGAGCCTATTAGAGCATCTCTAGCAAGCCCTGTAAACTTACGAACTGAAAAACTCGAGTACAGTCTTTCAAAAAAACGAATACAGGTCACAAACAAGGCGCAGAATGAAAACTGCAAATACAAACTGTACATTCGAATATTTGCACTCGTAGAAAAAATTATCGAAGAACAGCGGAGGGGATTGTTCGTGATTCGATTAATTACACAAAGTAACAGCGATCCGAAAGCTGCGCAACTAAAATTAATCTGCATACGGGGACGCCGGCGCAACCTAGACCAACTCCAGCCTGACGTGCGTCGGCGGCGTCAACTTCACTCAGTGAGGTCGATCAGGTCCGCCATCTCCAGCCTGACGACTGGCGCGGTGGCGCACTCCCTCGCGAGGCGCTCCTCCTCCCGTTACCGAGCGAGCCACGCATCGACTAGATTGACAGCCCGGCGTGCGTCGGCGGCCTCCATCTCCTCCTCCGCCTGCCGCTCCAGCTCCGAAGCGCGGAGGACCATCTCCATGGCGAGGCCCTCCTCGTCGGAGTCATGGGCGTAGTCGGCCGCCGCGACGACGCGCGCACGCGGCAGGGAAGGCAAGCTCCTGTAGTCGGACTCGCTGTCGGAGTCCTCGAGCGGAGTGACCACCGCGGCGGGAACGACAGAGGGGTGCGAGCGGGAGCTTCCCTCACCGGACGCGCGAGAACACGCGGAGACAAACCCCGGGTACGCGTACGCGCGGAGCTTCCCTGGCGGCTGTTAGGGTAATAGATTGTTGTATTAGCAGAGGGCCAAATGCCAGAATATATAGTACAAGTACAGGTGCAAATATACAGAAAGCCCCCTAACATATGGGGAAACTACAATATACAAATATATACTCTAACACCCCTCCCCCTCCTCAAACTCATGGTGGATCCACAACACTGAGTTCGGAGACTAAGAAATCATGCTGTGCGCGGGTTTGTGCCTTTGTAAAGAAATCTGCCAACTGCAAGTCTGAAGGCACATAATGAAGCGCAACAACCTGATCCTGCACCTGAGCACGTGTATAAAAAGCATCAACACCAATATGCTTGGTCAGCTCATGCTTGACCGGATCACGTCTAATAGTGATAGCACCTGTACTGTCTGACAAAAGTGGAGTGGGTGTCGTAACAGAGACCCCAAAATCTGCACGCAACCACCGTAACCAGGTCACCTCAGCAGTCACCAAAGTCATAGCCCGCAGCTCAGCCTCAACACTCGAACGGGAAACCGCTACCTGTTTCTTCGTCTTCCAAGCAACAAGCGAACCACCAAGAAACACACAGTAAGCAGAAAGTGAACGACGATCCGTAGGATCATTCGCCCACGTAGCATCCGATTAGCACTGGAGCTGGAGAGAGCTAGAACGAGGGAAGAAAAGACGACGAGTAATCGTGCCACGAAGATAACGAAGGACACGGAGGAGATGACTGTAGTGAACAGTGGTAGGATCTGAGACAAACTGACTCAGAATATGAACAGGATAAAAGATATCAGGACGAGTGACAACAAGATAAACAAGACTTCCAACAAGATGGCGATAACGAGTGGGATCAGGAAGAGGATCACCATCAGTAGGACGAAGCTTAACATTAAGCTCCATAGGAGTCTCAATGGTGCGCTCATCCATAAGAGCAGCGCGAGCAAGAAGATCCTGAATATACTTTTCTTGAGAGATAGAAAAGCCATCAGAAGTGGAGGAAACCTCAATCCCAAGAAAGTAGCAAAGAGGACCAAGATCAGTCATTAGAAACTGATCACGGAGACGAGCCTTGACAAAGGCAATATACTCAGGATCATCACCAGTAATGATCATATCATCAACATAGAGCAGGAGAAGAGTGCGTCCTCGAGGAGAAGTGTGAACAAAAAGCGCTGGATCATGAATACTAGGAGAGAAACCAGCAGCAGTCACCACAGAGGCAAAGCGCTCAAACCAGGCACGAGGGGCCTGTTTCAGGCCATAAAAGGAACGTTGAAGACGACAAACCATCCCATCGGGAACAGAATGCCTAGGAGGAGGCTGCATATAAACCTCCTCACTCAACTCGCCATTAAGAAAAGCGTTCTGAACATCAAGCTGGGACACAGACCAGCGTCGAATAGAAGCAATAGCAAGAAGAGTACGCACAGTGGTCATATGGGCCACAGGGGCAAAAGTCTCATCATAGTCACGGCCGTGCTCCTGCTGAAAGCCACGAGCCACAAGACGCGCTTTATAGCGCTCAAGAGATCTATCAGAGCGGGTCTTGATTTTATAGACCCACTTACACGTTATAGGACGAACACCAGAAGGGGGAGAAACAAGATCCCAGGTGCCAGTGCACTCAAGCGCAGCGATCTCCTCAGCCATGGCAAGCTGCCATTCAGGATGACACGCGGCATCCTGATAAGAAGTCGGCTCGGAGACGACAGAGAGATCATACTGACTAGGAGAGTAATGGTCTGGAGCACGACGCTGACGAACAGGCCGTGAAGAGGGAAGCTCATCCGTGGAAGATGACTCATCAGAAGAGGAGGAAGAAGGAACAGCGGAGGAAGGGTCCAAAGCCGGAGAACGGGGAGAACTAGGGGAACTAGACGGAGGAGAGCATGGCGCCGAAAACAAAGGAGGCGCATCAGAAAGAGAAGATGGAGGAGTAGAGACAGCGGGAGGAGTATCAGGAAAAAGAAGAAAAAAGAGATCATCAGCCGGATAAGTACCAAAGGTGGGGTGAGGATAGAAAGGACGCGTCTCGTCGAACGTGACATCACGAGAGATACGCATCCAACGACCAACAGGGTCCCAACAGCGATAGCCCTTATGCTCATCACTGTAGCTGAGAAAAACACACTCAACAGACTGAGCGGTCAGTTTGGTGTGTTCGCGAGGAGGGAGAAGGACATAGCAAACACAACCAAATAAACGAAGAGTTGAGTAGTCTGGACAGGTACCAGAGAGACGCTCGAGAAGAATGCCACCCTGAAGAGCAGCAGAAGGCTGGATGTTAATGAGGTAAGTCGACGTAGCGACAGCCTCAGCCCAGAAATGCGGCGGAAGAGAGGAAGAAATCATCATAGCACGGGTAGTCTCAAGAATATGGCGATGCTTACGCTCGGCGATACCATTTTGAGCATGGGCGCCGGGACACGAGAACTGAGCAAGGGTGCCCTGCTCAGCGAGGACACCCCGCAGGTGCTGGGAGATATACTCTCCTGCAGAATTAGCACGAAATACACGAATAGGAGTGGAATACTGAGTACGAACCACGGCCACAAAAGACTGATAAATAGGAAGCACCTCACTGCGAGAGCGCATAAAAAACCACCAGGTGTACCGTGAAAAATCATCAATGAACAAAATATAGTATCGATGGCCCCCTTTTGAAGCAAAGGGAGCTGGACCCCAAACATCTGAATGAACTAAATCAAAAGGTCGCTGAGATACAGACACACTAGTAGGATAGGGAAGCTGAATCTGTTTGCCTAACCTACAACCCTGACACGAATGTAAAGACACATCTCTGAGATGCACCCGAAGACCACGACGAACTAATGACGATAAACGGGAGCCACAAAGATGACCCAGCCGATGATGCCACTGCTGAAACGAGCCGGTGACAGAAGCAGCAACCCCAGGAGAACTGACAGAAGAAGTGTTAGCGGAAGGAACGCGAAGCCAGACTAACTCCCATAGCCCCGGAGACTCAATGGTGCGAACCAGAGCCTGTGTACAACGGTCCTGAACAACACAAGAATCAGCATCAAGAATGACACGACAACCAGAATCAGTAAGCTCACTAGCAGAGTAAATGTTCATCTTAAGACTAGGAACATGAGAAACGTCAGGAACAGAGAAGGAGGAAGTAGATAGGGTGCCTCGACTGGAAACATGAAGAGAGGTACCATCAGCCGTGGTAACACGGACATGAGAAATAAGAGAGCGAAGAGCAGAAAGAATAGAAGACGTAGAAGTCATATGAAAAGAAGCTCCAGAATCCAGATACCACGGGGATGACGTACCTGACTGTGTAGAAGGTGGTGGTCGCGCGGTGCCAGAAGAGCTAGGCACAGAACCAGCAGTACCCGTCGAGGAAGAGCCTGTAGCAGCGAGCAGACTACGAAGACCACGGATAATATCCTGATCAGACAGTGCAGCAGCAGGAGGTCCAGAAGCAACAGCAGAAGATCCTGAAGAACCAGCCTGCCGACGAGCAAGGTACTGCTGTCGTAAGCGAGGATCCCTCGTCCAGCAGCCAGAGATATCGTGGCCAGGCTTGCCACAGTGGGCACAGGGAGGACGAGAACCACGAGGCTGCTGAGGCTGACTCTGACCCTGAGTCGGCGGAGCAGAGAGTAGCGGCGGTGCTAGAGACCGTGACGAAGCCGGCGGCACGGGGGGACCACGAGCAGCAAGAACAGATGGAACCTCAAGAAGACCAGCACCACGAAGACGAGTCTCCTCAGCACGAAGCTCAGCCAGTACCTCAGAGAGCGGAACACGACCACGGGCAAGCAGCTGGGCACGACGCGGCTCAAACTCCTTGCGGAGCCGTGACAAGAACTCAAAGACGCGCTGAAACTCCAGATCCGCGCGCACAATCAGACAGCAGGGACAGGTGTTACACACAGCTGTACGAAGAGAGTCAAGCTGACGCCAAATAGCAGCACTCTGAGTATAGAACTCATCAATAGTGGAATCACCCTGCTTAAGATCATGCTCCTGACGAACCACAGACAGATAAAGAGCATCTCCAGATGGCTGATAGCACTGACGAAGAAAAGCCCACTGAGCAGCAGCAGTGGAAAGACCCATGAACTCAGCAAGATATCGAGGCGAACATCGGAAGTGAGAACAGCAGCAGCACGAGCATCCTCATCTATCCACTGAGTGTAGTCAGCCAGATCCAGTCGGTAGGTCGCAATAGCAGTAGAATGCTCCTAGACCTTCCGATCATAATCATCCCGAACAGTATCATCAGCACTCTGGGCTGCATCTTTGACCGCCTGAGTGGCATCGGAGGCAAGGGCAACGGGCGTCAGTGCAATAGGCGCCGTAGGCGCAACGGGGCGCGGTGGACAGGAGACCTCACCGGAAAGCACACCCCAAAGGTGAAGACCGCGCATATGGACGCGCATGAAGGCAGCGAAATCAGGATAATTCGCGCCATCAAAAATCACCGGGCAGCGAGGAATCGTAACATAGCCCGACGAGGAAGACATAGCTCTGTCGATTTATTTTTTCAGATCCGATCTAGATCGATTTAAACCGGCTGACGGGCGAGAGTCGGCGGCGGCGGCGGCGGACGAGGCGGACGAGGCGGCCGAAGAGGAGGTGGCCGCGACGACCGGGCGCGGCGGCGGCCGGAGAAGGAGGCGGAGGCGGCGGCCGGGCGTGGCGACGGGATGCCGGGGCGAGCGGCGGCGGCGGCTGCGAGAGAGAAAAAAGCCTTACGGCTCTGATACCATGTTAGGGTAATAGATTGTTGTATTACCAGAGGTCCAAAGGACAGAATATATAGTACAAATACAGGTGCAAATATACAAAAAGCCCCATAACATATGGAGAAACTACAATATACAAATATATACTCTAACAGCGGCGACCTGACGCGGTTGGTCCAACGTCGAGCGGCGTGCTTCATCGCAGCCTTCGACCGAACAAACTCGTCGCGGCCCGCGTCGCGCTCGAACCAGCGAGCTCCCCCACCTCCAGAGTTGCTTCCCCCCGAGCCAGAAGCTCGCGCGCCGACCGGACATCGCGGGAAGTTTCTCGTCGGTGAAATGGGCTGGCGACGACGGCGCTAGGGTTGGGGCGGCGGAGGAGTAAGGGTTTCAACCCGAACTCTATCAGTGCAATGCTATATGTAGCGGCCAAAGCGGTGGCTAACCGGGCCGCGGTAAAATGTTTATATGTCGGGCCGTGAATACAGGCCTCGCTAGAGCGACAAGATGTGCATCGGCCTATAAAATCGCCGGAGTTTTTCAGTTTTGAGCCGTTTACAGGGCTCATTAGAGATGCTCTTAAGTCTTTCTAGACAGCATGTCCTTTTCGTACCTGGTATGGACTGCCCGTGGTGCAGAAAGGCCATTTCAAGAGTACATCGCACACATGTAATTATCTGGGAACGTAACAAATACAACTTTCATGGTTTCTCAGTATATACCGTTTTCTATACCTTTTCTCGACGGTGAGTCATAAATCATAGTGTGCATAGTGAGTCACGCCTACTAGTATTTCATTTGACGCATGCATAGACTCTGCTGGTATTTGATTTGACGCATGCATAGACTCTTCTCATTCCTCCATGTGCTACATATTGTTAGAACATAAGCCACATATGGATTTGGATACAATATGGATGTGATGGAGCTCTTTAAATCGTTAATTCGTGATAGGGTAATCATAACGTCGGTCTTATATGGTGTGGTTATGGAAATTGGTACTCGCGACCATGGAGAGATACACTCTAGACGCACCCATGTATTATTGTTCGCACACGAACACGTCACCGTGTACCCTCGACGCCCAGCGCGATGCGCGGCAGCACGCGCCAAGGGAGGCTCGCCGGAAGCGCGGTACGCAAGACAGTCCGGCATGCGCTTTTGAAGACCCGAAACCCCACTCGCCCAGGAGGGACCCCGTCAGGGCGGTGCGGCGATGGGTTGCCCTAGGTCGGCCTGACCGCCCCTAGAGCCTCGTGGATTCGCAGCCCTCCGGTATGAAGAACCACGGAAGAACGAGAAGGAAGATACAAGGGAGAGGGATAAAAAAGTAGATGAACACGAAAAAGTAGTAGATGTGTTTGTTCGATTGCTGTTGGTTCAATCGGCCGTCATATATAAGGAGCGGCTGGACTTTCCGTGCAAGAAAGAGGGTTGGATTCACGTCCAAAACCCTAGTTGGGGTCCAACTCGAACAGGCAAACCCGAAATTTGCATAACTGTTCGGTCAAAAACTTGTATGTACCTTCCGGACCACTTTTGAGATAATAAAAAAGTTCGGATCAAAATGTCATAAAAATAAAAGTTGTGTGTCTCGAAACAATGAACAACATTGATGTTGGCCACTTTTTCATTTAATCTTATCTTAATGGACTTTTTCCCTTATTTTCGTATCAAACTCGGATTTAGACCGAACGAATTTAACTCAATTCGACCGTATCTTGAATCTAGAGGCCACATACTTGCTCAAAACAAGTTGACTCCAAAAGTAATGTTGGGCATCTCGAAAAAACAAAGAACTTTCATGTTTTGTACTTTTCCATCCGAGTTGATCTTGACTACTTAAATTAAGTCGTAAGCAGAATGACCGAATTAGGAGGTTTCTTGGGTCGTCCGGGTCCATTGCTCTCGCCTAAGATGAGACATGGTCTGTGGTCCGGCGACCCCCTCACCCGTCCGTGCTAATTCGGCCTCTGTCAGTATTTTGGCTCTCATTTTTGCATACTAACTCGGATCAAGATGATTCAAAAACCAAAGTTGCTTCTTTCGATGAGGCACACAACTTTCATTTTCGGAACTTTTTCATTTGAGGTCATCTTAAAGGACTCATAGTTAAAGCCTCCATATATCAGTCTCCGAATCTTCTTTGAACACTAGCATAATCAACTATTAAGCCTGATAATTCCTTGACTTGATAAGGTACCTCTTTGATGATGATTGATAATCCTTCAAGTGGAATTTTCCAAGTGTCTCTCGCCATTTGCCTTGATTAGTTACAAGCCCAAAATGAGTGCTAACAATTATGATGTCTGTTATCGTTTGGTAGGACACTTGATTGAAGTGTTGATCAAACAAACATCGACAGTGCCGGGTAACATGGATAACCTAATGTTTCTGTTGTGGGTTAACCACAGGGATGGCTCAATCTTTCATGGTTTCTCGAGGAAGTCAAGGGATTCATGGGAAATAGGGCCAACTCACTCCACACGAAGAATATGAAGAATGCACGCAAAACCAAACACGATACACGCCTTTCTCTCGCTCTGGTGGCTACCGGCCCAATATAATCCCCAAATTTTGATGGTATCGAACAAATACTCACTCAATCCCAAACAGAGAGTACAAGTACTATGGTGAGGATATTGACAACTTCACCAGAAACAATTTAAGGAGAAGACTTTGTTCAACTTAGATACCATGGGAAAGGTGCAAAGAGGGGGTTGATAACATGAGCTTCCTTGGAAGATGAGATAAAAATAGAAGGATTCCACTCTAGGGTTTTACAGTGTATTATCAATGTCTATGGAGCAAAGGGTAAGCCATAAGGGCTATTTATAGTAGCTGGGGTGAAGGTTAGGTAAAAGGAATATTCCAATGCATGAAACCCAAAGCTGTGCGTAGACAGATTGCCGGTGGTGATTTTGGCGGTGCCAGTTCTGGCACTGAATTGATCAGGCAGGTTCGGTGGTCCGGTTTGGAGGCGCTTGCTGCTAGTTCGTCATACTGTAAACAAGTTCGGAGTGCACTGGTTTGGAACTGTAAACATCTGGTTCGGTTCGGCAAGCCAGATTGTGCGCCACTGCTGGTGCCGATTCAACTAGTGCAGTTCGGTAGTTGAACCGGTGTGCTGGTTCTGGCACAGGTTTGCCTAGCTCCATGCTCTAGCCTGCTTCTTTGGGTGGAGAAGATCTAACTTGTCATATTTTTATCATTATAATAGCCATATATAGGACTATTTTATAATTTTATTGGCATTGTTATAGCATTGTTTATACAATTTTTAGATGATTTATGGGACTTTCCTACAAAGTATATTGATTTGGTATTTAATTTCTCGGATGCTCCAAACCTATTTTTTCATATTTTGTTGTTTCATGGAATTTTCAGACACCAATTAATTTCAGAAAAAATGTCACGGAAATTTTTCGTGAGAAGGACAATGGACCTAGGAAGCCACGAGGGCCAAACGAGGCTAGGTGGCGTAGACTCACTTGTCTCCTCGGTTCCCCCTTTTTACAGATGGCTTCGTATTTCCCGAAAACCTAGTGCTAGAGTTGCATCTCCTTCATTTGCTCGTTATGCTAACTTTATTGTTGGAAAAGTTATACCAGCACATTTTAATTTATGAAAAAGAAAGATAATATTTTATGATCTTAGACATTACTAAAGTGTGGATGGTATTATTAGACATTGCGTTACTGAATATGAGAAACAGGTTATCATAAGAGATTGGAATGATATTCCTTATGGAGGACATCACACCGCTGCAAATGTATTACAATCTAATTTTATTGGCCTACTTTATTTAAGTATTGGACTGAATATGTTAAAGCGTGTGATAAATGTCAAAGATTAGGAAATATTGGTAACAAAAATGAAATGCCTATGAATTATTCATTACCACTAGAACCATTTGATGTGTGGTGATTTCACTACATGGGACCATTCCTACCATCAAAAACAAAACATACCCATATTTTGATTACAGTGGACTATGCAATTAAATGGGTGGAAGAAATTCCATCCAAGAGCACATATCTTTCTATAGCAATGAAGATGCTCAATCAACTCTTGTAGTAGAGTCTGATGGAAAAGAGGGAAAAATCTTTATAGTGGAGCTAAAAAATAAAGGTTGTGCAGTACTTGGGATGGCCAACTCGATACCGAAACGAGACTCGTAATGCAAGAATAAAGATAGAGGCACATTTGCTATCAATATAAATGCAAGCGGAGGAATGCTTGTCTGGTATCTCCAGGGTATAATAGCAAGGATCTGGGAAATGCTCAGCACCTTTCTTGGTCTGTGATATCAACATCCACCCCAGCCGCTCGGCGCCTTTCTTGGTCGATTTTGCTCTGACGGGGACGACACTATTGGCGGTAGCCCATTGACCCCACGAGAGCGCGCATCGCCGTGACGCCTTCATCGAGCTGGAGCACTCGGGGTGGAATCAACAGGGAAGGCTCGCCGAGAAAATGTGGTAGCCCTCCCCAGACTTCTTGTCCGTCCCTACCATCTGCGAGGCAAATCTGAGTGCGGGGGACGAGATCGTGTGGCGAAAACTGACCACCATCATACCAGCACTACTTGTCTTGCAGCACCAGCCCCGTTACTAGAATCGAATCAATAGATTGGGGATGAGGCGAAGGGGAGGAGCGGCGAATTTGTAAACTGCAAAGTGAAATTCAGGAGGTTCAATTGCGAGGATATTTACCTGCATCGAACCACCGAAAGACAGCGAGAAGTGCATTTTGTCAGATCTCCAACCAGATGCGCAGCAACCTAGATCCGTTACCGCCTCAACAGAAAAGAGCGTGCCGGCAAGAAGCAGTGGAGATGCCGGCGGTGGAGAGATAGTTTTCGCGAGCAAGAGACGGGAGAGCAGATTTGGGGAGAAATGGGGAGGCTCAGGCCAGATGACCGTCAGGCCAGTGCGGTGGACGCAAGGAGGCGAGCTGACCACACGATTCGGATCACACGGCGCACGCGGTGAGCATGCAGTAAGAGAACTTTGCCGTAAGAGGACCGTGCGATATGGGATTGGAAGAGGAGTATTCAAACCATATTATATATCGTGAGGGTTGATACATAACACTGTGAAAATTATTGAATTCCCAATATTTCGTTGTATGGATTTTACCCTCGTGGGGGGTATATATAGAGTTACAAGGGGTAGGTAGACTTGGAGTACAAGATGATCTTAGAGCACTAGTCTATCTCTAGACTATACATGTATACGTACTCTAACATCCCCCTCAGTCGGAGCGAAAGTGAAGCGGACGCTTGCGATTGGATTTAAAGTCTTGCGCTTCCATCGTCTTCACCTCCTTGTCGACATCACCTATGTGGACATGTGAAGGGTTCGCATCATAGAAAACAAAAAAATCCTACGATGGGAACTATACGCCAAGATTTATCTACTAGATACAAGCAACTGGTGGATATATATCCATAGAGAACTTACCCTCGAAGACAACAAAGCTTTGTTAACGAGATGGAACATGTGGATGATGTAGTCGTACACTTGCCGGTCTCAAGATCGTGATGAAGTCCAGCAGGTCTGGCTCCAGCACATCCATCAGATCCAACTCCAGCAAGTCCAGCACCTCCAAGTCCAGCACCGCAAAGCAGCGGTGCATCCATGATCGCACACACGTCTGGTACCCCCCACAACCTCTGTCCCTGGCTCCAGCAAAGCAGCAGAAGCAGCAACTCATTTTCAGATAAAGCCACCGGGAACATGTATCTCGCTAATCCGAGACCATGGGGAAAAATACTAGAGGGGGAGAGAGATCCTTCACAAGGAGGTGTGAGTGTGAAGGTGTGAGAGGGGGCCTTTTATAGGAGGAGGGGGTGCCCCTCCCCATTGCCGGCGCCCCAAGGGGTGACCCTTCACCTCCTCATTCATGTGGTGGTAACTGCCTCCACATAAATTTGCCCCTTCACATTCTCTTTTAAAGTCTCCACTTTAAATGCATTAAATTTCTCCAAATTTAATGCTCTCTCATTTAATAAAACTCTTTTATTAGTTTTATTCAGAATTTTGTTAATTATTTTAATTAAAAAACATTTATATAAAACCCCCTGTAACATTTCAATATTACATGCAGAACCAATTTTAGCAATTTCACCCGAAACAATTTCGGTGTTTATTGAAATAATTCTAGCGCTCTCTTAAATCTTTATCTGAAACATATTTGCTCCAAATGGTGTCGGTATCCCTTAAGTGTGTCACCCTACGGTTCACGAATAATGCAGACATGATCGAGACCCCTCTCCGATCAATAATCAGCAGCAGGACCTGGAGATCCGTATTGACACCCACATATTCAATGATGACTCTTGTGATCGTGTGAACCTTTAACGCTAGTAACTAAATCCCTTTGTCTCGCGATATATTACATGTCCGAGATTCGATCATTGGTATCCCATAACTAGTTTGATCTCGTTACCGACATGTACTATTTTCTCATTCTCGTGATATAACATTCTAGTGATGTCATCACTTGCTTGCATGCTAACCAATGTGATATCACCGAGAGGGCCCAGAGTATATCTATCCGTCATCGGGATGGACAAATCCCGCTCTTGATCCATGAGCCTCTACATAACACTTTCGTAGCACTGAACCCACCTTTATAATCACCCTTTCACGGTGTGACGTTTGATGTTATCAAGATACTCTTCTAGTGTTAGTGATTGACATGATATCATGGTCTAAGGACTGGAATTACTTTGTATGATGTTATAGCAATATAAACACAATGACTTTGATGGTAATGTTATACTTCGGATGAATGTCCATCACATCATTCTACTAATGTTATGACCTTGTTATTAACAACATCCAATGTCCATGATCAGGAAACCTTGATCATCTTGTTAATCAACGAGCTAGTTTATAAGAGAGGCATAACTAGGAACTTTCCTTTTGTTTATTAAACACACATGTATTAACGGTTCCAAATTAATACAATTATAGCATGCAAAATAAACATTTATCATAAACAAGGAATAAGATAATAACCACTTTACTATTGCCTCCCGGGCATATTCCCTTCAGTCTCCCACTTGCACTAGAGTCAATAATCTATTTTGAAAAACTTTGCGTATTGAACACCTATGGCTTTCTGGTGTTGCATATACGCGATTGCTAGTGGTTAACATACTCTCCGGATCTGACAGTTTCAGGTCCGTGTGTATTTGCATGTCTTTGCGTCTCTACGCATCACTCATTCTCAAATGAGATGGCATTGTATAAATTTGCTCCTTTGGTGAGACCTTTAGTTCGTTCGGGTTAAAAAAGCCTTACGGCGGCGGCCGGGCGCGGCGGCGGGATGCCGGGGCGAGCGGCGGCGGCTGCTGCGAGGGAGAAAAAAGCCTTACGACTCTGATACCATGTTAGGGTAATAGATTGTTGTATTATCAAAGGGCCAAAGGCCAGAATATATAGTACAAGCACATGTGCAAATATACAGAAAGCTCCCTAACATATGGGGAAACTACAATATACAAATATATACTCTAACAGCGGCGACCTGACGCGGTTGGTCCAACGGCGAGCGGCGTGCTTCATCGCAACCTTCGACCGAACAAACTCGTCGCGGCCCCCGTCGCGCTCGAACCAGCGAGCTGCCCTACCTCCAGAGTTGCTTCCCCCGGAGCCAGAAGCTCGTGCGCCGACCGGACATCGCGAGAAGTTTCTCGTCGGAGAAATGGGCTGGCGACGACGGTGCTATGGTTGGGGCGGCGGAGGAGTAAGGGTTTCAACCCGAACTCTATATTAGTGCCTCAATATATCCATATAGACATTGATGCCAAATATTCCGGTTTTGTCCAAGTATTTCATCGAAATCCTATTTTAATGAAATTCTTAACTTGTCTCAATAAAAGATACATCAATTCCAATCAACATAATGTATTAGAAATATGTCTCAGCGCTCTCACTTACTTTCTTGCAAATGCAAGCATCACTACAAGGAATCTGGGATTCTATGACCCTCCATTTTCGTCACAAAATCGTCATAGTAGTTCGTTTATGACTATTCTATGAAGATTTTGAGATCGTCGAAAGCTAGGCGTCGCAAATGAACTATAACGACAATTTTGGTAAAATCGTCATAATTGTCTATGACGATATTTGATCGTCATAGACGTTATGATGATCCAATATCGTCATGGGCCATCTAGCATGGCCAAGTCATATCCTACGTGGTTGATCCTATGTGGAAAAACTATGACGAAATTAAATCGTCTTAAATTAAAATCAGCCCAATCCAGTTTGGTCGCTTATATGGGCTCAGCCCAGCAATTCTAGCATTTTTTATATTTTTTCTTTTGAAATTCTAGTCAGCTACATGGGCCAAGCCCAATCATTTCAGCCTTATTTATTTTCTAGGCCTCGGCCTTCTTACAATCCAATTATTTTATAGTTTTGGCCTTTTATCAAATGGGTCCCAACTGTCAGATTCTTGTAGAAATTGGGCCCTGGTTGTTATATTCTTCATAGCTAATTAATTAATAGCCGATATACCAATCTAACATGAGATAAAAAATATGACAATATTTAAATAAAAGCCAAAATAAATTCATTACCACAATATGATAGTCAAACAGATTGAATACATGAAATTCCATTCTAGTTCACATCAGTACCAGTTCAAATAACAAATCTTGGACACCCCTAATCTATAAACAAAACTCCCAGGCTACTCTGGAACTTCTTCAGGCCCTTCAGCTCGGGGACTTGATCTTCTCGTCGGTGTACTCTAGCCTTGATCTTCTCGGCCTCGGTGTTGTGAAGACTAGGGAGCCTTTTCCTGCAACTGAAACAGAAAAGTAGTAAGCAAATGTTTAGGCATATCAATGAATACCATCAGCACAAGAGCAATCCGTACAATGTCCGAGACACAAAAGCATATATTAACTGTAGTTAATCTATAACAACCATTAGTAGGCACCTAGTTAATCTATAGAACAAAAACACATAAGTTATTAAGGAATAAATAATCGTACAAGAATCACTAGATAGCATAGCATGCATACATGATAGATCTATCAGGCCATAACATGTGCCAAAAAACATCAAATTATGGACACATATCCATAATTTTAGCTACCATCACATGTGCCAACTATCTCCCAAGGACATTCACAGCAAAAAAAATGTGATACCCAACACAAAAAACATGAAACTAGCAGCGATCAGTTTTCCTAGTGTTTACGTTAAGCCCAACAACCAGCCTCGGATGGCAGCACCTGCAAGCTTGAATCCAAATCAGTGACGCCACACGGCAGTAATCAACTCACCTCCGGAACATAAGCAAACACGGCCAAAGCACGAGCTCTGGAAGACTCCGGCAGCAGCTGGCCAGCGCGTCTCGAGCCCCACGAGTTCCTCCGCCCACGACCTCAAGCCGTGGTAGAACCCTCGGCCCTCCAGCATCCAGAGGATGTTACTGTTGCGCTTTATTTGCACATAACATCAGAAATACAAGAACTTAAAACCAAGAAACATACCGAAGATGTGTAGCCATATCATTAACAGAATATTATCCATGCTCCCCAAGAATGGTTGCTTATCCAATTGGGGAGCAGCTCTGAGAAACTATTGCAGCAAACATGTTTAGCATATATGTTCCAGTAAGTATACCTAACAAAGCAAGCAACAGGAAGGCCAAAAACTTTCAAGACTTTAAAAATGGCAATCCATCAATTAGTGTTATACAGAATGAACCTAAGAAAAGGCAATGCACTAAATAGGAACAAACTCGAACCAAACCATTCTTGCTACATTTTCCATACAATGATATAAAGCTACTGGTCTCTAAAACTACAGGAGCAAGTTGCACAAATAAATAACAAGGCAGATGCAAAAAAATGTGGACTAATAGCAACTATTTTCTAATTACTTCCATAAATTTCTACAAGATGCAAGAAACATCTTTCTACAATACTAATGCTATAGAAGACGACCATATGCTCCAGGATTATCTCCTACCAAGATGGTGCTACCATTCTCAACGCCACTAGATCCAGGATCACCAAGTGCACATCTAGGATCATATCCTACCAAAATGGTGCTACCATTATTTACACCACTAGCTCCTATAAAAAACAAGAACATCCTTAGCAGGCATGAACATCCTTACAATATCCAATGCCTACTGTAACTGCAATATGAGTGCCACTACAATTAAAAGCCAGACACCACATCACACACACAACTAATTAGCAGACAAGGAGAACTAATAGACCATCTGGTATTCAAATGCATGAAAAATGCTTCAGTATGGTATAACTTGTACCATGCAACCAAAAGTAACTATGAGATAAAAATTGAATGAACTAACAACTATAAACGATACACTAGTATCATTGTTACTGGATTTGAGATAACAAAGCAAAAAAAAATTCAGGCTATTCGAATAAAGTAGAAAAAAAAATTCAGGCTATTCGAATACAGTAGCAAAAAAATGAGATGCCATTTATAGTTGAATTCATTCAAACCATTTACTTGAGGTCTCAATCATATATGATATATCTAACTTGAGGCCATATATCTCAGATATAATTTCTACACTGATCTATACTACGGACAAGTACAACACCACCTATACTATGGACAACTGCAGTAATCACCATATAACACACTGATCTATCACTATTTGATGCAGCAGAACTCCCTTTCCAAACCTATATAACCTACTTCTAAACACAAGTCCAAGGCTTGTTGCCAAAGCAATTTCTTCTATTGCATCCATGATATCTATGTCCAGATTACCCGATATACCAAATTAGTTATGGCAAAAGCTCCCATAAGTGACTAAAACCATTTTGTGCAGAATTTTTTAGGAGTTGGCCTAAAGTGGACAGTTCTAGCAAGCCCTCGATGTAAACTGCAACAAACACCAAACCAAGAGTATAGTTTAAAAGAAAAACGCCCAACAAACAGGATCACGATGTAGTGACTTAGCATCTGAGGACCTAAATGGGATGGAACATCTAAGCATATAGTATAGGACATCAACAATAAGCCATTTCCCAGATTACAACTCTGCAAACATTTCAATTTGTTGTATCTAGTTATACGATCAAGAACTAATACTAATGCACTGTCCAAATTAGTTAGAACAAAAAGGAAATAGTTAATGAACATCATACAGTACCGATAGCCTCATACCTGAATATTTGCTCAGCATCGTTGGCACCGTCCTGCTAAGGGCATGATCTAGACACCATCTTTGGTTCTTGTCGCACCTGTGTGGGGAGGAGGATGTCGTCGTCGGGTTCCTGCAGATACACGACACATGAGAGTGGGTTGATGGGACCTGGAGGGAAACAAAGAGATGGACAGAGGCAAATTAGGGAGGGCGTGGGGCGGTGAGCTCCAGAGACGACGTATTCGGATGGCGGGAGGGCGTGGGGAGGCCTGAATAGCCGGCGGCAAAACTGGGGAGAATCAGGGGAACTGGAGGCTGGCCTGGGACGACCGCGCGATGACCTTGGAGCCCTACAAGATGCACCTCCTAGCACCGGCAGAACGCACACCGGCATCGGGGAAGATGGCGACCGCTGGCTGGGTAGGAGTCGGTGGTGGCGGCGGCACACATGGAGTAGGGAGCTACGGTTTGGAGGCAAGTCAAGGATTGGCAGGGGAGATAGCGGCGCACAGGGAGGAGGGAGTTAGGGTTTGGCTGGATGCCGGCCAGAAAGCCCAACACTAGGGTTCGTAGAGTTGGTCCGTGGGGTGATCTTCCAGGAGGAGGACGGCCGACGCT
This sequence comes from Avena insularis, assembly GCA_023614405.1. NCBI lineage: Eukaryota > Viridiplantae > Streptophyta > Magnoliopsida > Poales > Poaceae > Avena > Avena insularis. The sequence goes on along the minus strand of JAJUPC010000146.1, from coordinate 402,580 downwards.
CCTCGTACATGCAGGGGAGGAGGAGATGGCCGCCACCGCTCGTAGTCGTCTACGCTCTGGAGATGAGCGGTGGCGATGCGGATCCATGAGAGGAAATCCGGCTCTGGAGATGTGTAGTGGCGCAAGTGGAGGAGATCTGGAGGGTGGAGGCGAGACGGTGGTGGTGGCACTATAGGGGAAGGCGCGAGGGTGGCGATTAGGGTTCGGGGAGCGGAGGCGAGAGGGTGGCGATTAGGGATTGTGTGGAGGGGAGCGGATTGGGGTTGGGTTATCTGGGTGGCATCGACAACTTGTCCAAAATACCCCTGGATATTTGTGCGATGCAATACTAGATTTGTGGGTGTTTCGGTCATTTCGATTCAAAATTTGGAGGAAGTCAAGGGGAGGCAGGAGAAATTTTTCGTACGTTGGATGAGAGCAAGTGGATGGCTGAGATCTATGGCGGGGGGATCCATGGATAGTCTATTTGTGTCCTCTGATTGGCTGGCTCTATTCTACAGGCAAATGACCAATGTTATCTCCAAAATCACGTCATAACTTATGATAATGATCCCATATTTTGCGCACATGTGTATCTTGGGACGGAGAACAATATTTCAGGAGGAAATTTTCCTTTTTATCTCCAAAATCATGCCATTTTCTATTTTTCGTTTGTCAAAATCAGAGCGTTTTGTGAAGCAACACGAAATGTTCAATTCAGAAAATGCTACCACGCCATTTTTCAAAAATAATAGACCATCTTACATGTACAATGTCTCAATCAGGGTATCTCAAACCTTTTCGTCCATCCCTAGCAAAAAAACAAATTCATGCCGAATTAGCAGGAAGTGGGTCCGATTTGAACTACAGGTACATTATCTGATGCCCATGATTTTTCGGAAAAATCATTTTAGACTCGCATTATGCTATTTCTGCAGAGATCCAATGCAAGTTTAGCAAGGCTGGACCCCTAGCTAAGAACCTTCATGCCCGCCGTTTGACCATAGTTTGAAACGGGTATAAAAATTTAAAAAAAAAGGTCTGATCAATGCAAATCCTTCGCGTGGCGTCTTATTATCTGACATAGTTTCAATAAAAAATACCAAACTTGGTATATTGCAAGTGTCTAAAAAAAACCTTCTCAGAAATGACCTATCATGTCTGAGGTTTTATGGCTTTCGGGCCAAACGACCAATGTTATGGTCAGAATCGCGGCATAGTTTGTGATACTATGCCTATATTGTGCACCTATGTGTATCATGAGATGGCGGACAATGTTGCAAGAGGAAGTTTTTGTTTTCATCGCACGAAAAATCTATTTTCAATTTTCCGAGCGCAAAAAACGGAGGGTTTTGTTAAGCAACCACCAAACGACAGTTTTAGAATGCTACCACCATATTTTTCAAAAATAGTAGACCACCTTACATGGACAATGTCCCAACCGGAGTATCTCAAACCTTTCCGTCCATCCCTGGCAAAAAAGACAAATTCCTGCCCAATCGGTAGGAAGTGGGTTCGATTTGAACTACAGGTACATTATCTGAGGCCCATGATTTTTCGAAAAAATCATTTTTATACTCGCAATATGCTATTTCTTCAGAGATCCAATATAATTTTAGCGAGGATCGGCCCCTAGCTAAGAACCTCCATGTCCGCCGTTTTGACCATAGTTTGAAACGGGCATAAAAAATTTAAAAACGGTCCAATCAATGCAAATCCTTCACGTGGTGTCATATTATGTGACATAGTTTTAAGGAAAAATACTAAACTTGGTATATTGTAAGTGTCTCAAAAAAACCTTCTCAGAAATGATCTATCATGTCCGAGGTTTCATGGCTTTCGGGCCAAACGACTAGTGTTATGGCCAGAATCACGACATAATTTGTGATAATGTGCCCATATTGGGCACCCATGTGTATCATGAGATGGAGAACAATGTTGCAGGAGGAAGTTTTTCTTTTCGTCGCACAGAAAATCCATTTTCCATTTTCCGAGCGCAAAAAACGGGGTGTTCAGTGAAGCAACCACCAAATGACAGTTTTAGAATGCTACCACCACATTTTTCAAAAATAGTAGACCACCTTACATAGGCAATATCCCAACCAGGATATCTCAAACCTTTCCGTCCACCCCTGGAGAAAAAGACAAATTCCTACCGAATCGGCAGGAAGTGGGTCCGATTTAAACTACAGGTACATGATCTAATGCTCAAGATTTTTTGAAAAAATCAGTTTCAGCAAGGCTTGGCCCCTAGCTAAGAACCTTCATGCCTGCCGTTTTGACCATAGTTTGAAACGGGCATAAAAAATTCAAAAACGGTCTGATCAATGCAAATCCTTCATCTATTGTCATATTATGTGACATAGTTTTAAGGAAAAATACCCAACTTGGTATATTGTAAGTGTCTCAGAAAAAACCTTCTCAGAAATGACCTATCATGTCTGAGGTTTCATGGCTTTTCGGCCAAACGACCAGTGTTATGGCTAGAATCACAAGATAGTTTGTGATAATATGCCCATATTGTGCACCCATGTGTATCATGAGATGGAGAGAAATATTGTAGGAGGAAGTTTTTCTTTTCGTCGCACGAAAAATCCATTTTCCATTTTCCGAGCGCAAAAAACGGGGCGTTTAGTGAAGCAACCACCAAACGACAGTTTTAGAATGCTACCACCACATTTTTTAAAAATAGTAGACCACCTTACATGGACAATATCCCAACCGGGGTATCTCAAACCATTCCGTCCACCCCTGGCGAAAAAGACAATTTTTTGCCGAATCGGTACGAAGTGGGTCCGATTTGAACTACATGTACATTATCTGGCGCCCATGTTTAGACTCGCAATATGCTATTTCTTCTCAGGTCCAATGCAAGTTTGGTGGGATTTGGTGCTCGCTCGTCGCGGCTGCCGAGCGGGAGAGGGGGAGAGAGGCAGTAGTGGTCGCTGCAGGTGGGGCCTCGATGTGAGGGGATTAGGGTTTGGGGCAGTTGGGGTCTCGATGGCGATCACGGATGGGTGGTTACGTGTGCAGTTGGCTGGAGGATTTCACCAAATTACCCCTGATCATTTATGCCAACCAAATCAATATCCAACTTAGTCTACCTACCTTATATTGCCGTAAATAGAACATAAATTTTTAAATAACAAATGTAAATGCCGGAAGAGTATATGCTTCATTGTTATTTCTCAACGTTGCAATATGTAAGCACTTCCTTATCCATACATTAGTGTTAAACAAAACTACCCTATAAATAATTACAATTTTGATTGCTTATTTTTCATTTTTGGAATTTATATAAATGTACACCTTGCGTCAAGGGCATTATTTTCTTTTCAGTTTTGGCATTCGAGGTTTAAGCATAAATTTTATGTTCAACTTTCTGTCAATAGTTAGAAAATCACCGCCACAAATAGTTTTTGTTCATATACCTAAAGTAGCTATAAGAAAAAAAGTTAACGATTAATGGATGTCATAAATATCTAGAAATCCAGTGTTGCACGTAGAGTATGATCCAATGTAGAAAGTCCTCTAAAAATACGACATATTATACTTTAAATAAAGAAAAGAAAAAGATATATAGTATGCACGTAGAGTCCTCCCAAAATACGACATATCTACCCCAAATAAAGAAAAGATGGCACGTCTTATCTGTCATGGGACCTTTTTTAGATACACGGGAGTTCTCTCCATATTGGATACACCAGTATAGATCTTGTCAACGTGACTACACAATAAAATTACTCAAATAACTAGTTCCATTCATTTATAAAAAGAAAAAAACACGATTTTTTCCAAATTTGCTTTGGGCCAAAGTTATTCTGGGTCCACATCTTAACCTCTCACGTTAAAAGGGCCATAAATTTCTTCTCATCTTGTTAGCAGCGGCCCAAGTTTTGCAAAAGCTAACGGCCCAAGCTGAAGATCCGACCATACCATCGAGTTAAAGGAGCGAACGAGTGGTCGTCCAACACAAAAGATTAAGTGGCGTAGTGGTTAGCGGCATCTGCTGTTCGGGTGGTCGCGGGTTCGAAGCCCCACGTGTCAAGTCAGTAGGCAGGTCCTGCCTGTTGGTCCCAATACTGTCCTAGTAGAGACACCTCAGCAACAATTGACACATAGGCATACGAAAATTTACACATAGACATAACACCTAGGAAGAATTGGTGATGTGGTCAACTAGACATTTAGATATATCATAGTTTAGATGCTATGACGATTTAAATTGGTCATTATCGGTTAAAAATAAGGCCATATGCTGAATCAGCTCGACTATGACGATATCACATTGTGAAATTACGACGTTTCTGAGAAAAATCGTCTTCATTTTGCTAGGTTTTAACCCACCCAAACACGCTATGACCATGTAGTGCAAAATCATCATAACTCTATGACGATTTTGTCCACGATCACTATCAAAAGGTCATAGGTTGTCACATTTCTTGTAGTGCATCTTCATCATCTCCGATAAATTTAAACTCTTTTAATAGTTTCATCATGGTGAAGATTCCAACTCCGCTATGCTTACTTCAACCATTGAAGTTTGCATGTCCTTCTTAGCATCATTTGATTTAACAAAACCCTTTGGACCGTGTCATGTACATGTCCTAGGTAACCATTCTATTAGAAGAACCTTGTTTTGTTTATTCAACTACCATATACCAAATTATATGTTTTGATTGCTACATTAATCCGTTAAGACTAAATGTCACTATGAAAGATCAAATCTTGTCATAGTCAACTTCTTGAACATTGTCGTAAACTCCTTTCCGACATGTCGACTATTTCATAGATGTCAAACATCCATGTCTATTTATAGATCCAAATACGACCGATAGGCTTCATGCCTTTCCGGAGGGTCTTTCAAGTTCAAAACTTGATTTCTCGTGTATAGAAACTATCACGGATTTTATGACTTCTAGTCATTTTAGGGAGTCAGGGCCCATCATCGCTTCTTTGCATGTAGTCGATTCATCATTGTCAAAAGAATAATGACTTCTGTTTCAAATCTTACTATTTGATTCTTACCGACCCACACGGTTCAATAGGAACTCTAATCTCTGAGATCACAACCTTTGTAATGACGGGAGCCATGAGCAATTTAGCCACCACCGGGAAACTTTCTGGCGCTGCGCTACTTAGCACATATAGCCAAGGTTCTACAACCTTATCAAAGTTCTATTGTCCTCCCACTTAACTTTTTGCGAAAAATACCTTCTCAAGAAACTTGATGTTCCAAGCGACAAACTGTTTTGTCCTCGGTGTTATGGAGGAATTCCCAACAAAATCTTTGGGATAACCTACAAAGACGTGCTTATCCGACTTTGGTTATAAAGATTTTACATATGCATAGCATACCAAAATTTAAGAAAAGACAATTCGGGTTTTATCCCAAACCATAACTCATATGGTGTCATTTCAACGGATCACGATGGTGTTCTTTTCAGTGTAAACACGGTAGTCTCTAAAGCTTTGACCCTTAAAACATAATGGCAGTTTTATAAATGACATCTGTGATCTTACCATGTCAAGCATGGTTTGATTTCATCTCTCGAATATGCCATACTCCTATGGTTTATTGGGAAACACAAATCATGGAACACTTCCTCAAATCTTAGGTATTTTTCTAAACATGTAACTCAAATATCTTCCTTTATGATCGAATCATAAACTCTTTATTTTATTGTTACAATGATTTTCCACTTCATCTTGAAAGTCTTTGAACAATTTTCAAATGTTTCATACTTCTTCCTTATTAAGTAAATATATAGATATATTCACTCAAATTTCTGGAGAAAGTATATAAAGCAAAAATATCCATTGCATATGGCTACACATAATGGATTATGCACATCAGCATGCACAATTTCCAATAAGCTAGTCATCTGTTCCTCTTTGGCCTATGAACGGAGTTTCAATTATCTCGAGGAAAGTTTCACAAGCGTCAATTGATCAAAATCAAAAGACTCCAAAAATCCATCAACATGGCGTTTCTTCATGTTTACTTTCCAATATAATTCAAACAGCGATGTCACTTTATAATTGATCTTCCAATCATTTGTCTTACGACATTTTAGCAATAATGTTTATGGATGTGATTTCTCCAACAAGACTTGTAAAAGTTCATCCATCCTTTATGGAATACGGTAATTATTTGAACAACCATTGTTCTCGTAATACCGGAACAAAATAACAATTATGAAAACAAATCTCGAAGGCTAGGTTTGACGACAACGAAAAACACAATAACACTTTATTTGTTTTCGATGAACATCATCACTTATTCTCTTGCTAGTTACTTAGGCCGTTGCAGTTCATGAATTGTGTTGTTCTGTATGACACTTCACACCAACCAATTCGGTATCCAATACCTAAGAACCACATTGTTTAACAAGCAAAGAATACAACCATAACATGTATATCTTCTATATACCTAAGCTGGACATCTCCAACTTTTCTTTTCTACCAAATATTTTATAAATTCTCTTTCAGCAATTCCCTTTCCTTTTAAAAGAATCTATCATAATCAATAGTGGTGTCATTCACATGACACATAGTGCAAAGCGTATACAGTCAAATACTAATACCTTTGGACTTGCACTTTGAAGTGGATCACCATCATCAAATGTTTGGCATTCTTTTAAAAATCCATTCTTTAGTAATATTTTAGTGTAGTAAACATTTTACTTACATCTTCTATTCATCCTTATCATGACAACTTTCATGATCAAGCTACTATAGCCTATAAGGAAGAATGACGAGTATAATTTTAGTTCTCGAAACCTTTTGGGAGATTCGGATGCCTAGCATCTCCATCCTTCACAAATTCTCATAGAATATGAGAACATGTATTTTGCTAAATTATACTCTATCATAGTGCAACCAAAAACTTCATTTTAGATATCACAATATCTTTCACACATGATGGTTTCTGAAACAATTCTTTCAGCTCCTAGATAACCTTGATATTAAAACAACTTTTGAATATCAAGAAACATGGAGGCAAACATGATACTTTAGATACTAACATTGGAATTCTTACTCTTGATTTAATACTACTTATTAAACTTCATGGAGTAAATAGAGTTTGCTGAAAGTTTGCAATAGGACTTCTAAACTTTAAATTGACATTCAAAACAATACGATACCAGTTCGTAAAGTAAATATCCATAATTCTATAGTTCTATTATCTCAATTAAAACTAAGCATAAGGTAGTAAACAGATGCCAATGACTGCAACAAATTATTCAAATTCACTTTGATTTAGTTTATGAAAAATTTGGTTCAACTAACTGATGCGCTCGACTTTCGACATAGAGCTCATTGGGAACCCCAAGAGGAAGGTATAATGAGCACAGCAGTAAGTTTTCCTTCAGTTATGAAACCAAGATTTAATCGAACCTGTAGGAGCAAGGAAACACCCCAAAGGTGTTACTAGCTGAGCTTTGGCAGGGCGCACTACCGGTGCTAGTAGCAACGTGGAGAACTGCACAACACAACCACAGAACTTTGTCCCCTACTTGCGATGAGGTTGTCAATCTCACCGTGTTTTGTGGAAAACAAAGGAATAAACGTATCGAATGGAAAGAAGTAAAAGTTTGCAGAAAGTAAACACAAAGCAGTAAAAGATTGTAGATTGAATGTAAAAGACAAGGATCGGGATCCATAGTTCACTAGAGGTGGCTCTCCTTAAGATAGATAACATGCTGGGTGAACAAATTACAGTAGGGCAATTGACAAACACCGGGAAAGCAATACATGCATATACTAATCATCTTGACTCCTTTGAGATTCGATTGGGCATTACAACATAATACATAGACCGCCATCCAACTGCATCTATGACTAATAATCCACCTTCAGGTTATCATCCGAACCTCCTCCAGTATTAAGTTGCAAGCAACAGATTATTGCTTTACGAACTGTGTGTAAAGTAAACAATATGATTGTTCTATGAAGAAAGGATTGTTGTTTTCTCCCTAGTAGCAACAGCACATCTAGTACCTTAGAGATTTCTGTCACTTCCCTAGATTACCAGAGGCATGAACCCACTATCGAGCATAAATACTAACTTCTGGAGTTGCTAGCATCTACTTGGCCACGATAGCTACTAACAACGGAAAGCATGCAAGATCTCAAATAACAAAGACATGATATAATCAATAATCAATCTGAAATAGCATCTCAATATCCATCGGATCCCCGCAAACACAACATGTATGAATTACAAATAGATGATCTTGATCATGAACGGAGCTCACAAGATCTAAACATGAAAGCACAAAGGAGGAGAAATCAGCCATCTAGCTACTACATGGATCCGTAGTCCAAGGATGAACTACTCACGCATCACACCGGAGGCTTGCATGGTGATGAAGAAGGCCTCCAGGGTGAATTCCCCTCTCCGGCAGGTGGGAAGAGCTTCGATCCTCCCGATCTAGGGATGGAGATGATGGCGACTCTGAACTCTTCGTGGATTTTTTTGATCGGGCACTTAGGGTTTTCGTCCCGAGGGCAATATATAGGCGGAAGGAGAGGCCGAGGGGGTGCCGGGAGCCACCACACCACCCCCTGGCACGGCCAGGCCTGGCCGCGCGGCTAGGTGGTGGGGCCGGCCCCTGGCCCCTCTCTGTCTCGTATTCTGGCACTTGATCCCTTCCGGAAAAATAGGCACTTTGGCTTTTCCCCCGTCCAATTCCGAGAATATTCATTTTCTGACTTTCCTGGAACCAAAAATAGTAGAAAACAGGCAGCTGGCACTGTGGCTCTTGTTAATAGGTTAGTCCAAGAAATCATATGAAAAGTACTCCAAAGTTGGAACAAAACACAAGAAAGTGGATAAAACCAAGCATGGAACATCAAAAATTATAGATACATTTCCAATGTATCAACATCCCCAAGCTTAACTCCTGCTCGTCCTCGAGTAGGGAAGTGATAAAAAGAAATAATTTTTGAGGTGACATGCACCATCAAAGACTTGATCAAAGTATTTGCAAAACATTCAAAGCTGGGATCATAGTACTTCAATCATAACATGAAAGACAAAGTTCTAGCAATAAGCAAAGAAACTATGATGCAACATGAAAAGGCACAAACAAAATATTCATGAATAACAATGCTTTGCAAGACGTTTGTTTGTTTCACATAAAGAAAACATAGCATAAAAGTATTCAGCTTGTCCCTCAATAGAGTAGCAAATATAAATGCATAGGACACCTTCAAAGTTCATAAGAGTGACTAGATACAATAGTTTAAAACAAGCAATAACAAGTTATGCATCAATCAACTAGTCTTGGGACAATGCGCATAGAACTAAGAATGGCCACTATGCTCTCAAAGTACGTGCATAAAGATAGAAGGTGGAGACTCAATATAATGGTGGGAAAGGCCTTTTGTAAAAGGAAGTAGGGATTCAAGTCTCATAAAGAGCTTCCAAAAATTATGGTACTTATAGCTTTCAGCTTTCATTGCCCCTATCATCAGCATCTTTAAGGTGATTAAGGTTAAAGTGACACAACTAAGAGGATATGCTTGACAAGTTATAAACCGAAATCTCATGCCCTTTACTTACGAAGACCGATCCTCATGCTACTCAACTTCAGTCACGAGTAAGCTCTTGTCATTGTAAGTATATGTGTATCAATAAGAACCGCCAACGGGGTACCCCTTGCACATGATACGGGAGCTTTCCCATAATCAAAATGACAAGGCAAGCAGACAATGAGCATCTCAGCGATCTTTTTATTTGTTATTTGCATAGGTTTTTATTGAGGATGCTTCATAGAGTGCTCATTATGGTGATGCTGCAAGTTTCCACCATGATTAGGCATGGCTTAGGCTAGCTGACCCAGTGCTTTCTCTAACACACATACAAACTCCATGATCTTACAAGTTCCACTTTTATTTCACACCGCCGGGATCCGTAAGCAAAAGAACATAATATTAACGAGGTACAAAGTACAAGTGCAATGTTGAAAGCGTTCCCCATGAAACATGGTTCTGCTAATTTCAACTTATAAAGCGCAAGCATATACGCAACAAAGAAGGACCCAATGGTTCAAGTTTATTAGAGGCAATAAAGTAAAGTGTGCCATCAAGTTCGTGAGAGCTTTAGTCACTAGTTTTCTCATAACAAGTGAAAGGTAGACAAAAGCATGAATATACTTGGAATAGCATAAGCTAGTAGGTAGGTATGGTGGAATCTTTTGAATAACTTGGTTTAGGGAGTTGGATGCATGAGTAGAACTCATACTTTGTTGTGGAGGCAAGCAAAAGACTGGGAACGACAAACTAAGAGAGCAATAATGGCCATAATCATGCAGAGCGACAAAACATCATTCATCAAACATTAAAGTGATACTACAAGTTGAAAACTAAAGGATCATAAAGGCTATGGTGACATGAGATAGTCATAACATGGTGTGAGCATGTGCCAAGTCAACCCAAATAAAGCATCAAAGGAGAATACCACTATACTATGCTTTAATATGCTAAAACAACAGATGATTCATCCAAGGAACATTAAGCAATCTCAGTGTTTTATAACAAGTCATGCTATAGCTGTAACATCCCAAAACTTTAATCCAAGCTGATCAAGATCAAATCATCCAAAAATGGGGTTAACAAAAACTTTTCCAAATTTAAAATGAAAGCATTCATATATGTGTGCATTTAAAATAGGAGTTGTTTGAAATGCCATGATTGTTTGATCCAATGCTTGTAAAATGTTTCTTAAAGAAAATCAAAACTTTTCTTAAAGAAAATCAAATAAAAAAGAATTAAAATGAAGGAATGGTCATTTTGGCAAATTTAACTCCCATGCCTACTTTGGCTATTCCTAGTACTCAAAACTTAACAGAAACAATTCTTGATCTTTGCACCCCTTGCTAGTACACATAATGAGGTACCAAGGCCCACCTTTTGATCTGCTAAAAACATTCTGTAAACTATTTTAAATGACAGTTTAAAATTGAATCTAATGCATATGCATAGATCACCCCTATTTCAAAAACCATCTATTTGAGCTCCATTTTCAAAACCCTTGCAACCAGAGACTACCTAGCATTAGTGGAGATCACCCAAAAATTTTGAACTCAAAATTCAAAACTTTTTCTCTTGCGGCCATTTCATCAAACACTTGGCATGCTTAATCCCACCTCTAATCCTAGCTCACTATTCTGCACAAAGTTTTGCCCCCATTTGACCTCCATTCAACCTCTCTGTCCCCTCTTGGTCTAACCATGTCCTTAGCACCCCTGTCCTCTGTCCCTAACCCCCAGGCCATGCCATGCCGAGCCATGACTCGCCGGCCAAACCTTGCCCCGCTGTAGCAGACCATCTCCCCTTCTCTCTCCATGTCTAGGAGGTAGCCAACACCTCACCGCCCCTCTCTGTCCCTTGCCCGAGCCAAGTGCCGCCGTGGACCACAGAGGAGAAACCGTGCCCAGTGCCACTGCACCATGCCGATGCCGCCCGCAGAGCACGTTATGTCCCCGCGTGCACAAGCTGCCGCTCGACCGCTTCCCGCGCCTGCCACTCCGCCTCGACCTGGAGAACACCCCAGACATCCCCGTTCGCCGCCCAAAGCCCCACAGCCACCGCTCGCCGTGGACACAGCCGCTTCGGCCGTGCAGAGCGCCACCTCGTCCAGACCGCATACCACCGCCCCTATGGCTTAGCTCTAGACAGCCCCGAGAGGAACCCGCCCATCAATCGCCCCCCCCATGCCGCTAGCTCGCCGTAGCCATGTCGCCATCGTCGACCTCCCATCCCGCTCGGTCTCACCGTCGGGCCTACAAAAAGAGCCCTCCCCAGCCATTCTTCTCCACACTATTCCACTCCCCTCACCTCTCTGAACCTCACCCACCTCTTGCCGGAGCAAGTGGAGCAGCAGCTCACCAGAATTGGAGCCGGCGCCTCCGCCTCGGGAGGAGAAGGGTGCCGTTGATTTCGACCACCCCAAGCTCCGTCGTGACCACGCCTCGCCTCGCCGTCGTCTTCCACTTCGTTTGCCCGCCTCGCCGACTCCTGGAGCCACAATGCACGCCTCAAGAGACCCCACCGAGCCGCTTAGGGTTCGAGCTGCGGCGACTGTTCGTCGACGACGACGCTCAGCCTGTTGATCACGCTCGCTAGATCGCCCACAACCAACACCGCATCGTTTCGCATGTTAAGATCCGCTGACAAGCGGGACCCCCCTGTCAGCTGAGCCCCGCGCCGCGGAGCGCCACTGGGCTAGCCCATTCCTTTTCCCGCGTTAGCCCACAGATTCAAATCTGGATTTTTCTTTTTAGTTAGAATCTAGTTTCTGCCCAGTGTTTCAAAAATCAATTCTGTGAGTTTGACAACCCAAATTGCATGAAACTAATTTTGTCTGAAAGGTATTGAAATGCTCTATCCAAGACCGTTGGATTTAATTCAATTAGAGATATAGATATCTCCTAATAAAAATAAGAAAACAGAGGTATTTGCAACTTGCAACATTTTTATAAAGTCAACCAAGTTAGCTTTTGAGTTGATTCCAACTCTCAAAAATCACATTTCATCATATCTATCCAAATATGTAATAATATTAAGGTTTACATGTAGTGACTTTGGACTAGTACCAAAATAATGCTATATAGGCATTTCTAGTCACCTTAAATCATTAAATAATAAACCTAAACCAAAGTAATATTGATCCAACCTTTAAATCTTATTCCCGCATGTTAGAATATGTGGTGAGGACATGTGTCCACATGATCCCATATTTTGGTGGTGAATATTAAATTTTAGTTAATATTTCAATGAGTAGAAATTACTTTTCTAAAATAAAAAGGATGAAACTATTGAATTAAAACTTGTAATGTTTGTAATGATAATAGATCATCAATTGTGTGTTTTAGAATGCTACTGAGCCTAGTTAAGTATTGTTTGGTGATTGTGCCCTCCCTATGTATTTCTAGACGATAGTACTGACCAAGCTTTCGAGGAGGAGGAGTTCTACCAGGAAGAAGAAGAAGAAGAAAACTTTAACCACTTCACCAACCAAGGGAAGATATTAGTGGCAAGCTAACCCTTGCAAAACCTACTTTAGCAAGCTATGGTTAGTAAGCTAGAATAAAACTAGATGGTTTAGCCAAGATGCCTTAAGCATGCTTTGATCACACCCCTTTAACTATTAGTACCCCAAGTCTCATGGACAAGTTTTACCCCCTTAGGTTATACAAAGTTCTTTACTTAAAATTGAAGGTAGCATAAAGAGTATAAAACTTGACCTACTTAGAAACTTTTAGATGTCATTCTATGGCATGAGATTGATCCCATCTTTCCACCTTAGTGAACACTCTTAACTTAGTAGTTTAGAGTAGATCAAAAACTCGAGTCACTTTAGATGGGAATACCTGGTGAAAATGAGTCATTCTAATGAGATGTTTTGACATGTGTTGAGAAACACAAATGGTTGATGATGATGAAAATGTTAAGGCATGAGCCTTAACCCTTTTATAAAACTGATGGTTGGATTCGGATGCGATACCATTCCAAATTTACCGTACAACCACATTACCTGAATTGGGTAAGGCTTAGCTCGAAATTTATATGCTTTATTATTAGTTCCCTCATGGGAGAGGTTTGAGCTGAGGCTACCTCTCATGATGTCCACCTATGAAGTGCCCAAGATGACTGATGGTCATGGTTGGGAGGCCATGCTCATAGGAGAGGTGCTTATACTAGGGTGTGTAAAGGGAAGGTTATGTTTGATTATCTGCATACTAAGTATGAGGATTTAGGGTTATCCCTGACAAATGTATCGAATCTTGTGGTGAAAGTGTACCACCTATGTAGAGTGTCAAACTATTCGAATAGCCGCGTCCGCGGTTATGGACAGTTCGAATGGCCATACTGTTTCGTTGTCGGATGTTTTCTAAATAACTTGAAAGGGATGATGAACTTGACTTGACCACAACAGGGTTGTGTTTATGATAATAGCTTCCCAACTTAAGTGATTCTAGAGTTTTACTTTATCTTTCTTTGCTTCAGAACTCAGCTTAGGTTTCCAACTTAACTTGATAGTTAACTTAATTTCAGCACTTCAATTTAGAATTATACTCCTTGTTAGTAATAGTTTGCGAGTACTTAAAGAGTACTCATGGCTTTTGTCCCTGGCTATTATCATGGCCAGACTATGAAGGAGATTATCAAGATGATGGTCAGCAGGACGGCTATGATAACGAGGACTATCTGCCTTCATCAGCATTGCCTATGCCCCTCAAGATGGACCCCACCGCTAGCCTATCGTTTATTTCCGCTCCTTGTTGTATTAATGTAACATCCCAAAATTTTCTTTAAAAATCTTCATCATAGCATTCATATCATCATGGCATGTACTACTTGGCATTAGATTTATCCTCCAAAAATTTGGTGAAATTTTGAGACTTTTTGGAGCACTTTTGCTAAATTCAAAGAAAACCATAAATCAATTCAAAAAGAAAAGAAAAAGGGAGAAAAAAATAGCAGCAGCAACAACATCTGGCCTTTCGCCCCAAGTCGACCCAACCAGCCCACCCGAGCCAACTCTCCCCCTCTCTATTTTTCTGCACACCCCCTCAACCCACCCCCTCCCACTTACCACTGGGCCCTATGCCACGTCATCGCCACCTCGTCGTCTTCAACCCCAAGCGTTAACACCCTCCCCTTCTTCCGTTTGAATCGGCTCAATTGAGTTACCCGCATTAAACCTCCACCTTGATCGCCCTTCTTAATCCCCTCCTTCTCCCCACTACCGTTTCCCCTCAGCCACTTCCCCCGGAGAGCACCCAGGCTCCCCAATTACAAGCTCAAACCACCGCTGTCCGACGCTACTCCGGTGATGATTCCGGTGAGTTTCAGCCGTGCCGTGCCCTCCTCTCTGCCCTATCACCCTTGCCATGTCCTGGCGCATCTTTTAACTCCGGCCGCATGCTTTCTCTTGCCCCAGGTCGACGACACGGTCTACTTCGGCGAAACTCCCTCTGTCGCCGCCATCCGTCGAGTTCTCCGGTGAGGTTAAGGTTCCCGCCGCCCCTTTTTATCCTCTGCTAGATCATGCTGACCCGGGCGCCCCTCACTAACCCCTCTCCTTGCCTGTTCGAGCCCCAGATCATCGTCATCGACGTAGGGACACGAGCTCCGCCGTCGACAGAGCTCCGGGGACGAATCGAGATCGAGGCAGAGCACCCCTCCCTCCACCATGACCTCCATCGAGACCGCCACGACCGCCTCGATCTCTGGTGAGAGTCCACGGACCCCCTGCCCCTTTAGGACCACCGGAACACCACCGTCCGACGAGCCTCCGCCCTGCACAGAGAGCCAGCGCCGCCAGTTTGTGGCTGCGCGCTGAGCACCGTTCGATCAAGTTTTAGCGGCTAGGATTAGATCTCTAGCCGAAGCGGTACGGGCTGATCTGGTCCATCCGTTCCCACTTAAATTTGACGGCCCGTAGCGATCGATCCGACCAAATCGGTACAGACCAATAGGGTTGCGCCACGTCGGCTAGGATATCTGTTTAATTAGAAAAATAGACAGATTTTATATTAAACTTAGAAATTCAATAACTTTTGTTCCACAATTTAGAAAAATGCAAAATTGGTGTCTATGGATTCAGAAAAATAAGACCTTTATTATAGAAGCCTTGTTTCACACTTTTGCCTATGTAAAATTGGATTTATAGGCAGAACCTTTTTAGGAGTATTTTGCTCATAGAAATTGTTCTATAAATTATTTTCAGGTATTTCTTATGTATTTAGATGAGGTATTTTACCCTCTGTACTCTAGACTCTGTAAATTATAGAATTATGATCATATCATTGCATTTTGCATACATTCATGTTTTTGTAATGTTTTATTGATTGAATTATTGTTGTTGCTTGATCTTGTATAGATTGTCTGGATTGTGAAGTTTGTTGCTGTGAGGATTGTACCTATTCCCCTAGCTACCAAGGCAAGTGATATTTCATCTCATGTCCTATTATTTTTTCACTATTGCACTAGTGTTATTTTGGTAGATTTTAGCATGATAGGATTATTTACATGTTCTATATTATGCTATGCTACCCTATAGATTATATCTTGGTAGCATCTCCTAGTTGAAAGACTTCGTATGCTAGAGTGCTTAGCCATGCTATTAGAATTCGTGGGTGGATTATACACATAAGATAATATGGAAAGATATTATTTTGTTTAACTAAGGAAACAACTAATGTTAATGAAACACCTGGGTGGAATGGGGCTTGCTTGGATTATGTTGAGTGGTTACTCAGGGGCCATGTCTATGTTCAGCTGGTGTATCACACTTGTGGATGGCCACCCAGGAACAAAGAGATTGGAGACATTCTTGTCATGAAGCTTCTAGTGCAGCCACATGGCATATGGGCTCTGCCTTGACCAAGTAAGTTGCAAGAACTCAGCCAGACGGACAAAGGGTGGTAGTGACGATAGGATGGAACGCGTCCGTGGTGGTCTGAGGGATTGCTTCTGAAAAGTCTCGTCTCGATGCATGTCGAGTCTTGTGGGGAAAGTGCACCACCTCTCGAGAGGGTAAAACTAAGTACTTAGCCGTGTCCCCGGTTATGGACATTCCTGAGCCTCAAGACAGTGAAATAGTTCAATAATCTCCTCATCCAAATTTCTCTAAGTTAAAACTTGTGGGTGAACAAGGGTAGAGGTTCAGTGATGTCTATCATTGGTACCTTAGTGTAGAATGAGAAAAACTTACTCCTCAAAAACTATAAGTTAAACCAGCTTTTAGCAAAGCCAGTCATAACCCCACTTAGCCATATATTCATGTAGTTGTTGGATTATACTAAGTATCTATGGCATCACTTGCCAATACAATTCCAAATGTATTGACCCTTGTGGCTGTAACTTATTATGTTGCAGGATACTCTGATGATGAGTAGGGTTGCGGGTCTACACTCGACATGCTTGCCTATGGCGCATGAAGACTAAAGACTCTATTATTATTATGCTATGTAATGTGAACCTTAAGTGTCTTAACCTTGGGCTAAGTGAGTTGTAAGAACCATTATATTCCTGGATATGCGATGTAATAATGACCTTTGTTTCTGTGTACTTCATCTTAAACTGTGGGTGCTAGCATTTGATCCAGGGACTAGCACTGCAATCACAGGGATCTTACCTTATTATGGTGAGATCTTACAATTAAAGACTGGATCATGAGATCCTTGTTTGTGTAAAACCTTATGTATGGTTTGTAATGGATGATGTACTGTGATATCCAATTCGTTATGTCTCGCAAAAATGGTAATCCTGGGATTGCGAGGTATGGCATAACGGGCATCTGGGATTAAAAATCCGGGTGTTAACAACAGCAAAGAATACTAAGCATAAAGCCAAAACAATATCAAGGATGGCATGACAAAGCATAGGCCACAGTAAAAAACGAGCTCTTTTTACCACATAAGCATGAACTTTCCTACTCTTTTCCAAACCAAACCAAACTAATTGCAAACCAATGTATGAAAGAGGGGGTCCAACCAACTTATTCAGAAAACTAAGCAAACCAAGCAAACTAAAAACCAAAACGAAAGCGAAAAAGAAGACGCTCCAAGAAAAACACAACTGTGCATGAAACAATAAAAATGAAGTGTTTGGAAGAAACCTGGAATTTTTATTGATGAAGAAGGGGATGCCTTGGGCATCCCCAAGCTTTGACGCTTGTACTTCTTGGATATTTCTTGGGGTGACACGCGTGGCATCCCCAAGCTTGAGCTTTAGTCCATCATTCATCTCATTACTCATTTCTTCCATACACCTGAAAATTTTCCTTCATACAAAACTTCACACAATCTTTATTAGCAACATTAGTGCACTCAAGATAAATAAGTCTTAAGGTTCAGTTCTAACACCAAATAAACTTCCATTAGAACACTAGCTACTGTAGCAAGGCATCCCCAATCTTTGACGCTTGTACTTCTTGGATATTTCTTGGGGTGACACGCGTGGCATCCCCAAGCTTGAGCTTTAGTCCATCCTTCATATCATTACTCATTTCTTCCATACACCGGAAAATTTTCCTTCATACAAAACTTCACACAATCTTTATTAGCAACATTAGTGCACTCAAGATAAATAAGTATTAAGGTTTAGTTCTAACACCAAATAAACTTCCATTAGAACACTAGCTACTGTAGCACTTCCCTCAAAAAGTTCAATTCCCCAAAAGAACTCAAGAAGGAACTAACAAGAAGCAAATGCAGAAAATGGCAGAAATCTGTCAAAACAGACCAGTAGGTAAAGACGAATTTTTGCGAAGACCTTCTGTTACTCAAATCAAAAACTGTTGAACTAACGAAAGTTATATAACAAACTGGGGCAGAAGCACACAAAATTACAGCTCAATCCGACATACAGAGCTCTCTCAGGAATTTTTACGGTGAAGCACAGAAATCTGTTTCGGGACAGCAACTTTCCCAATCATTACTTCACTCTCATTAGAGGTTACTCTTGGCACAAAAAGAAAATAAAAAGGATAAGGAGAGGTTATTACAGAGGTAATAAATTCCGAGACTCATATAAAACTCTTGGGTTATCTCCCATACAGTACTTTTCTTTAACGCCTTTAAGTTAGGCATAAGAAGCAAAGAAAGAATCAAGTGTTCTCAAATGAAGAAGCATTAAGACCAAATTTTGTTTTCATAGGAGAAGTAAAAGAAATCTTTTCTCTCTTTTTAGGGAAGTGTTCTATACCTTTCTTGAGTGGGAGTTGATATTTAATGGTGCCTTGTTTCATATCAATGATGGCACCAACAGTTCTAAGAAAAGGTCTTCCCAAAATAATAGGACAAGAAGCATTGTATTCAACATCCAAAACATAGAAATCAACGGGGACATAGGAATCGTTAACCATAATAAGAACATCATTAAGACTCCCCATGAGTTTCTTTTTAGCATTATCATCAAGTGGGACATTCAAATAACAATCCTCAAGAGGAGGCAAATCAAGCATATCATAAATCCTTCTAGGCATAATAGAAACACTACTATCAAGATCACATAAAGCTTTGAAATCAAGTCATTCACCTTCATATTAATGATGGGTTCCCAACCATCTTCTTGTTTTATAGGAATAGAAGCTTTATGTTTCATCTTTTCTTCTTTAATCTTTATGAGAGCATCAGTAATGTGTTTTGTAAAGGCCATGTTCATAGCACTAGCATTAGGACTTTTAGCAAGTTTTGTAGGAACTTAATAACTTCAGAGATGTTGCAACCATCAAGATAAAAATCAAATTCATCATCTAGAACTATTACTAGCCTCAACACTAGTGGTGGTAATAGTAGAAACACTAATGTTTCTAGAAATTTCATCTTCTCTTTCCCACTTAGCATGTAATTCAGCTAATAGTCTAACATTTTCATCAATTCTTACTTGTATAGCATTAGTAGCTGCAAAGGGATTATCATTAGTTTCAGGTTTAGTAGCTATTTTATTCAAAGAAGATTGAGCTTCAGCTAAAGATGTTATATTTCTTTCAGCATTAGAGAGTTTTTCCTCAATAGTTTTATTGAAGGCAGTTTGTTTACTAATAAACTCTTTAAGCATAACTTCAAGTTCAGAGGGAGCACTCTTATTATTGTTGTAGGAACTTCCATAAGCATTATCATTGTTGGAAGGCTATTGTTGTTACCAAAATTATTCCTATAAGCATTATTGCCAAAATTATTATTTCTTATGAAGTTCACATCAACTTGCTCTTCTTGAGCAACCAAAGAGGCTAAAGGAACATTATTTGGATCAATATGGGCTCTCCCATTAACAAGCATAGACATTATAATACCAATCTTATCACTCAAGGAGGAGGTTTCCTCAACAGAATTTACCTTCCTACCTTGTGGAGCTCTCTCAGTATGCCATTCAGAATAATTAACCATCATATTGTCCAAAAGTTTTGTTGCAGCACCCAAAGTGATGGTCATAAAGGTACCTCTAGCAGCTGAATCCAATAGGTTCCTTGAAGAATAGTTCAATCCTGCATAAAAAGTTTGGATGATCATCCAAGTAATCAGTCCATGAGTGGGACAATTCTTTACCAAAGCTTTCATTCTTTCCCAAGCTTGAGCAACATGCTCATTATCAATTTGTTTAAACTTCATTATTTCACTTCTCATGGATATAATCTTAGCAGGAGGATAGTATTTTCCAATAAAAGCATCTTTGCACTTAGTCCAAGAATCAATACTATTCTTAGTTAAGGAATTCAACCACTCTTTAGCTTTTCCTCTCAAAGAGAAAGGAAACAATTTCAGCTTAATAATATCACCATCTATATCCCTATGCTTTTGCATCTCACAAAGTTCAACAAAGTTATTTAGATGGGAAGCAGCATCTTCATTACCAATACCAGAAAATTGTTCTCTCATAACAAGGTTGAGCAAAGCAGGTTTTATCTCAAAGAAAGTATTTTCAGCCACAGGTGGAGCAATAGGTGTGCTCATAAAATCATTGTTGTTGGTGCTAGTGAAGTTACACAACTTAGTGTTTTCAAGAGTAGTCAGTTTTTTGGGTTTTCAAATAAGAAAGCAAACTAGTAAAACTATTTTTTTGTGTTTTTGAAGAACAAAACAAGCAAACAAAGCAAAAAAGAAAACTAAGCAAAACAAAAACAACAAAGTAAAGAGATTGGTTATGAGGGACTCCCCTTGTGAAGATGTCCTTGACTCCCCGGCAACGGCGCCAGAAAATGTCTTGATGCGCTCGACTTTCGACATAGAGATCGTTGGGAACCCCAAGAGGAAGGTATGATGAGCACAGCAGTAAGTTTTCCCTCAGTTATGAAACCAAGGTTTAATCGAACCAGTAGGAGCAAGGAAACACCCCAAAGTTGTTACTAGCTGAGCTTTGGCAGGGCGCACTACCGGTGCTAGTAGCAACGTGGAGACCTGCACAACACAACCACAGAACATTGTCCCCAACTTGCGATGAGGTTGTCAATCTCACCGTGGTTTGCGGAAAACAAAGGATTAAACGTATCGAATGGAAAGAAGTAATAGTTTGCAGAAAGTAAACACAAAGAAGAAACAATTTATAGATTGTATGTAAAGAAAAAGGACCGGGATCCAAAGTTCACTAGAGGTGGCTCTCCTTAGATAGATAACATGCTGGGTGAACAAATTACAGCGGGGCAATTGACAAACACCAAGAAAGCAATACATGCATATACTAATCATCTTGACTCCTTTGAGATTCGATTGGCATTACAACATAATACATAGACCGCCATCCAACTGCATCTATGACTAATAATCCACCTTCAGGTTATCATCCGAACCCCCTCCAGTATTAAGTTGCAAGCAACAGATTATTGCTTTACGAACTGTGTGTAAAGTAAACAATACGATTGTTCTATGAACAAAGGATTGTTGTTTTCTCCCTAGTAGCAACAACACATCTAGTACCTTAGAGATTTCTGTCACTTCCTCTGATTCCCAGAGGCATGAACCCACTATCGAGCATAAATACTAACTCTTGGAGTTGCTAGCATCTACTTGGCCAAGATAGCTACTAACAACGAAAAGCATGTAAGATCTCAAATAACAAAGACATGATAGAATCAATAATCAATCTGAAATAGCATCTCAATATCCATCGGATCCCCATAAACACAACATGTATGAATTACAAATAGATGATCTTGATCATGAACGGAGATCACAAGATCTAAACATGAAAGCACAAAGGAGGTGGATGCACGAGAAGAATTCCCTCTCAGTACAGGTTTTTGGCTAGCAAGGCTGGGTAGCAAGTATAAGAGTTGAAGGAAACAACCAAACATACAAGTGATAAAAACAGACATGCAATCTTCCTTGGAAGCACAAAAGATCTTAACTAGAGAATACTAAACTTATGAGCAAATCAAGAAAGAAAGATGATGAAATTATTTTTCTCTAGAGTACTTCTATCTTTTTCATTTAACTCTCAAAAATAGTGTTACATCGATCGAGCCAGGTTTGCCAAAACCAACTAAATTAACTCAATGATCCCAAAGTGATACCAATACTAACAACAAGATCAATCATATAACCATGAATTGAAAACTAATATAAGCTATGCAAAAGAGTGAATGATAGAACTTCTCATTAATAATCCATAACGGCAACTCACATCAAGGGATACACATCTAACGAGAGAGGGGACACTTCCATAATGCAAACCATACTACATAATAACTCCTCTATTCATGATATGATTCTACTAATAAGGTAAAAAGATAGAAGATAGTGATGTGATACCGCGGCACTCCCCCAAGCTTGGAACAAACCAAGGGGATGCCAAACCTGATGAAGAATTACTCCTTCGGTGGTGGTGGTATCCTCTCATCTTTGTCCGTCTTCCAAGGTAAGGGCTTCCCATCAACAAAGGGCATCGTGGTTTCCAACATCCTGAAACTTGCAGCAGCACTTATGAGTTTAAATCTAGGTTCATACTCACAGTTTTGATTTTGAACGTCATAGAACTGTGCTTGTAGTTCGTTGGTTGTTTGGCGGAGTGAGAGGACTTTGTCTTAGAGTTCAGCAGTCTCTTTTTGGTGATCGGTGATGAGTTCGGAACAAATCTTATGGATGATATCCACTTCGTGCTCCGTCATCTTCTTGTACCTAAAGACTTCTTGTTCCAATGCTTCCATCCTATCCTCCAGACTTCCTTCACCTTTAGGGCCTTGAACCTCTTTAATCCAAACCTTCCCACCTTCGAGCAATAACTCCTTGGGATGAATCTTCAATTCTCTCATGTATGGGTTGATGATATCTTCCAAGGAATCTCCCTTAACTGATCCAGTGGAAGATATTGAGGCTACAAATCTGAGATTTTACCTGGCAGAAATAGATCGAAACAAAAACACGACGAAAACACGATACACGGACCTCGGGGGATCCGGGGGGTTATATATTACGAAGTTTCGTATCAAAAGGAAGGTACTGGGAGAAAACAAGTCGGAGGCGGAGTCCTGGGTGGCCTCACCACCTGGTGGCGTGGCCAGGGGTGGACCCGCGCCATGGGGTGGTGTGGGCCACCCCGGCTCCGTTTCCGTCTCTTTTTCGCTTCGTAACTTTCCTTATTGACTGAAAACTGCAAAAATATAGTTGGATTGTATTTCCGTGGAACTTTTCTTACCAGAACTATTACCTAGATGAAAACAGACTCTGCAGGTCTCTGAATTTGGTCCTCAATGAATTTCTCTAGAGTTATAACTTGAAAAGATCAACATCTTCATTGTAAGAATCTCCAGCAATATAGTGTTTGAGTCGCTGTCCATTCACTACTTGTGTAGTATTATCTTTTAGAGAAGAAATTTTTATTGCTCCTGAACGGTATACTTCTTCAATGATGAAAGGTCCTTCCCATTTTGATAGTATCTTACCTGCAAAAAATCTGAGACGAGACCTATACAATAGAACTTTCTCACCAACATGAAATTTTCTCTTAAGTATTCTCTTATCATGCCATCTTTTAACTTTTTCCTTAAAAAGCCTAGCATTCTCATAGGCTTCACTCCTCCATTCATCTAAAGAACTTAAGTCAAATAATCTTTTCTCACCAGCGAGCTTACAATCTCTATTTAGTTCTTTCACTGCCCAGTAAGCTTTGTGTTCTAATTCTAAGGGTAGGTGACAAGCTTTCCCATAAACCATTTTATAAGGAGACATTCCCATAGGATTTTTGTAAGAAGTTCTATAAGCCCATAAAGCATCATTCAACTTCTTAGCTCAGTTTTTCCTAGACCTATTAACAGTCTTTCGCAAGATAGATTTAATTTCTCTATTTGATAACTCTACTTGCCCGCTAGTTTGGGGGTGATAATCTGAAGCAATTCTATGATTAACATCATATTTAGCAAGGGTCTTCCTAAAACCACCATGAATGAAATGAGAACCCCCATCAGTCATGAGATACCTAGGCACCCCAAACCTAGGAAAGATAACATCCTTAAGCATTTTTAGAGAAGTCTCTCCATCAGCACTCTTTGTAGGAATAGCTTGTACCCACTTAGTAACATAATCAACGGCAACAAGAATATGAGTGTAGCCTTTTGAAGGAGGGAAAGGACCCATAAAGTCAAATCCCCAACAATCAAAAGGTTCAATAACTAGAGAGTAGTTCATAGGCATTTCATTGCATCTAGAAATATTACCAACACGCTGACATTCATCACAAGATAGGACAAATTTTCTTGCATCTTTAAAAAGGGTAGGCCAGTAGAAACTGATTGTAGTACCTTTTGTGTAGTTCTATCTCCTGCATGATGTCCTCCATAGGCACTGATACATTGCAAATGTATCTATAATTTTTGATGTTCCATGCCTGGTTTTATCCACTTTCTTGTGTTTTGTTCCAACTTTGGAGTACTTTTCATATGATTTCTTGGACTAACCTATTAACAAGAGCCACAGTGCCAGCTGCCTGTTTTCTGATGTTTTTGGTTCCAGGAAAGTCAGAAAATGAATATTCTCGGAATTGGACGGGACAAAAGCCAAAGTGCCTATTTTTCCGGAAGGGATCAAGTGCCAGAATACGAGACGGAGAGGGGCCAAAGGGCCGGCCACACCACCTGGCCACGCGGCTAGGCCTGGCCCACGCCAGGGGGTGGTGTGGTGGCTCCCGGCACACCCTCGGCCTCTCCTTCCGCCTATATACTTCCCTCGGGACGAAAACCCTAAGGGCCCGATCAAAACTCCATGAAAGAGTCTGTAGCCGCCGTCATCTCCATCCCTAGATCAGGAGGGATCTGAAGCTCTTCCCAAGACTGCCGGAGAGGGAATTCACCCTGGAGGCCTTCTTCATCACCATGCAAGCCTCTGGTGTGATGCGTGAGTAGTTCATCCTTGGACTACGGATCCATGTAGTAGCTAGATGGCTGGTTTCTCCTCCTTTGTGCTTTCATGTTTAGATCTTGTGAGCTCCGTTCATGATCAAGATCATCTATTTGTAATTCATACATGTTGTGTTTGCGAGGATCCGATGGATATTGAGATGGTATTTCATATTGATTATTGATTCTATCATGTCTTTGTTATTTGAGATCTTGCATGCTTTCCGTTGTTAGTAGCTATCTTGGCCAAGTAGATGCTAGCAACTCAAAGAGTTAGTATTTATGCTCGATAGTGGGTCCATGCCTCTGGTAATTTGGGGAAGTGACAGAAATCTCTAAGGTACTAGATGTGCTGTTGCTATTAGGGAGAAAACAACAATCCTTTGTTCATAGAACAATCGTATTGTTTACTTTACACACAGTTCGTAAAGCAGTAATCTATTGCTTGCAACTTAATACTGGAGGAGGTTCGGATGATAACCTGAAGGTGGATTATTAGTCATAGATGCAGTTGGATGGCGGTCTATGTATTATGTTGTAATGCCCAATCGAATCTCAAAGGAGTCAAGATGATTAGTATATGCATGTATTGCTTTCTCGGTGTTTGTCAATTGCCCCGCTGTAATTTGTTCACCCAGGATGTTATCTATCTAAGGAGAGCCACCTCTAGTGAACTATGGGTCCCGGTCCTTTGTCTTTACATACAATCTATAAGTTGTTTCTGCTTTGTGTTTACTTTCTGCAAACTATTACTTCTTTCCATTCGATACGTTTAATCCTTTGTTTTCCGCAAAACACGGTGAGATTGACAACCTCATCGCAAGTTGGGGACAAAGTTCTGCGGTTGTGTTGTGCAGGTCTCCACGTTGCTACTAGCACCGGTAGTGTGCCCTGCCAAAGCTCAGCTCGCAACACCTTTGGGGTGTTTCCTTGCTCCTACTGGTTCGATTAAACCTTGGTTTCATAACTGAGGGAAAACTTATTGCTGTGCTCATCATACCTTCCTCTTGGGGTTCCCAACGAGCTCTACGTCGAAAGTCGAGCGCATCAAGACATTTTCGCGCCGCTTGGAGTCAAGGACATCTTCACAAGGGGAGTCCCTCATAACCAATCTCTTTACTTTGTTGTTTTTCTTTTGCTTAGTTTCTTTTTGCTTTGTTTGCTTGTTTTGTTCTTCAAAACACACAAAAAAATTAGTTTTACTAGTTTGCTTTCTTATTTGAAAACCCAAAAAAATGACTACTCTTGAAAACACTAAGTTGTGTGACTTCACTAGCACCAACAACAATGATTTTATGAGCACACCTATTGCTCCACCTGTGGCTGAAAATACTTTCTTTGAGATAAAACCTGCTTTGCTCAACCTTGTTATGAGAGAACAATTTTCTGGTATTGGTAATGAAGATGCTGCTTCCCATCTAAATAACTTTGTTGAACTTTGTGAGATGCAAAAGCATAGGTATATAGATGGTGATATTATTAAGCTGAAATTGTTTCCTTTCTCTTTGAGAGGAAAAGCTAAAGAGTGGTTGAATTCCTTAACTAAGAATAGTATTGATTCTTGGACTAAGTGCAAAGATGCTTTTATTGGAAAATACTATCATCCTGCTAAGATTATATCCATGAGAAGTGAAATAATGAAGTTTAAACAACTTGATATTGAGCATGTTGCTCAAGCTTGGGAAAGAATGAAATCTTTGGTAAAGAATTGTCCCACTCATGGGTATCGCTTGGATGATCATCCAAACTTTTTATGCAGGATTGAACTATTCTTCAAGGAACCTATTGGATTCAGCTGCTGGAGGTACCTTTATGACCATCACTTTGGGTGCTGCAACAAAACTTTTGGACAATATGATGGTTAATTATTCTGAATGGCATACTGAGAGAGCTCCACAAGGTAGGAAGGTAAATTCTGTTGAGGAAACCTCCTCCTTGAGTGATAATATTGATATTATTATGTCTATGCTTGTTAATGGGAAAGCCCATATTGATCCAAATAATGTTCCTTTAGCCTCTTTGGTTGCTCAAGAAGAGCAAGTTGATGTGAACTTCATAAGAAATAATAATTTTGGCAATAATGCTTATAGGAATAATTTTGGTAACAACGATTATAAGCCATATCCTTCCAACAATGGTAATGCTTATGGAAGTTCCTACAACAATAATAAGAGTGCTCCCTCAGAACTTGAAGTCATGCTCAAAGAGTTTATTAGTAAACAAACTGCCTTCAATAAAACTATTGAGGAAAAACTCTCTAATGCTAAAAGAAATATAGCGTCTTTAGCTGAAGCTCAATCTTCTTTGAATAAAATAGTTGCTAAACATGAAACTAATGATAATCCCTTTGCAGCTACTAATGCTATACAAGTAAGAATTGATGAAAATGTTATACTATTAGCTGAATTACATGCTAAGTGGGAAAGAGAAGATGAAATTTCTAGAAACATTAGTGTTTCTACTATTACCACCACTAGTGTTGAGGCTAGTAATAGTTCTACTACTTTAGATGATAAATTTGATTTTGATTTTGATCTTGATGGTTGCAACATCTCTGAAGTTATTAAGTTCCTACAAAAGCTTGCTAAAAGTCCTAATGCTAGTGCTATGAACATGGCCTTTACAAAACACATTACTGATGCTCTCATAAAGATTAAAGAAGAAAAGATGAAACATAAAGCTTCTATTCCTATAAAACAAGAAGATGGTTGGGAACCCATCATTAATATGAAGGTGAATGACTTTGATTTTGATAGTAGTGTTTCTATTATGCCTAGAAGGATTTATGATATGCTTGATTTGCCTCCTCTTGAGGATTGTTATTTGAATGTCCCACTTGATGATAATGCTAAAAGAAACTCATGGGGAGTCTTAATGATGTTCTTATTATGGTTAACGATTCCTATGTCCCCGTTGATTTCTATGTTTTGGATGTTGAATACAATGCTTCTTGTCCTATTACTTTGGGAAGACCTTTTCTTAGAACTGTTGGTGCCATCATTGATATGAAAGAAGGCACCATTAAATATCAACTCCCACTCAAAAAAGTTATGGAACACTTCCCTAAAAAGAGAGAAAAGATTTCTTTTACTTCTCCTATGAAAACAAAATTTGGTCTTAATGCTTCTTCATTTGAGAACACTTGATTCTTTCTTTGCTTCTTATGCCTAACTTAAAGGCGTTAAAGAAAAGTACTTGTTGGGAGATAACCCAAGAGTTTTAGCTGAGTCTTGGAAGTTATTACCTCTGTAATAACCTCTCCTTATCCTTTTTATTTGCTTTTTCTGCCAAGAGTAACCTCTAATGAGAGTGAAGTAATGATTGGGAAAGTTGCTGTCCCGAAACAGATTTCTGTGCTTCACCATAAAAATTCCTGAGAGAGCTCTGTACGTCAGATTGAGCTGTAATTTTGTGTTTTTCTACCCCAGGTTGTTATCTAACTTTCATTAGTTCAACACTTAATCTTACCACAAAGAACTTCCACATCTCGTACAATACCAATTGGAGAGATGGTCTCTCTATTAGCAAGGTGAATAACCACATCAATCTCTTCCAACTTGCAAGGACTGATTTCATGCATAATTTCTCTGTAAAGCTCATAAGGAATAGCACTGGAAGTTGCACCAATATCACATAAACCATAATAGCAATGATCACCAATTCTAACAAAAAGCACAGGAACACTAGCCTTTTTAGTTCTATTGGGATGTGAAACAATATTAGAAGCATCCTCACAAAAGACTATGTGCCCATCTTCTATGCTTTTAGTGACAAGGTCTTTCACAATTGCTACCACAGGTTCAATGTTTATTTGTTCATCAGGCTTTACAGTTCTTTTTTCACTTTTGGTGATTACATTAGTTATCATAGGGTGGTCCTTTACCTTTTCGGGGAAGGGAATCTTCTCAATATAAGGTTCAGGTAAGATGGGGTCAATAATGCAATACTCAGCACTTCCAATAGGAGCATAGTCAACAATATCGTTGTAAGGTGCATGGTATTTGTTCCATCCCCTTTTTGGAATTTCGATATAGGAAGCAAAAGCTCTAAAGCAATTCGTAATATGTAACACCCTCGAATCGGCCCTATGCAAGTTTTACCCCTTTCCGCCAAACCCGCATAGAAACGATTCAAGGACGCCCACCAGGCACTTTCGTGCTGGTGGAAAACGAAGTAATACCATTACACCACAGTCCTCGACGGGACCCACAGAACAGATATATATTACACGACTCCAAGAGTCAAGAATACAGATATACAATACAAAGATCCAAATCACCTTGAAATCGATACCACGTCCGAGTACGGACAAGAAGCAAATTGGTAAGAGCCCTGAAGAATAACCAATGGCGTCCATAACCCTGCCCAGGCCAAGCCGGAAGGGTAACCCTGCTAACGACGTCGAACTTAAACCTGCTAAACAAAAGGGGTGCTGACAAAGGGCAAAGCAAAAGGAGGAGCGTCAGTACTGAGGCCAGTACACGGCAAGGCTATAATTCGGCGGCTCTCGCCTACATAGGTATGGTGGACTGAAGCGGCAGCGCAGCAGCACTAAACAACCTATAGAGACTCAGTAAAACAGGCGGCTATTAGAGAGAGATAAGAAAGACCTATCCGGATCCAACCTGATAGTAACACCAAACATACCCATCGTGGTATTCCCCCTCGAGACCAAATGAGGAAGTCAACCGAGGAACTCACACAGTTGGCAGTTTTATTCATTCAATTATAGTTGAAGCACTTACTAGTTAGATATAGATAGCATGAGTTGTTCTGAGCAGTAGTAGTGGGCAGTTTTAATTAACATTCCGTTGTAGTTGGATCATTTATTATTCAGATATAATTGTCCTGAGGAATCCCAAACCCCAATAGTTGTTGACACTTTTATCACATTCCATCGGAGTTGCAATACTTACTAAGCAGGTATAGTAAAACAACCTAGGTCCACCAGTGGTTGGCATTTTTATTATTCATTCCGTTATAGTGAAGCTGATTACGAGTCAGATATATTAAGTCAAATTTATAGCACTACTTTAGTTATGCTTTTCTATGATCGAGATACTGTGCTCCAAGTCGTCCATAACCGTGGACACGGCTTTCAGAAAGTTTTACCCTGCAGGGGTGCACAAATAGCAACACACACTCGATCAACCTCGGAAAAACCAACTCAAAACCCAACGAGGCATTCACGACAAAGCGATCACAGGATTCAGAAATATTTTAGGGGGCCACCCCACTAAGCTACCAGCAACGAAGTTGGTCGGCTCCGGAACGGACCCAGGGTTTGTGTGGACGGCTGTAAACGACTGGGAACCCGAAAGTGTGACTGGGCTTGTCGATACAGCGAAAACGTGTCACGATCCTAAACAGTACAGGAGCTCCACGCACAATCGTAAATAAAGCAGTAAAGCATGGCATAAGTACAGGATAGTAATAAAGCCCCAAACTACTTTGTGGCCCCAAGAAATAGAAATGAATCAAGCTCTGGCTCAGGGGGGTCCACGGCCTCCTGGATGTGGATAGTGCGAAAAATCAAGGAACATGTATCAAGTACTCGGGGTCCTACGGGACACAAGTGAGCGTGGAAGAACCAAATAACATCTATTGCCCACTGATGCCTCTGCATTAGTTATATCTAGCATTTTAATGGTTGTATTTAAAGTCATGATCATCTCCACCATTAAGCATCTCCTCCACAAACATCTGCCAACATTCCAGCAACTGTGGTACTCGACAATGCAAGATCGCACCTGAGCAAGCAACTACGACTCGCAAGACCAGCTATCTACCAAACAACAGGTAATAGGAGGTGTCCAAGGCAATATAGAGGCTGCACGGAATATAACTGGTGTTCGTAAACTAAAGCATCGCGACACGGATAGCAATAGATCAACAAGAGGAAATAAAGACTATAAATGCAAAATAGGTAGAAGGGGGAGAGATGCTCGCCTGGGAAACACTGACGACGGATCATATCCAGAGAACTTGTCGAATCTCACAACATCTCATCGGCCTAATCCGCGAAGAAGCAAACACTAGAAGAAAGACCGGATGCACTATTTAATATTACGGCAGAAGATCCGGCATGATTATGATATGATGCAGATGCGGTGCAATTAGGCAGTATTAAGTGGAACTGGGGTCCCGACAATTAATTAAACGGTTTGAGTTATGTAACTACCCTGCAATTTAAATGTTGTATTGACAAGGCGAACATGGCATCGGTTCGCTATACAAATTTAAATGGAGTCCGGAATAAGACAAAGATATCCTGTAGATGGACTCCATATTTAATGATGAGGTGAATCGGCATAATGCCCCCAACCCACAAACAGATATGCATGCATGAACAATTTAATATGCGACAGTTTATATGTCATATTATAGAAATAGAGGCTTAGGGTCACACATCTGGGTTCGGCAGATCTTGGGGTTCCGGGGTTCGGGGTCCGGTCTCAGGGTTCGACGGGATTGTTCAAGGACAACGGAAGGAGAGCTTGGCGTTCCAGTGAAGAAGGACTTGGTGCTCCAAGATGAAGCTCTTGTCGTTCCGTGTGGCGATCTTGGTGGTCACCAGGTCCGAGAAGAAGATCTTGACGCCTGTGGCGAAGAACTCGGGTTCGGACAGAGGTCTTGGCGTTTCGATGGATCGGTCTTCGGGGTCGAAGAACTTGGCGCCAGGGTTCGGTCTTCGGCGGGATCGGTCTTCGAACTCCGGGATCGGTCTTCAGGTTTGTGATGAAGGACTCGGTGTTCCGTGTAGAAGGACTTGGGGTGTTTCGTGATGGAGATCTTGGGTCGGCTCCGGTGGTCTTGCGTAGGCCTTTGGGTACGGGGGCCTCGTTTATCGGATCCATGTCGGCGTGCTCGGGGTCTCGGAGTTCCATCTCGATGATTGTTGGAGGACTTGGTGTCGGCGTCGCTACGATCTTGGGTAACACGGGCTTTCGACACGGTTCATCGGGTTCGACATCGATCACCGTGTTGGGTCCGCAACATAGAAAACAAAAAATTTCCTACGATGAGAACTATAAGCCAAGATCTATCTATTAGATACAGAGCAACGGGTGGACATACATCCATGGAGAACTTACCCTTGAAGACAACGAGTAGGAACTCGTGGTTGATGTAGTCGTACGCTTGCCGATCTCAAGATCGTGTGGAAGTCCGAGCGCCGCAAATCAGCAGCGCATCCATCCTCGCACACACGTTCAAGCCACCGGACAACCTCCACCTCCTCGCTCCAGCGAATCAGCGGAAGCAAAGAACTCCTTCCTGCCTTAGGCCACGGGAACATGTATCTCGCTAATCCGAGACCATGGGGAATATCTAGAGGGGGAGAGAGATCCTTCACGAGGAGGTGTGTTTTGTGAGAGGGGAGAGGGGGGCTTTATATAGGAGGGAGGGAGACCCCTCCCCTCCCATAGCCGGCGCATGAGGGGGGGACTCCTCCCCTCCGGTTTCTATCGAAACATTTCCTGCGCTTTGCAAACCTTTTGTCTGGAACATATGTGCTCCTAAATGGTGTCCGGCAACCCTTAAGTGTGTCACCCTACGGTTCGCGAATAATGCAGACATGATTGGGACTCCTCTCAGATCAATGATCAGAAGCGGGACCTGGAGATCCATACTAACGCCTGCATATTCAATGATGACTTCTGTGATCGTGAGAACCTTTATTCAGCAATTTAATCCCTTTGTCTCATGATATAATACATGTCCGAGATTCGATCATCGGTATCCAAATACCTAGTTTGATCTCGTTACTGACATGCACTCTTTTCTCGTTCCCGTGATATAACATTCTAGTGATCACATCACTTGCTTGCAAGCTATCTTAATGTGATATCACCGAGAGGGCCCAGAGTATATCTATCCGTCATCGGGATTGACAAATTCCACTCTTGATCCATGAGCCTCAACATAACACCTTCATAGCACTAAACCCACCTTTATAGTCACCCTGTTACGGTGTGACGTTTGATGTTATCAAGATACTCTTCCGGTGTTAGCAATTAACATGATCTCATGGTCTAAGGACTAACACTACTTTGTATGATGTTATAGCAATATAAACATAATGACTTGATCGTAATGCTATACTTCGGATGAATGTTCATCACATCATTTCACAAATGTTGTGACCTTGTTATTAACAACATCCAATGTCCATGATCAGGAAACCTTGATCATCTTGTTAATCAACAAGCTAGTCTATAAGAGAGGCATAACTAGGAACCCTTTTTGTTTATTAAACACACATGTATTGATGTTTCCTATCAATACAATTATAGCATGCAAAATAAACATCCATCATATACAAGGAATACATAATAACAACTTTATTATTGCCTCTCAGGGCATATTTCCTTCACACCGAAGGTCTCGTAGAGAGGGGCTCGTGTAGTTCTTGTACACCTTGTACTCACATCTACACGGGCAACGAAAACACCCAGAATAAAACCACCACCAAACAACATCTGGGAGTACCCAGAACTGAACGGGCCAGCGGAGGGGACGACGTCTGTGCGGTGCAGGGGTAGACGTGGCCACAGGGAGACGTGCAGCAGGACGACAAGGAGGGCGGCCGCCTGGGAGGACGTTGTCGGAGGGGAGGCGGGGCAGGCGAGGCCGGCCGGAGACGAGCACGGCGGCGGCAAGCACGGCGGAGGAGGAGACGGGGAGAACGGCGGCAGGTCTTGCTGGCGGGGCCGGTCGAAGAGGAGAGGCGGCGGATTGGCGGCGGCAGAGCTGGGATGAGGTAGAGGTCGCGATGGAGGGGCTGGCGAGGACGAGTGGCCCCGGGGCAGCGATGGGGGGGTGGGCGGGTGCGGCCGGAGCGGAGGAGAGGAGAGGGACGGTGGCGGCGAGGGTGGAGCCCGACGGGGTCGTCGGTGGGGCATGACGCGGCGGCCTGCGGAGGGAGGCGCCGGCGGCTTGAGGACAGGGTCGGAGCCACGGGGTAGCAGAGGATGGAGCTGCAGGTCGGGGAGGCGCGGCCGGCGGTAGGGCCGAGGCGGGGCGGTGAGACAGAGGGCCAGAGCGAGGGGAGAGAGAGAGAGGCGCGGGGCGCGTGCGACGCACCCTGGGTGGGACCGGGCGTGGAAGAGCGGGTCGGGCGTTGGTCGGGAGATGGGGAGGTGGGACCGGGGCATGGAAGAGCGTGCAGGAGGCGGCTGGCGCGCGCGCGGTTGGTGGCTGTGGGAGTGGGCGGGAAAGGAAGAGGTGTGGGGCCAGGCGGGTTGGGTGGCGTGCCCAGGTGGCGGCGGGGTGGAATTTTGCTGCGGCTGGGTGGTTTTGGGGAGGCTGTGTGAGGGGAGATGTGGCGGGTGTGAGGGGAGGTGGCAACGGCTGGTTGGCTGGAGTGAGGTGGAGGTGTGAGGTGGAGGGAGGGGCTTGGCCAGGGTGAGGTGGTGGGAGGCTGGGTAGGATAGGATTGGGTAGAATTAGGACTAGATATTTTAGACTAGGGTTTGGAGGTGGCCGGCCGGGCTGCCTCCTAAAAAATAAACAAATAATTTTATTTATTAAAAACAAGGCTTTTGCAAACCGTATTTAGACAAACCAAAATATTCCGGAGATCTGGTTTTTTAATTTGAATAAAGATGGGAATATTTAGAAAACAAAACTAGGCGTTTCGAAAATAGTTTAGACAAAAACCATGCATGATGATGACGATGCTCAAATGCAAGGTGGCATGATGACATGAGCATGCGGTCATGATGATGCAATGCACAAAAACAATGCGATTTTCTAGTAGTGGTTTTAGCGGGATGCCACAATTCGACACCACTAACAAGGGATCTCGCCCTCGAGATCCGCCTCATGGTACCGGGAAGAAGGTCGGCGATTTGAATCCTCTCGCTTCGTGTAGATCCTCGCGACACCACTAACAAGAAGTCGTTGCCCGTGTTCGTCGAGAGAAAACTCCGGAAACACAGGCGAAGGTAGAGGTATCAGAAGATAAAGCCACCTCTAACTTCCGGGGACGGAGTAAAATTGTTGGATCCACCGATTCAATATACAAAAGCGAATGATAAGAGTAGTCGGATGGTGATCAGTCCATCGCGCACCCAAACCATTACTCTGCACACGAATAGGTGAATTATGCAACCAACTCTCGGAATCAGACTGAAGATCTCGACAAACGAGGTTCGGAAACAAAAGATTGATGCAGGCTCTGCATCCGATCTGGCGTAGATGATGTCGTCGCGTCAGAAAAACACCGGAAGGCACAAACAAGGAACAGAGAGAAGTCCAACAGATAAAGGATCACTCCGATAGCATGAAGACCGGATGTGGAAACACCGTTGCCAAAGGAGGAAGCGAAACCCTGAAGGTACGACGGAACCCAACCACGAGAATTCCTGGACTCGAAGGAAAGATAAGAGAGCAGATTCAAAACACGCAGAGGTGAGAGGAGAGCAGCAGAGGGGTAAGGAGTAAAACAGACCAAATCAGACCTATCCAACCAATTTTACAAAATAGTTTTGACACTCTAGAACGTCCGTTAGCTAGGTTATCCTACAGGCTGGACTTGTGGGGTATCGCAACTGCTGGGCCCTGATACCACTCTGTAACACCCTCGAATCGGCCCTATGCAAGTTTTAGCCCTTTCCGCCAAACCCGCATAGAAACGATTCAAGAACGCCCACCAGGCACTTTCGTGCGGGTGGAAAACGAAGTAATACCATTACACCACAGTCCTCGACGGGACCCACAGAATAGATATATATATTACACGACTCCAAGAGTCAAGAATACAGATATACAATACAAAGATCCAAATCACCTTGAAATCGATACCACGTCCGAGTACGGACAAGAAGCAAATTGGACTAAGAGCCCTGAAGAATAACCAATGGCGTCCATAACCCTGCCCAGGCCTAGCCGGAAGGGTAACCCTGCTAACAACGTCGAACTTAAACCTGCTAAAACAAAAGGGGTGCCGACAAAGGGCAATGGAAAAAGAGGAGCGTCAGTACTGAGGCCAGTACACGGCGAGGCTAGAATTCGGCGGCTCTCGCCTACATAGGTATGGTGGACTGAAGCGGCAGCGCAGCAGCACTAAACAACCTATAGAGACTCAGTAAAACAGGCGGCTATTAGAGAGAGATAAGAAAGACCTATCCGGATCCAACCTGATAGTAACACCAAACATACCCATCCTGGTATTCCCCCTCGAGACCAAACAAGGAAGTCAACCGAGGAACTCACACGGTTGGCAGTTTTATTCATTCAATTATAGTTGAAGCACTTACTAGTCAGATATAGATAGCATGAGTCGTTCTGAGGCATAAGTAGTGGGCAGTTTTAATTAACATTCCGTTGTAGTTGGATCATTTATTAGTCAGATATAATTGTCCTGAGGAATCCCAAACCCCAATAGTTGTTGACACTTTTATCACATTCCATCGGAGTTGCAATACTTACTAAGCAGGTATAGTAAAACAACCTAGGTCCACTAGTGGTTGGCATTTTTATTATTCATTCCGTTATAGTGAAGCTGATTACGAGTCAGATATATTAAGTCAAATTTATAGCACTACTTTAGTTATGCTTGTCTATGATCGAGATACTGTGCTCCAAGTCGTCCATAACCGTGGACACGGCTTTCAGAAAGTTTTACCCTGTAGGGGTGCACAAATAGCAACACACACTCGATCAACCTTGGAAAAACCAACTCAAAACCCAACGAGGCATTCACGACAAAGCGATCACAGGATTCAGAAATATTTCAGGGGGCCACCCCACTAAGCTACCCGCAACGAAGTTGGCCGGCTCCGGAACGGACCCAGGGTTTGTGTGGACGGCTGTAAACGACTGGGAACCCGAAAGTGTGACTGGGCTTGTCGATACAGCGAAAACGTGTCACGATCCTAAACAGTATAGGTGCTCCACGCACAATCGTAAATAAAGCAGTAAAGCATGGCATAAGTACCGGATAGTAATAAAGCCCCAAACTACTTTGTGGCCCCAAGAAATAGAAATGAATCAAGCTCTGGCTCAGGGGGTCCACGGCCTCCCGGATGTGGCTGGTGCGAAAAATCAAGGAACAGGTATCAAGTACTGGGGGCCTACGGGACACAATTGAGCGTGGAAGAACCAAATAACATTTATTGCCCACCAATGCCTCTGCATTAGTTATATATAGCATTGTAATAGTTGTATTTAAAGTCATGATCATCTCCACCATTAAGCATCACCTCCACAAACATCTGCCAGCATTCCAACAACTGTGGTACTCGACAACGCAAGATCGTACCTGAGCAAGCAACTACGACACGCAAGACCAGCTATCTACCAAACAACAGGTAATAGGAGCTGTCCAAGGCAATATAGAGGCTGCACGGAATATAACTGGTGTTCGGAAACTAAAGCATCGCGACACGGATAGCAATAGATCAACAAGAGGAAATAAAGACTATAAATGCAAAATAGGTAGAAGGGGGAGAGATGCTCGCCTGGGAAACACTGACGACGGATCAAATCCGGAGAACTTGTCAAATCTCACAACATCTCATCGGCCTAATCCGCGAAGAAGCAAACACTAGAAGAAAGACCGGATGCACTATTTAATATTACGGCAGAAGATCCGGCATGATTATGATATGATGCAGATGCGGTGCAATTAGGCAGTATTAAGCGGAACCGGGGTGTTGTAACTACCTCGCAATTTAAATGTTGTATTAACAAGGCGAACAAGGCATCGGTTCGCTATACAAATTTAAATAGAGTCCGCAATAAGACAAAGATATCCCGCAGATGGACTCCATATTTAATGATGAGGTGAATCAGCATAATGCCCCCAACCCACAAACAGATATGCATGCATGAACAATTTAATATGCGACATTTTATATGTCATATTATAAAAATAAGGGCTTAGGGTCACACATCTGGGTTCGGCAGATCTTGGGGTTCCGGGGTTCGGGGTCCGGTCTCAGGGTTCGACGGGGGAGAACGGTTCGACGGGATTGTTCTCGGACAATGAAAGGAGAGCTTGGCGTTCCGGTGAAGAAGGACTTGGTACTCCGAGATGAAGAGCTTGTCGTTCCGTGTGGCGATCTTGGCGGTCACTGGGTTCGAGAAGAAGATCTTGACGCCTGTGGCGAAGAACTCGAATTCAGACGGAGGTCTTGGCGTTCCGATGGATCGGTCTTCAGGGTCGAAGAACTTGGCGCCAGGGTTCGGTCTTCGGCGGGATCGGTCTTCGAACTCCGGGATCGGTCTTCAGGTTTGTGATGAAGGACTCGGTGTTCCGTGTAGAAGGACTTGGGGTGTTCCGTGATGGAGATCTTGGGTCGGCGCCGGTGATCTTGCGTAGGCCTTCAGGTACGGGGGTCTCGTTCATCGGATCAATGTCGGCACGCTCGGGGTCTCGGCGTTCCGTCTCGATGATTGTTGGAGGACTTGGTGTCGGCGTCGCTATGGTCTTGGGTAACACGGGCTTTCGACGCGGTTCATCGGGTTCGACTTCGATCACCGAAGGTGTCCTAGAGAGGGGCTCGTGTAGTTCTTGTACAACTTGTACTCACATCTGCACGGGCAACGAAAACACCCAAAATAAAACCACTGCCAAACAACATCTGGGAGTACCCAGAACTGAACGAGCTAGCGGAGGGGACGCTGCCCGTGGCAGGGTGCGTGGGCTGAGGAGACGTGCAGCAGGACGACAAGGAGGGCGGCCGCACGGGAGGACATTGTCGGAGGGGAGGCGGGGCAGGCGAGGCCGGCCGGAGACGAGCACGGTGGCGGCAAGCACGGCGGAGGAGGAGACGGGGAGGACGGCGACACGTCTTCCTGGCGGGGCCGGTCGAAGAGGAGAGGAGGCGGATTGGCGGCAGCAGAGCTGAGATGAGGTAGAGGTCGCGGCGGAGGGGCTGGCGAGGATGAGTGGCCCCGGGGCAGCGACGGGGGGGGGGGCGGCCGGAGCGGAGGAGAGGGACAGTCGCGGCGAGGGTGGATCCTGACGGGGTCGTCGGTGGGGCCTGACGCGGCGGCCTGCGGAGGGAGACGCCGGCGGCTCGAGGACGGGGTCGGTGCCGCGGGGTAGCAGAGGGTGGAGCCGCAGGTTGGGAAGGCGCGGCCGGCGGTAGGGCCGAGGCGGGGCGGTTAGACAGAGGGCCGGAGCGAGGGGAGAGAGAGGCGCGGGGCGCGTGCGATGCGCCCTGGGTGGGACCGGGCGTGGAAGAGCGGGTCGGGCGTTGGTCGAGAGATGGGGAGGTGGGACCAGGGCGTGGAAGAGCGCGCAGGAGGCAGCTGGCGCGCGCGCGGTTGGTGGCTGTGGGAGTGGGCGGGAAAGGAAGTGGTGTGGGGCCAGGCGGGTTGGGTGGCGTGCCCAGGTGGCGGCGGGGTGGAATTTTGCTGCGGCTGGGTGGTTTTGGGGAGGCTGTGTGAGGGGCGATGGCGGCGGCTGGTTGGCTGGAGTGAGGTGGAGGTGTGAGGTGGAGGGAGGGGATTGGCTAGGGTGAGGTGGCGGGAGGCTGGGTAGGATAGGATTGGGTAGAGTTAGGACTAGATATTTTAGACTAGGGTTTGGAGGTGGCCGGCCGGGCTGCCTCCTAAAAAATAAACAAATAATTTATTTATTAAAAACAAGGCTTTTGCAAACCGTATTCAGACAAACCAAAATATTTCGGAGACCCGGTTTTTTAATTTGAATAAAGACGGGAATATTTATAAAACAAAACTAGGCGTTTCAAAAATAGTTTAGACAAAAACCATGCATGATGATGACGATGCTCAAATGCAAGGTGGCATGATAACATGAGCATGCGGTCATGATGATGCAATGCACAAAAACAACGCGATTTTCTAGTAGTGGTTTTAGCGGGATGCCACATAATAACTTGCAAGTCAAGCCATAAATATTACTAATATTTTGAAAGTCATCAGTTTCCATAAAAGATTCAATGCATTCATAATCATAATTTATACCTGACTTTCTACCTTTGTCATTCTCCCAAGCTTCAGCCTTGTCTTGAATACGGTCCAGAAGATCCCATTTAGCTTTTTCTTCCATGCGAGTGAATGATCCAGCACAAGAAGCATCCAATAAATCCTTGTCATGTAGAGTGAGTCTTGCATAAAAGTTATTGATAATAATATTATTGGGGAGCTCATGAATGGGACATTTGAGCATTAGTAACTTCAATCTCCCCCAAGCTTGAGCTGTACTCTCTCCATCAAGAGGCCAAAAGTTGTATATTTGAT
Organism: Avena insularis; assembly: GCA_023614405.1. Classification (NCBI taxonomy): domain Eukaryota; kingdom Viridiplantae; phylum Streptophyta; class Magnoliopsida; order Poales; family Poaceae; genus Avena; species Avena insularis. The sequence goes on along the minus strand of JAJUPC010000146.1, from coordinate 362,538 downwards.
TCCGATCTTTATGAATCTCACTAGGAGGATAAAACTTTGAATAAAAGAGAGACACTATTTCCTCCCATTCCAGAGCTTGACCATTCTTCAGCAGCTTATACCATTTTCAGCTCTTCCTTTTAGTGATAATGAGAATAACTTCCTCTTAACTTGATCTGTAGTAATACCTGCACACTTGAACAACCCGCATAATTCGTGTATAAAGAGTAAATGATCACCGGGATGGACAGTTCCATCCCCAACATAGTAGTTATCCATAACACGATCAATAATTCTTGTAGGTATTTTGAAAACATCATTCTCAGCAGGTGGTGGCTTATCTACTACCTTAGCAGTGGTAGTAGCATTACCAAATAAGAAACTCAGCGAATTATCCATAACGAAAATAAAGCAACTAACAGAAGTAAACAATACTCACAGTAGAAGTTTCCTTTACCAGTTCCACTCTCCAATAGCGCTTCACTCCCTGGCAACGGCGCTAGAAAATAGTCTTTGTGACCCACAAGTATAGGGGGTGTATCGCAGTATTTTTGATAAGTAAGAGTGTTGAACCCAACGAGGAGCAGAAGGTGCTGGCTAGTGGTATGGATCAGGAATTCTCTGCAAATACTTAGCAAACGGAATTTTAGGGGTTTTTTGATAAGGCAAGTAAACAAAATACGAATAAATAAAAGACAGTAAGAATAAATGCAGCAAGTGGCCCAATCCTTTATGCAGCAAAGGACAAGCCGGTTGTATTACTTAAGATGACCAAACGTTCTCGAGGACACATGGGAAGACTGTCAAGTGCGTTCGCTTCATATAGTTGATTAATCTTCTCTAGCTTGCTAAGTGTTGTGTGGGTGAACCTGTGCTAATGTACCGCCCCATCCAAGACTAATACAGACTTGTGATTATACCCCTTGCAAACATCCGTAAGTACAAGAAAGTAATTAAGGTAGAAACCTAACCACAGCTTTAAACTCTAAGACTCTTACGTCCCTTGTGCAATGGTTTCCTAACGGGGGTTCAGGTTTCTGTCACTCTGGCAACCCCTACGATTAGTAGCAAAATACACAATGCATTCCCCTAGGCCCATATAGGTGAAGTGTCATGTAGTCGACGTTCACATGACACTACTAGAAGAAGTACACCACAACTTAAATAACAATCTATTGAATCTTTCTCAACACAACTCCACTACTAATAACATGACTTCTCCCATGTCCTCAAGAACAAAACGAACTACTCACAAGACATCATATGGATCATGATCAGAGATGGAGTAATGATGTATAACAATCTGAACATAAAAAATAATTCAATGGTTCACTCAATAGCATCAACTACAAGGAGTAATCAACACCGGGAAAGTTTCCCCTATGAACTAATGCAAGATCCAACTTAATTGTTACAGCAATATGGAGATGGTGATGATGGTGGTGGTGATGATGATGATCCCGATGAAGTCTAGCTTGATGGTGGTGTTGATGGCGACGATCTCCCCTCTCCGGGAAGGAATTCCCCCGGCAAAAATCTGTCTGCCGGAGAGATCTTTCTCTCTCGGTGTTTTTCGCCCCGCAGAGGCGGCGGAATCTTTCTGTGGTCGCTCCCCGAGTCTTACGGTTTCGGGAGGATGATATATGCCAGAGGAGAGAGGCTAGAGTGGGCCAGGGTGGCCACACCACTTCCTGGCGCGGCCTAGGCCTGCCCGCGCCATGGGGTGGTGTGGGCCCCCTGTGGCCCATCTCCACTCCGTCTTATGGCATCCTTAGTCTTCTGAAAAAATAGGATTTTCCATATATTTTCCTGGATTTTCTGATCTTCGCGAATTTTGCCTCCAAACAACACATTTTCCATCAGAATCCTGACTGCAGCGGTCCATGCTCCAAAAGTCATCAACCATACAAAAATAGATGAAATAACATAAGTATCACCTCTCAATACGAAATATCAATGAATAATAGTGAATTAAGACATAGAATAGTGATGCAAAATGGACGTATCAACTCCCTCCACATAAATTTGCCCCTTCATATTCTCTTTTAAAGTATCCACTTTAAATGCATTAAATTTCTCTAAATTTGATGCTCTCTCAATTAATAAAACTCTTTTATTAGTTTTATTCAGAATTTTGTTAATTACTTTAATTAACAAACATTCATATAAAACCCCTGCAACATTTCAATATTACATGCAGAACCAATTTCAGCAATTTCACCCATAACAGTTTCGGTGTCTATTGAAATAATTCCAGTGCTTTCTTAAATCTTTATCTGAAACATATTTGCTCCAAATGGTATCGGTATCCCTTAAGTGTGTCACCCCACGGTTCGCGAATAATGCAGACATGATCGAGACCCCTCTCCGATCAATAATCAGCAGCGGGACCTAGAGATCCGTACTGACTCCCACATATTCAACGATGACTCTTGTGATCGTGTGAACCTTTAACGCTAGTAACTAAATCCCTTTGTCTCGCGATATATTACATGTCCGAGATTCGATCATTGGTATCCCCATACCTAGTTTGATCTCGTTACCGACATGTACTCTTTTCTCATTCCCGTGATATAACATTCTAGTGATCTCATCACTTGCTTGCAAGCTAACCAATGTGATATCACCGAGAGGGCCCAGAGTATATCTATCTGTCATCGGGATGGACAAATCCCACTCTTAATCCATGAGCCTCTACATAACACCTTTGTAGCACTAAACCCACCTTTATAGTCACGCTGTTACGGTGTGACGTTTGATATTATCAAGATACACTTTCGGTGTTAGCAATTAACATGATCTCATGGTCTAAGGACTAAGATTACTTCGTATGATATTATAGCAATATAAACATAATGTCTCTGATCGTAATGCTATACTTCAGATGAATGTTCGTCACATCATTCCACCAGTGTTGTGACCTCGTTATTAACAACATCCAATGTCCATGATCAGGAAACCTTGATCATCTTGTTAATCAACGAGCTAGTTTATAAGAGAGGCATAACTAGGAACTTTCCTTTTGTTTATTAAACACACATGTATTAACGTTTCCAAATTAATACAATTATAGCATGCAAAATAAACATTTATTATAAACAAGGAATAAGATGATAACCACTTTATTATTGCCTCTCTGGCATATTTCCTTCAACATGATCATGGCTGGCACCAAGGGGCGGTGACTGTGTCCCCTTCTGGTGCCTCACTTCCCTCCCGGAGTCACAGCGGGAGTGGCGTGGACGCAAATGACGACGCGGACGTTGTTGACTGGAGTTCTTGAGTTGTTGTAGATGTTGTTCTTGATGTCGATGTCGAGGTAGCCGGTCTCGATGTAGTCGTGGTTGAGGTTGTTGTGGTTATTATAGCCGATAACGCCGGAGTCGCAAAAAATTGCGCGGTTTGTGTCGTAGGGTTTTAGGTTTTTGTGCGGTGGCGGCAGGAATCTGCGGTGGCGGGTTTCTTGGTCATAGTGCGGCGGCGGCAGTAGTCTGCGGCGACGGCGGGTTTTTGTGTCATATTGCAGCGGCGACAGGTATCTGCGGTGGCGTCCGGTTTTTGTTTCATATTGCGGCGGCGGCAGGTATCTGCGGTGGCGGCGGTTTTTTGTCTCATATTGCGGCGGCGGTAGGTATTTGCGGCGTCGGCGATTTTCTAAGCGATTGTGTGATCTCCCTAGCGGAGCGCCGGGCTACGACGGCGACGGTTTTAGACCACCTGATGTAGACCTTGGCGATGATTTTTGTTGGCGATGTAGAACTCGACAAAGATTTTGGTATTGTCGTATAACTTGATGTCGTGATTTAGATCGATGTAGTCCACCTTGATATAGTTGATGAAGATTCCGGCGCATGTGTGGCCGGCCAAGTCGTCGGTGATGAAGCAGATTGTTGATGTCGTCATGCGTGCAGAGCCTCGATCTCCTCGGGCGCGGTGCGTCTGCATCCTTGCATACCTTGGCGTGATGGAGCTATCCGTGTAGACCATGGTGTAGACCATGACATTCGATCTGGCACGGAAAGGCATGCTCGTACATCTTCATAGCTTGGCCTCGTGAACCGAAACGCGCTTCCTGGCAGTGCTCCGCACTTGCAACACGCAGCTCGCGTTGGCGAGCCACGCCTCTTGGTCCTCGTGTGGCGCGGGCTGACATGGATCTGCCGCCACACCTAGCGACTCGCCGGTGCCGATCAATCCTTTTCTTCTGGATTTTGTCACGGAATTAAGGATCTCTAGATTTATTTAGAATTTTTTGTGGCTAATTGGATCTAAACTATGGGATAGAAATTTCGAAAATTGAGTCTAATCTAATCTAAGAACGGATCTAATCTTTGATTTCGATCGGGTGCCGCGCCCCAGAGGAGAGGAGATTGATCTCTCCGGGGCGGGGGGGGGGGGGGGCACGGGTTGCGGAAGTTAATCTTTTTCCCTTTTTTTAATACTGCATGAGCAGGATCTTGAACTCAAGACCTCTTGGCTCTGATACCATAAAGGATTTATGCAGTAGCCAATTATCCCAAAAGACCGATCATATGGAAAGGGGCTAGGAACTATATTTATATTCAACAAACACTTGTTTCATAAAAATAATAACACACATAGTCAGCCGACTTATTTTATAACCAATGTCGACCATAGCTTGTTGCATTTCATCTTGCTGCAAATGTTTCATCCGCCAGCTTTCTCCTTGCGTGTGTACTTTAGTACAGCTGGGATGTGGACCTCAACGAGATACGAGTGCCAATCAACACGCCTGGGATCCATGTTAAATATGCTATCATCTCCGGTGTCCATATTAGCTTCACTCCTCAACCTCATTAAGTTTGTGTCATCAAAGCTTGACACAGATAAACAGTGGAAGGCAAAGGATATGTTACAAATATATTACTAGAATGATAAAAATTAACATACATTAGTAATAAAATGGGCTACAACTACTAAGGATGAGTAGCATTCACTAAAAACTATTTTTTGTCATGTAGACATTTGGAGATCATGGGATCTTCCTAACCATTTCCACAATCATCGCTATAATAATATGTATATGATAATAATTACACTCTGTCTCTAAAAGTTTTTCCCATAGTTGACATATGTCAAATATTTTTATGCATTCTGCTAAAATTAACATCTGGTTTTTTTATTTTTCTGAACACAAACCGACACGATGATCCTGCTCCCCCATTTGCATTATCTGGGATACTTAGTTTCTTAGAAAAAAACTACAATGGGATAAATTATAATATAATGTCATTGAATCATGTGAAGTTTATTTTTTTTAATAACTAACTTTTTAGACTATGAATTTCAGAAGTATCATAGTAATATAATTATGAGAATTTGTATTCTAGTGTTTTTGATACTAGGATATCTAGAAAACAACTACACATGTGAAAGCCATAGTTTGTGATATTATAGTACTTTTTAGATTGCTAATTATTAAGACATAATATTGTCTAAGCCAATATCAATAGAAAAAGACAATTGTAAAAATATTAGCCTTGAAGTTTATTTTCTGCGATTAAAACATAATTTCTATTATAATCATATAGCCATACAACCACAAAGTACTAAAAATGCCACGACTAAATGTCACATATTTTATAAATGTGGAATATAGGAAATATTATATGTGACATGAAATATGGTGAAATATATTTATGGTATTGCTTGTAGGCTAGATAGACAAAACCCTTTTTTACCAACAATGAAAAATCCCCGAAGATGTTCGTACGATAGCCACAATTAATGTATTGTGCCTGAGTAATTTGGTGTAGAATATGCAATCACATATAAGGCTAGTCATAGTGGGAGTAACTTGGATAGTAACATAGTCCTACATGTATTGCCAACTAAGCATTTAGATGACATGGTATGAAATTAAATGATGAGAGACAGCTTTATGGTAACTAGCTATGTTACCATAACATCACACATTTTAACACAAAATGAGTCTACATTGCATTAAATGAGACTTTGCATAATACCATACCTATGTTATTTTCGACTATAGAGGTTGTAACTTAGACTAGTAACATATGCATGTTACTACTCTAAGTTACTCCCCACCACTATGACCAGCCTAAATGCACACTCGATTAAAGTAGGTCAATCATGAAATATACTAATAACATAGTTTAAGGTTTTATTATAGTTGGATCAAAACAAACTACTTGAATCATACTCATCTAACAAATATAGTCTAAAATTGACAGCAAGTTTCATAAAGCGAGTGCCACTAAAGAATATTTTATGTTTTCCGAGAAAGGGATGTAGACCCTGGCCTAAAAATAGTTTCTTGTGCAAAGTTATTTTAACCTTTAATTTTTTCCTATTGGCTTATATGTAATTAGACTTCTGTTCCCCCATTGTCTTGAAATGTGAAGGTTGGAGAAATTTTACTATTGGCCTCATTCAAAATTGAGATTGAAATCTTTGTTTGCTCGTAAAATTAAGTACTCAAAAAAATTAGTGAAAATGGATCTCACCGTCCATTGAAGAAGGCATATGGTGCATAAAGGTTGACCAAGAGCATCAAGAAATTGAATCTTCGGTTAAGCTTATTATAATGTCGTGAAAACAGTCCACATAATAATAAACTCATAATGTGTAGCATCTATTGAGCAGCAAAAATAATCAACAATTTTATGTCACGGGAGATCATGTATAAATTATAGTGGCCAGGTGTGTGTATGTGTTTGACATGATTATATGGACTTACCTCTAGTGGTATCTTATACACCAGGAGCAGACATAGACGAAAGAATGACAAATTCTTGAACAAGTATGGCCTTCTATTTGGGAGGGCTTTTCCATTTTTGAGTATAAGAGGATCAATAGAGAAGTAATCCCAACATGCATCTTCAAAAAGTAAAGAGACAGTGGATTCTGGAGTGATGAGCTCACGTGGTAAATGACCTGTACTTCCTCGTTCCAGTGAACAGAGATGGCTACCATTGCAGCATTTATAACAATGTCTACCGGAATCTGTGTTCAACAAAACTGACTTAGTAAATGATCACTATTCCTGTATTCTTGAAACCTGTGAGAGTTACCCATTTCTTTAAAAAATGTTCAAGTCATATCGAGAACCTGTTGCATATATCTTGAGAAAAAGTAAACTCCTTTCGAAAACTGTTTGGAGAGAAATGTGCAACCCATATCGAGAACTGGTTGCACATTTGATGAGAAAAGTGCAATTCATTTCAAAAACCAGTTACAATTTTATATTTCTTGAGAAACGTGTAACCCATATCGAGAATCGGTTTCACCGTTTCCTGATAAAAGGGCAACTCGTTTTGAAACCATCTACAATTTCACATTCTTGAGAAATGTGCAACTCGTATCGAGAAAGTTACACATTTCTGGAGAAAAAGTGCAACTCATTTTGATAACCTTTTTGGACTTGAGCATTTATTCAAAAAAAATTGACTCATATCAAAAATTGGTTGCATATATCTTGAAAAAAGTGCTACAAGTTTCAAAATCCGGTTGGAGCTGCACATTTCTTGAGAAAAGTGCAATTCATATCGAGAGTAGGTTCGAGTTGCACATTTCTTGCGAAAATGTGTGACTCAAGCCCAAAAATGATTGCTACTCACATTCCTGAGAAATTTACAACTTGTTTTTAAAATAGGCAAATAATATCAATATTAAGAAAGAAAGCCAAAGGAAAATATAAAAAGTGTACAAATATCTTTTTTTTTCCAAAAACAAAAGTGTACAAATATCATAAATAATGAGAAAGAAGGCAAAAGGAAAAAAGAAAAAGTATAACATAATATATAATGAGAAAGAAGGGAAAAGACAATAAGAAACGTTATCATCATAACAGTTATCTAATCAATCCGTGTACTAAACGGAACAAAATCGGTGTATATAAAGATGCCGTGTATCAAAATTGATAAAAGAGATTTGTTTTCCTATAGGTTGCGTGGTCACAGTATAGTACCAGTAGACCGGACGTTTGATCCCCCTCCACGCTGAGACACTTCTTTTTCTTCCCGTCCGCACAGATCACACGAATCTCGAGGAAAGATCCAACGGTCCCGAGGTTGACTGAGACATAAGCAAATCCCAGTCGCGTGTTACTTAGCAAATCCGTTATTTATAAGATCGAGAGGCTATGTACCTTTTAACAGATTTTTTGGCGGGCCGAAAATAACTTTTTTAGTTTGGTTGTCAGCTTCCATCATTATTGATTGAGTAAATGCAACCTTGCAATACAGTACAATGACATTATTAAAAGTAAACTTTTTAGTTGAACCGACTATTCACACAGCTCTAATCATTATTGATCAAATAAATGCAACCTCCCAATCAATGACAGCACTTGTTTAGATGCCATTTCTCGAGGAAAGATCCAACGGTACCGAGGTCGACTGAGACATAAGCAAGTCTCAGTCGCGTGTTACTTAGCAAATCCGTTATTTATAAGATCGAGAGGCTAGGTACCTTTTAACAGATTTCTTGGCGGGAAGAACAAAACTTTTTTAGTTTGGTTGTCAGCTCCGATCATTATTGTTTGAGTAAATGCAACCTTGCAATACAGTACAATGACATTATTAAAAGTAAACTTTTTAGTTGAACCGACTATTCACACAGCTCTAGTCATTATTGATCAAATAAATGCAACCTCCCAATCAATGACATCACTTGTTTAGGTGCCATATCATTGACACCTAAAATATGTTGTCCTGGCCGTGCTCCTCCTGGTTGACGATGAACTCAACGGCGCCCTAGGCGCTGCCTAAATATGTATCCATTTCAGTTATGGCTACCGACGCTAATTATGGTCTAAAGCTTTGTTGGTTATTTTTCTGTAGATGCTAAATGGCCCTGAGGAATTATGCAAGTGTATTGCTGATTTACTGATTACAATGTCTGGTTTGGTCCTTCGCGGGGTGCCTCAAAATCATCTGGATACAAAGGTCTGCATTCTTTCAGATGTGTTGTTCTGAAACTGGTCTGCATTCTTTTAGTTGTGTTGTTCTGAAATTGAAACCCAGTGAAGCAATAATCTATCAAGAAATAATACCTGTGATGTCAGGAAAATGAGCAGCTATTCATAGGTGCTTTCTTCCGTAAGCTATATCATAAGAACCTGCAGTTTTCTATTTAGTAGTACACATGCAAGTGCAATTTCCGTTTGAATATACATGGTCGCAAGTATGTGTTTGTAGCTCAAGAACGTCCTTCAGATCACCCAAGCATAGCCATGCTATTCTTCAATGGATCAACAAATTCAGCTAGCACTCTGTAGGGTGATTGCTTTCTATTTTGTCTTTTTTCCTTCCTCTATCTCTCATGGGCTATGCCTGTTGTAAAGCTACTTTCAAAATTTAAGGTAGAGCATTCCTCTACCTTTCTATTAGACAAATGTAGCTCACAATTTGCATAATGGTAAAAGATAGATATTCGACTTCTAGAAACTTAGTTGCCATTATGCTAGGTTGCTTTTCCAGTGTATATCTGCAAGTTGTTTAAGTGTTGAAGATAAATGCATGGATTAACTCATATGGTATATGTATCTCAAGCGTGTACACTGCATCCGGTCTGGTTCTTCATGAAAAAATTAACTCATATGCTATATGTATCTCAACCATGTACACTTCATGTTGTATGGTTCTTCGTGAGAAAAGTTCGATCCTCTGCGGGTTGATTCCATTTTTCTGATGACGTGAACTTCCATGTCTTCTGAAAATTGCAGGTTCCAAACGGTTTGAGTATGGCTATGGATAAGGATGTATGGCTGGTACTTTTGCAGTTCATTTTGCTCCTGGTAATCATATGGAACTGGACTGAAATGTTTCAGCAAAATAGCAACTTTTCGTGTTTGTTGAGGAGAGGACCGATTAGAAGCAGGTACCATAGATGACACTTCTTTTCTTGTGTGTAAAATTTTGAATTACATTGTTCAGGCTTGTTCTAATATGTGCATATGTGTGATTCTGTCATAAATTTCAGAGACAGAGTGGTTCTAGCCCATTTCATGTTGAATGAGAGGTTGCGGCGGGTGGCGTGCTGGGCTGTGGTCTCTGCAATATTGAGTCGACAGTCATCATCCTCCATGCTCCCGAGCAGAGAACCCCGAGCTCGGTGTAGCGGATCTAGCTTTTGGCAATTTTGTATTGAAGATGCTCCAGAAAGAAGATCACTAGGGGGAAGAGTGATTCTGCTACGGAAATTTTCTACATGCTTCCTGGGTGATTTATCTATACATGATAGATGTATGCTTCTCATGCTTACTAATCGATTGGCAAACCCAGTAAACATTGATCTGGTGACTTCAAATCTATTAGCATCGGTCTTGTTTTCTTAACAGATAGCTTGCAGCAGTATGTGAGGACCTCTTTATATGTATGCTAAAGTTTAAAAATAATTTGAAAGATGAAAGAGGTTGGACAGAGAATTGGACTTTGTCGATGTATGAATAGACCACAGGTCCGTATTTTTCGAATTTATGATAATTATTTCATTTATGTGTCGATGATTTTTTTTATTATCCGTAGCAACGCACGGGCATTCTGCTAGTGTGTGTGTGTGCAAAACTCTTTCTCTCTCTATATATATATATGTAGAGAGAAACCCTATTCAGCACCCAGGGTGCAGAATAGTTATTTTGCATCCTACGTATTTTTATGTTCTCACATTCAAAAATATATGTTTTGTATAGTAATAATTATGTTCATACTCAACACAAACGTAAAAAAATGACATAAAAATACATTTTATGAGTCATTATAGTGTAAAAAACATAGAAAATACGTATTTTATGTCGTATTTTCATACGGCATGTAAACATTTTTTTTACAACATGTCTAAATTTTCTTATGTTCTTCTTAATTTGCGAGGTAAGAGAAAATTTACGTCACGTAAAATGAAATCATTTACGGTTTAAAAGAGAGAGGGTGGGTGAAGAATAACTATTCTACACCCTGGATGTCAAATAGGGCCTATATATATATATCACCTAACTTGCTTGTAAGTATCTTAGATATAGTATATGAATATACTCAAATAGATAAAGTATTACAAATACTTCTGTAAGGTAGTATATGACACCCGAGTGTAGTTACACCCGGGAGTAAGAAGTATTTTTCCTATATATATATAGTTAAGGTGGTTTTCGTGGCGTCGTCCATCTGGCTCCGCTTCGTACGTTGTGGTCGAGGTCTATCCGTCACACGCCGGAAAAAAAATTAAGTCTACTCCATTGCTTCTGTCCGTCGTTTGATTTCCCGGCGCTATTTATATGATGAATTTGTGTTGCACATTAATATTTCGATAATACAGGCTGAAGTTTCTACGGATAATTGTCTTTCACTTTGTTGGTTTCAACGTGCATAGCAATGCCCCGTCTATGCTTACTACATCTGCAAAATTGTATTGTATTTAAGTGGACCGAACTTCTTCAGCTAGATATTGATTTTAACATTCAAAATTACTAGCTTGTGAAATAGAGACTACTTTTTGGTATTTAGTATTGGTGTAGAGGGAAAATGAGATAATTTTAAAAAATCTTACCATCAATATTTTAGAGTGTTGGTGCAAAAAGGAAAGCATGATGAAGAGGACAAGCTTAAGCAGAAGGAAAGGAGAAGATGGAGAAAATGAGGAAGATGATTGAAGGAAAGGGGAGGGAAGAAATGAGGAAGACAATGTAGCCCTATTCGTGTGGGTTGCTGAGGATAGAGATAAATATACATGTTTTAGAATTACAATTATGTTTGATAATTTGAATATTTTGATTAATATTAATTACAATTATTTTTAATAAATATCGATGAGTCTAGATGTGTTGTTCCGTGGCAACGTACGGACACTCAACTAGTTAGATCTTACTTCTCTATCTCTATCTCTCCAGTGTCTAAAAGAAAATATCGCCCTCCGTCTTCTGCCAGCAATCCCACCCCGCCGGTTTATTTTTGTCCATCGTCGCACTCCACCGGTTTCCAACGTCGCCTCAGGCACGCCACATGCACCAACTACGAACCAAAAAATCGGTTCAATCGCACACCCTCTTCCCGATCCTGATCCTCCCTCTCAGCTCCGCTTGGTCATCTCCCTCCTCAACCACGGCATGCTCCCCATCCCACCTCATCCTCCAGGGCCATCATGTGGTGGTCGAGGAGCACTACAGGATGATCCCATCTCAGCAAACGAGTGAACCCGTATGCGAGTAAACGAGTCAAACAGGTGGCAACTAAGTCAGACTGGACCCACAAATTAGGAAACAAGTCAACCGGGCACAACTAAGTCAGTCGTAGCGGCGGACGGCAACAAAATGAACCAGGGGCGCAGACGTAAGGAGTCGGCGATTCGGATGTGTTGCTACAATTCATAATTGTACAGTTCTGATGTGATGTTGGCCACCTGATATCAGTTTGGCGAACTTCTTTTACGATATATAGTTGCCCAAACTCTGAGATGAACATTACATGCACTACTAGTATTTTATTGACATTTCTAGTATTTTATTGCATGTAGACGAGATCGTGTGTGAAAGCAGTAATACACACATAGGGACGACAGAGATGGAACGGGGAAATATAAGGCCGTTCTTCATGTAGAGCGTGGTGTTGAGTTTATTTCCCTCTTGTTGAACCTCACCATTAGGCCGTTCTTCATGTAGAGCGTGGTGTTGAGTTTGGGCTTCACCACCTGCCCTGGCAACACCTCCACAGCGAACTCGTCCAGCACCGCCGCCGCCAGTGTCTTCATCTGCGTGTAGGCGAAGCGCTTGCCGACGCACAGCCTTGGTCCGGCGTTGAACACCACGTCGTTTAACCTGAACCGGGGGTCGGATACTCCACCAGCGAAGTTGCTGCCCTTCATCCACCGCTCCGGTCGGAAGTCAAGGCAGTCGTGTCCCCAGGCCACCGGGTCGCGTCCTATCGCGTACGAGATGTAGATTACCCGCTGGCGCGCGCGAATGACCGTGCCGTCCGGGAGCACGTCGTCCTCCAGCGCCTCCTTGAAGCCCAAGGGCACGGGCGGGTAGAGGCGCATCGACTCCGTCAGCGCCGCCTGGAGGTAATCCATCTTAGTGTTGGCATCCCTACGCACGTCGTCGACGACCCGGTCCTCCACGTCCGGGTGCCTCGCGAGGAGCCAGAAGAACCAGACCAGCGCGACGGAGCTCGTGTCGCGGCCCGCAAGGATGAAGCTGACGCACAAGTCGCGGAGGAACTCGTCGGAATGGTCGGCGGCGCCCGACATGATACGGGAAAGCAGGTCGCATCGGCCCTGCAGGCTCCCGACACTGCGGAGCTCAGTGCGGCGCTCGGAGATGGTGCGGTCTGCGAACTCCCGCACCGAGCGCGCGGCATCCGCGAGGTGCCCTGCGCTGCCGACACGGAGTAGGCGCTTGGCCTTCCATACGAATGGCGGCGTCAAAAACCTGGCCAGCGACAGCTCCGTGGCGCGCTCGAAGGCCTGTGCGAAGGGCACGTCGGGGAGGCCGTCCGCGAGGCAGCCGGCGTCCACCCCGAACGCGGCGGCACATATGTTGTCGAAGGTGAAGCGGAGTAGAATCTCCTGGAGGTCCACCACAGCGCCCTGTTGCCGCAACCCATGGAGGAGAGGAATCAGACGGCAGTGGACCAGCTGGTCGACGGTCGTGGCTGAGAACTCGAGGAACTGTGCCGAGTGCATCTCAGCGGTGGCCACCTGGCGCTGCGCGCGCCACGCCTCGCCGTCGGTGTTAAAGATGCCGTCGCCGAGCAGCTCCACGAAGCGCTCGCGGTAGTAGGAGCCCTTGGGGTAGTTAGGAAAGTTGGTCTTGAGCAGGTGCTCGACGTTGGCGGGGACGGAGGTGATCACGCCCGAGGAGCCCCCGCCCCACATTCCGCGGTATGGGAACGTGCCGCCGCTACGGGCCAGCGCGTGGGTGACCCACTCGTAGACGTTGCCCATGTTAAGGAACAGGGTGGGGATGATACCTAACACCGGCCACAGCATAGGCTTGCTGCCCGACGTCAGGCCGGACATGACGGCGCTGCACACGAAGAGCAACGCAGCGGCAACGGCCAGGTCCGACACCTGCAGCAGAAACGTTGACATCGATGGAGTAGTGGTCGTTTGGATGTGTGTGCGAATGTGGTTACCCGCCGGTATTTATATAGGGATTTCCTGACGCCTTAGGGCTCGTTTGGATCCCCGCGTTTTCCCGGGCCGAGTAAGCCGTGGGCTGGATATCCCTGGGTGATCCCACTGATCGTTTCTCCACGGGCACGCCCCAGAGCGGCGTCATCCTCTCCCCGAGTTTTTATTTTCCGTCTTCCATGCTAGTGCCAGGACAGAGCCCATGGATTTCTCATGGTTCTTTCCGTTTCCTAGTTCTCTCTCTCCTCAACTATGTTTCTCGCATACAGAATACACTTCATCTCATCTTTGAAGATTAGTACTCTCTCTCTCTCTCTCTCTCTCTCTCTCTCCCCCCCCCCCCCCCTCCCCCCGTTAACAGACCATGAATTTTATAACCATCCAAAGCATGAACAAACCACGATTATTTTACCAGTCCATGTTTTTATTCAATCAACTTTTATGACAGATGACATGGGACACTTTGTTCATGATATATTTTTCAGATCACGTGAATACAGGAAAGATAACTAAAGTGTACTAAGCATTCTTGAAAATGCCATATGATAGTTCGCAATTTATTGTCAAAAAAGTATTGGATTTTCTCCAGATCTAGGGGCTTTGAACCACGAATTTTGTTTTGTTCATGCAGTTTTCTTTGACTTTTTTTTTCATGAGGATGTAAAGATGAACAACGAAGGGGATACCATGGCGTCTCCTGAGACTGTCAGAGAGGCGCCAGGGGGGAGGGGAAGGTGGACGTCGGAGACGAGAGGGCCACCGGCGGGGTGCAGGGGAGAGAGGGAGTGCTCTGCTCTGGAAAAGGCCATCTCCTCTCACGATATCTCTCCTTTTTTTTCTCGAGGGGGCACGATATCTCTCCTTTTTTCTCTCGAGGGGGCACGATCTCTCTCCTAGAACCCTAGGCATGAGACGGTTGTAGTCTAGCTTAGGTCAGACAGGCTATAGTAGATTATTGGTGAAAAATGGATGAAATGAGGTATCGATGGGACCGGAAAACTTGGCCATGGATAACAAAATGTTCGGATCGTGCAGAACGAGTGAGAATCTCAAAGTTCGACGAACGGACAGATATGTCACATGGGTACATTTGTGCAACACTGGTTGGACAAATTGCAATTTGGTAGCTTCATTTCTCTCCATAAAAACTCTATGCAAGTTCATTTTTATAAATGAAAATGGCGCAGTATGGGTCTTTCCTACTATTTTTAACATAACAAAATCCTTTATACCTCACACATAAATCCATAACAAGATCTCATATAAACTCTATTACTGAGATCTAGGCCAATATATTTTATTTTTTGGGAGTGCCTAGATCTCAGGCGCCTAAGAACTTCTTAGGTCTAAGTCGCTGATGTCATCCTAATATTTGTGCTAATTCTCAGTTACAACCTAGTTGCAACTCATAAGATTTGTACTAATTCTCAGTTGTAACCTAATTGCAACTCATTAAATTTTCAGTTACACCCTAGTTGCAACTCATGTGTAACTTTCACTTTACACGAATCACGAGGTAAATCGAACGGTGAAACAGGCGACTGAGACCTAAGAAGTTCTCAGGCGCCTAAGAACTAGCAAAACCGTTATTTTTTAGTGCGACCTAACAAGTATTTGTAACATCACTTGAGGTATTTCCATCTAAATTTTCCTCATATAAGTGACATACTCTATCTACTTTGTACTAAAACATAATGACCAACACACAAAATAGAGTCAAGCTACACCCTGCAATAATTAATTTGGTGGACAGTGCCATCAAAAGATCTTCATGACTATACCGACACATTTTTGGGTAATTAGTATTTTACAACTAATTATTACTGTATCCCAAGTCACATGTTCATAATTTTACATAAAAATAATTCAATCAATGATCCGATGCAAAAATATATGTTAAAGTTGTACTTTAGCATCACCACTTTGGTCATTGCTCTGGTGAACCATAAACATTAAAATGCCCAAAAATATAGGTACCCATAGGTATACATCAAACATGAGGAACAAACAATAATTTTAACTACATAAACTGATCTAATTACTATTATGCAAACTATCAACTAGCTCTATGTGTTTATTTACTATCACATACAATCTATAAACGTGGTACTAATGATGTTTTATTATAATCATTTTCCAACATAATCTAGCACCTTAGACATAGAGATGATGAACCAAGTGCTCCGTTAACATGATATTCTTATTACCATAATATGTGGGATAGATATGTAATCATATTATTTTGAAACCCATAATTTATTTTTAAAACATAGTAAATGTGATGCCCTCACAATTGTGAGGGACCACTGGACAATGTCATCAAAAGATCTTCATGACCATACCATGAAAATAATTTCCAAACATAATCTATCACTCAAGGATTAAAGATTATTAAAAAATCCATTGAGGTGATATTCTACTTACCATTACATGTGGGATAGCTATGTAATCATATCATTTCCAGTCACATAATTTTGATTTCATTGAAACCGTAATTTACATTTAAAACATATTAAAGGTGGTGATGCCCTCACATTTGCGAGGCCCCTGCGCTAGTTCTAGATAAATTCGACTCCCTTCATTTTAAAATATAAGTTGTCTTACTCCCTCCGATCCAAAATAATTTACTCGGATTTGTTTGGATATGGATGTATCTATCACTAAATGTATCTAGATACATCCGTATCTAACAAATCTGAGTATATTAATTTGGATGAGAAGGAGTACTTTTTTTCTGATACACATGTATCGAGAATCGTTTTACTATTTAGGTTCCCTCAGTTTCTTAAAACATACACAATAAAAGTCATCGTGTGTCACGTTGCGGCACATGGCAAACCCTTGCCGTAACGACGTCCCCGTTAGGCGAGGCGAGTATGCCGATGTGCTGTGGGATTTTGTCGTGTGCCAAGTTTTGCTGTGTGTTGTGTTTCTCTTGGATCTTTATCATATGTGTTTCTTTGCCGTGTGTTTTTTTGGTTCCCGTGTCTTTACAATTTCTTTTGACCTGCTTTTTTATTTTGCCGTGTAGTTTTCGAAAATGCACACAACATTGTCCACCTTTGCCGTGTGCCTTGGCAGAGGGCACATGGCAAAACAGAGAGGAGACGACAAAGCCCTGTTTTCCTCCAAATACTTATTATTTGGAATTAATACAATTATCAAACTTAATTTTGAAATAGAAAATATAGAATAATACAACTTATTATTGTCTCTAAGGCATATTTCCATCAACTTTTTCTTTGGTTTGTGGATCATTCTCCACTTGTACACTTGTCTATAATTTATAAAATGGAAAATATACCTTAGGGATTCTCCCCTATGGTTCACCTGTTAAAAAAACTTATGTATATTGCTTGCGCTACGAGGCCTGACATCTCGCTTACTGTGAGAAAACATAGTATGTTTGTGGCCAAACCGGGAGATGATCCTTGATCCTTTGCCGGGCTCTTCGCCCAGCTCCTCAGCGGCCTCTTCATCTTCCACCAATACCATTTCATAACTGAGATCACTGAGAACTTCCACATGCAAGCTCGGTCGCACTACAATCATCAAAAGGACATATTTTCACCGAAGGGCTTGCATTTACCTCTATTGCGGCTGACCGGGAATTTTGTCAATCACATCATGGATAGGGACTCGGACGCGAGGTAAAAATGAGAGTGGAAGGTGACTTTGGGCGGAGGTCCTACATTTTTTAGCCCTCTGGCGGCTAGGTGCGGCATAGGGTAAAGCAGACTTTTTGCTTGTCTAACGAGATTCTAGTCTTTGGGCTAGAGATGCTTTTACATATGTTACTGTCTCAAGGAAACTCTTTGTGCGGAAGGGTCACGGCTATATAAATGACGCTCGATCTCCCAAAGGCAGAGCAGCATCAAAGGGAGCTATACGAAGACAAGATGGATCACCTCCTTTTGCTCACCTTGCTGCTCCTTGTTCACGCGGTTGCTTACCTGGTGTGTGCCACAGCCGCCCGGCGCCGTCAGTCGCGGTGCTACCTCCTGGACTACGTCTGCTACAAACCGACGGACGACCGCAAGTTGAACGCGGATAGCGCCGGCGACGTTGTGCTCCGCAACAAGCTTCTGGGCATGTCCGAGCATCGCTTCATGCTCCAAGTCATTGTCCGCTCCGGTATCAGCGAGGAGACCTATGTGCCGCGCAACATCCTCGCATGCCGTGAGGACTCGCCAACGCAGCAAGACGCGCTTGACGAGATGGACGACTTCTTCGCCGGCGCGATCGCTGAGCTGTACGCGAAAAGTGGTTTTGGGCCTGGCGACGTCGACGTTCTCGTCGTGAACGTCTGTATGTTCTCCCCGGCGCCGTCCCTCGCCTCACGGATCCAGCGCCGGTTTGGCATGCGCGAGGACGTGGCCTCGTATAACCTCTCCGGCATGGGGTGCAGCGCAGGTTTGATATCGCTGGATCTCGCGCGCAACGTGCTACGGACGCGACCCATGGCGCTGGCGCTCGTGGTCTCTTCTCAGTCCATCGCGCCCAACTGGTACTCCGGCACTGACAAGTCCATGATTCTGGCCAATTGCCTCTTCCGCTGCGGCGGCTCCGCGGTGCTTCTTACCAATAACCCAGCGCTACAGTCACGCGCAAAGATGGAGCTCCGCCACCTCGTGCGCGTCAACATCGCGGCCGACGACAACGCGCACGCATGCGCGCAGCAGATGGAGGACAAGGACGGGCATGTCGGTATCACCCTCAGCAAGGCCCTACCCAAGACCGCCGTAAGGGCTTTCTCCAACAACCTGCGGCGCCTGGTACCGCACGTCATTCCAGTCTACGAGCTCGTGCGCTTCGTGGCCTTGAACATGTCCAGGAAGCTTCTTCTATCTCGCCGCCGCCGTGTCAACGCTCAAGCTAGTCATCCCAGTCAAATTATAAACTTCAAAACCGGCGTTGAGCACTTCTGCGTCCACCCTGGCGGCACCGCGGTCATCACCGCAGTAAAGGAGAGCCTCGGTCTCGATGACAACGACCTGGAGCCGGCGCGAATGACGCTGCACCGGTGGGGGAACACCTCGGCCAGCAGCCTGTGGTATGTTCTGTCCTACATGGAGGCCAAAGGAAGGCTAAATCAAGGGGACAGGTTGCTCATGGTGACCTTCGGGACAGGATTCAAATGCAACAGCTGCGTGTGGGTGGTGAAGGGCGACATGACCGATAAGGGCGCCTGGGCTGACTGCATTGATGCCTACCCACCCAAGAACACCTCCAACCCGTACATGGAAAGGTATGGCTGGATAAACAACGGGGAGGGGGCTCGCAAGACAAACTGATCCCCCACGCCATATATTTACTCAGTGAAAATAAAAGCATGTTACACAATCGACGAATGTATCTCACTCTTGTCGCTACAAAGTTTCCATGTGGTACGATTGAATGAAAAATAAATGTTAGGCAAAACGACGCAACTAAGGCTTCATGAGATGTCATGTGGTACAACTAGGAATAACTCAAGTTCTTTTGTGCTAAGATATCATTCCTTGATTAACTAAAACCCTAATGCTCCCGCGACATACAAAAATAATACACGCTATTTTTCGGGTGAGTGGCTTTTATGTGAAACGAGAAAATCATGTAGGGATGTTACCAACCGTTTTTGTTGTTGTTGCTGTGAAATTCGTTACACAATTAACCTGTGACGCGGAACAGCATGACGGTGTCACAAGCGCGATCCTTGTACTTAAATCTACATAAAAAAGACGAATACCAAGGCACTAGTAGAAACCACGCCATTTGCCCCGATTCGTAAGGGCCTTTAGCCCCGGATTGCGAACCGAGACTGCAAAAGCGGGACTAAAGGTCCAAGCTTTAGCCCCGGTTCTTTTACGAACCGGGGCTAGAGGTCCAACCACGTGGCCTGCGTGGCGCGCTGGGCGACGGGACATTTAGCCCCGGGTCGTGTTACGAATCAGGACTAAAAGTTCCCTGCCGCGGCAGCATTTTGGGCCATTTCGCTGCCGCGACAGGGGATTGGGTTTTAGGGTTTTGTGTTTTTCTTTTTATTTTGTGTTTTCTGTTCAATTATTTTTCATTCTGTGTTTTCATTAGAAACAAGTTTCCGTATACATACAGAACGCTACTACACAGTACTTGTACACATTGACGTAATATATAATATAATTTCTCTTACAAGCATACATGGACTCCCAACCGTGTCCAGAGCATGTCTATTTGATTACATGGAGATCATTATATGGATGCTTTAGGGTCTACGTATAGAGTATTCTTCGCGATACTCTTCGCGTGGGTCTATGACCTCGTTGATAAAAAATACAGCAAATTCCTCTTGGGTTGCTATTAAGCGGTCCTCTGGTAGGAGCTTGTCCCGCATCGCGTCCAACTATATAAAAAGGAGATCGTATGAATTAGACTCAACACAACATTTTGTAATAAATATAAAGGGTGAATATATTGTTTATTTACTCAAACATTTTCCGAGGGCTTCTCAATACTGATGCGAATAAACTCGCACACGTAGAATCCACATAGATTAGTTCCCTGTGGCTGCCTCGCGTACTTTACAAGAATATAATTCAATCAAATAATAACTCTAGCATGATAAATGCACATAAACTAGAATTAAATAGATGCGCGGACTTAGCTTGTACTACTTACCGAGAGTGATTTAAAAAATAGCTCCTCACGCTATTGACCGCGGACAGGGTTCTTGAACTGTGTCCAAACCCTACCCGACAAAGAAAATTAATGTATGAGTTAATAACTACTTGATATCCCAGAAAATGAACGAAAGAAACCGATATAGTGCGATAATGGTTGAAATTACCTCTGGAGCGCATCGATAATGCTGCGGTAGTTTTCAATGTCTTTGTTAGTGAGTCCAAGTGAAATTCTTAGAAGAATCCAGTGGTATCTACGCAAGGTTTACATACGTCAGTAACTCATCATTTACACTGAACATCGAGTAAGCAAAAGTTAATGTGTACAAAAACTCACTTGCCGTCGTGGTAAGGAAATAGTATTTCATTACAGAAATGTTGTTTCCTGAAAAACCGCAACAAGTTGTGCTCGGTCTCCAGTGGTTTATCCTTTAGTATAGCTCCATGAACTCGATGTGGGTCAATGAACCCAAATCCATAGATAGCCTTTCTTTTACAATCGAGCGTATCCATTCTGCATTATTGAACAAGTTGGTTTATCCTACAGTGAGTATACTTACCGGCAATGAATTGAACAAGTTGGGATAGAGACCTAATTACATAAATAAAGTAATCACTTACAGACAATACGAACTGAGGATAGTTTTGTCGAGTTCCTTTAGATTGAATAACTGACATAATTCTGTAAATTCAATAGGGACCTCGTCTTCAGTGAAGTAATGCGATTTTCGAACTTTCAGTAAGAGCCAATTTCGCTGTTATTTTGATGCTTTCATGTACCATTCATGGAATCGTCGCATTTGTGTTGGCATATCCCGAAGCCTCTCAGAACTGACCAGAGGCTCCCCGTTAACAAATTTGGGTGCTACCTCAGCCTTGGGCATATCGCCGTGAATAATTTCATGAATAGGCATACCACATTGCTCGGCCAATATCCTAGCCGTTTCCGGATCCATAGGTTCTACCTCATATAGTTGATGTTCCGGTATGTTCACCTGGAGTGGGGGGAGCGATTGGTTTGCTTGTTTCCCCAGCTGGGGAACATCTCTTTTGGTTCTTCAGCTACCACTCGATTGTTTTGCTTGTTTCTCCAGCTGGGGGACGTCTGTTCTGATGCATCCGCTACCACTCGATTGTTTTGCTTGTTCCCCCTGCTGGGGAACCTCTTTTGTGATGCTTCCTCTACCCCTTGATCTCTTCTGTTTCAGTGTCTTCTGAAGACATCGTGTATAGTCATCAGGCGCATTTAACTGAGCTTGGGATGGCTGCGTCAGTAATTTCCTAAAGTGATCGTTGGTTTCCGGTTTTATTTGGACCTCTAGATCAGGTTGTTTCTTTTTAAAATGAGCATCCACTTCGATCCGTACGACCGCATCGGTCTCCTCATCGGTCAGGTCGTAAGCCCTCTTTGGAGGAACCAGCGGTACTCTTGGGAGGGGCGACAACTTTGGGCGTCGGTTATCGCTCGACGGAACGGTGGTATTCTTCCGCTTTTGGCCCTCAGTGGGTGGAGGCGGATGCGTAGATTGAGATGGACTCGTGTTGGGGTCATGGATTGGACTATTACTGGGAGGAGACGGTGCAAATGGAGGTGGACTTGGAGGAGACGGTGCACTGGGAGGAGACGGTTGCCTTGGAGGTGATGGATTGTTTCTCGGTGGAGAAGGTGGCCTTGGTGTCGAGCCTAGAAACTTGATGTATTCTTTTTTCCAAAGAATGAAGCCACTCGTGACTTTTCCCAGTGTCGTCTCCCCTTCACCTCCAGGGATGTCAAGCTGTAGTGAATGAGACATAGGTAGAATTTCATCCACACCGACACGAGCATAGCCAGCTGGAATCGGATTGCAATGGTAGGTCGCTCCCGGTGCAGAAGGTAAAGCAAAGCCGACCGCCACCTTCATGGAAATATTCTTCAGTTCAACATGCAGCTCACAACTAGTCTTCTCCTTAATTGCATCCACGGGTACACATCCATCGTTGCATCATTACCGTGGCCCTCCGTGGAAGCCACGCTGCTCTCCCGTTGCGATGGGCCGACCGTACTGTCCGGTGCAGGATCTTGCTGTCGGAGTCCTTTAAGTTCATTAAGCTCCTGGCGATGCTCTTGCAGCATGGCTTCAAACCTCATGAACCGCTCCGTATCCTCCTCTTTTTGCTGCTTTGTTCTTCTCGATCGGCTTCTGTACGTGTCACGGTGCTCGGGAAACCCGATAACCCATGGATAAGAAGGTCCAAACCCTCTTGTTCGTCCAGCCTTTTCAGGATTCCCGAGAGCCTTTGTTAGCTCATCGTCCTCTCTGTCGGGAACAAACGTTCCCTCTTCAACCTCTTTTATCACTTTAATAAGTTCTTTCTTGGATGAAGAAATTTCTTCGGCTGCAAAAATCTCGCCTGTTTCTGGGTCTAATGATGCCCCATGCCCGAATACCCAATTTCTTGACCTCAAGGGCCAACTAGACGTAGCTGGAGTGACCCCTTTAGCCTCCAAGTCAGCCTCAGCTTTATCCCACTTAGGCATGGCACTCCTGTAGCCACCTGTGCCCATATGATGGTGATATTTCTTTTTGGCTGCATTTAACTTATTTTTTGCTGATATTGCCTTAGCTGGTTCCGAGGTCTTGTATTCCACAAATGCGGCCCAGTTATCCTGCTGCAACTCTAGTGGGCCAGTGAATGGAGGAGTTTTTTCTTCAAGACATACTTGTGGTACAATCTTTTTTTCCATTCCTTGAATAGTTCGGCCATCTTCTTAAGAGCAAAGTGCTTGACTTTCCTCATCATTTGCTGTGTGAGCTCATCAGTCTCCAAGACTAGTAGGGTGAAATGTGTCATGAGAGAATTCCACATCGTATCTTTCGCTCGATCATCTACAAAACTAGCTCCAGCCGGATTCTTTTTATTTCCTGGCTTGTTCCAATTTCGCGTGGTGATCGGGACTTTGTCTCTAACAATCACTCCGCATTGAATTGTAAATGCATTCGCAGATTCTTTGGGCTCCAGCAGTTGACCCTACGGAGAGACTAAGTCAATGCTGAAACAGACATCAGCGGGCAACTTGTGTGTCGGCCTCTTGTCCTTGTAGAAGATTGGCCGGAAGCGGAGCTCTAAGAGAAGAAACATTCGTCAGTACATATATACGAATCAATTAGTGCAACTAGTAGAAAATGGGCCTTTGGTTCGGGCCACTAGTCCCGGCCGTGGCTGGGGCCGGGACTAATGGTCCGAACCAGACGGCCCGAGGAGGCCAAGGCACTTTGTCCCGGTCCGTAAGGAACCATTAGTCCCGGTTTGAGATACAAACCGGGACAAATGGGTCTAGGCCAGCGTGCGTGCTCCTGGCAGAACCTTTAGTCCCAGTTTATATCTCAAACCGGGACTAATGGCCTGGCCCTATATATATGCACCCAGCCCTCCACTCTCTCCTGTTTTTTTCCTATGTGAGAGGTGCTATAACTTTGTGCTAACTTTTTTTCTTCATATGCAGTAGACGTGTTCGGTGAAATGCCTGTTAGAGAGATGCCACTTGAGTTCACACATGACAAAATATGATATGAGGTGCCAGAGCGACACTTAAGGTTTCTCCTCTTTGTTTTGAATTGTCCTAAAAGGTTAGCAACTATTTTCTTATTTTGACCGCGCGGTACTAATTTAAGCATCATGATTGTGTTTGATATATATGCATGGTTGTATGATGCAGATGAGCCACCCATGGATGTACGGTGACCGATGCTCTGAAGCTTACAGAGAGGCGTTCTTTTCGCCTTGTGGCCGAGGCGAACAAGTGGCGGGTGAAGGGAATATGCCCGAGAGGCAATAATAAAGTGGTTATTATCTTATTACATGTTTATGATAAATGTTTATTTTACATGCTAGAATTGTATTGATCGGAAACATCAATACATGTGTGTTTAATAAACAAAAAGGGTTCCTAGTTATGCCTCTCTTATAGACTAGCTTGTTGATTAACAAGATGATCAAGGTTTCCTGATCATGGACATTGGATGTTGTTAATAACAAGGTCACACCATTGGTGGAATGATGTGATGAACATTCATCCGAAGTATAGCACTACGATCAAAGTCATTATGTTTATATTGCTATAATATCATACGAAGTAATCTTTATCCTTAGACCATGAGATCATGTTAATTGCTAACACCGGAAGAGTATCTTGATAACATCAAACGTCACAATCAGGATGACTATAAAGGTGGGTTCAGTGCTACGAAGGTGTTATGTTGAGGCTCATGGATCAAGAGTGGGATTTGTCCATCCCGATGACGGATAGATATACTCTGGGCCCTCTCGGTGATATCACATTGAAATAGCTTGCAAGCAAGTGATGTGATCACTAGAATGTTATATCACGGCAACGAGAAAAGAGTGCATGTCGGTAACGAGATCAAACTAGGTATGGAGATACCGATGATCGAATCTCGGACATGTAATATATTGCGGGACAAAGGGATTTAGTTACTAGCGTTAAAGGTTCTCACGATCACAGAAGTCATCGTTGAATGTGTAGGAGTCAGTATGGATCTCCAGGTCCCGCTGCTGATTATTGATCGGAGAGGGGTCTCGATCATGTCTGCATTATTCGTGAACCGTAGGGTGACACACTTAAGGGATACCGACACCATTTGGAGCAAATATGTTTTAGATAAAGATTTAAGAAAGCGCTGGAATTATTTCAATAGACACTGAAACTGTTTCGGGTGAAAATGCTGAAATTGGTTCTACATGTAATATTGAAATGTTGCAGGGGGTTTTATGTGAATGTTTGGTAATTAAAGTAATTAAAAAAAATTCTGAATAAAAATAATAAAAGAGTTTTATTAAATGAGAGAGCATTAAATTTGGAGAAATTTAATGCATTTAAAGTGGAGACTTTAAAAGAGAATGTGAAGGGGCATTTTAATGTGGAGGGGTTACTACCACATGAATGGAGGAGGTGAAGGGTCACCCCCTCCATGCACCAGCCATGAAGGAGGGGCACCCCCCCTCCTCCTATAAAAGGCCACCCCCTCCTCACTTCTCACTCACACCTCCTTGTGAAGGATCTCTCTCCCCCTCTAGTATTATTCCCCCATGGTCTCGGATTAGCGAGATACATGTTCCCGGTGGCTTTATCTGGAAAGGAGTTGCTGCTTCCGCTGCTTTGCTGGAGCGAGGGATGGAGGTTGTCGGGGTACCGGACGTGTGTGCGATCATGGATGCACCGCTGCTTTGCGGTGCTGGACTTGGTGGTGCTGGAGCTGGATCTGATGGACGTGCTGGAGCCGGGCCTGCTAGACTTCATCACGATCTTGAGATCGGCAAGTGTACGACTACATCAACCACGAGTTCCTACTCGTTAACAAAGCTCGTTGTCTACGAGGGTAAGTTCTCGTTGGATGTATGTCCACCCGTTGCTTTGTACCTAGTAGATAGATCTTGGCGTGTAGTTCACACCGTAGGAAATTTTTTGTTTTCTATGTTGCGGACCCAACAGTGGTATCAGAGCCTGATCTATGCATAGGTGCTTAGCACGGGTAGTACACATATGTTGATATGTGGGCGATGATGATCATGTTATTGCATCTTCTATGTATTTTGGATATTGGTGGCATAGTGGGATGAAGCGGCCCGGACCAACCTTACATGTCATCGTACATGAGACCGGTTCCACGACTGACATGCAACTTCTTTTGCATAAGTGGCTAGAGGGTGTCTGTCTCTCCTACTATAGTCAATATCTGATTTACAACGAGTTGCTAATAACTTAGTTATCCTTGTTGTGGTTCATGTTCGTAGGTAAGAACGGTTCTATCTCCGAAAGCCCTAAGCCACGTAAAACTTGCAATTGATAAATTAGAGGCGTCTAGTTTAGATCGTTGTTGGGCTAGTGTATTGATATGGTATTGTTTTAAGTAGATGTATGATAGATACTCTTACAACACACTCAACGTGTAAGTTCCATAGACCTTGGCCTTACACACAAAGGAATGATAGAGATCATACCACGATGCAAGTGATAGAGATCAAATGCATGGACCATATCATCTCACTTTACACATTAGATGTTAGCATCTTATATTGCTAGTTTGGCGCTTTTTGTAGCATTGTAAGATGATCCCTCTTTTAGATATCAAGATAAAAATGTGTTCTTCCTTAAGTATGCACCGTTTTATGGATCGTATTTCGAGACATCACGTGATGATCGGGTGTACTCGACTCTACGCTTTCATACAAACGGGTGTAAGACAGTTTTACGCATGCGAGTAATAAAGTTCTTACTTGGCGAGCCTAGCATGTATAGACATGGCCTCGGAACACGGACCGAAAGGTTAAGCATGAGTCATATAGTTGATATGATGCCCATATAGATGCTTGCCTTCGAAGCTACATCAATCACGTGATGATCGGACTTGGTGTAGTGGATTTGGTTCATGTAATCACCAAAAAGGCATGAGGGATGTTGTTTTTGAGTGGGAGTTCATTTCTAATTTGGATTAGTCGAACCAAATTTGTCATAAATTAAATCAAAGTGAATTTGCATAGTTTGTTGTAGTCATTGGCATTCGTTTTCTACCTTATGCTTAGTTTTTATTTGAGATAATAGAACTATAAAATTCTGGATATTTACTTTATGAACTGGTATCGTATTGTTTTGAATGTCAATTTAAAGTTTATAAGTCCTATTGCAAACTTTCAGCAAACTCTATTTACTCCATGAAGTTTAATAAGTAGTATTAAATCAATAGTAAGAATTCCAATGTTAGTATCTAAAGTATCATGTTTGCCTCCATGATTATTGATATTCAAAAAAGTTGTTTTAATATCAAGATTATATTGGAGCTAGAAATTGTTTCAGAAACCAGCATGTGTGAAAGATATTGTGATATCTAAAACAATGTTTTTGGTTGCATTATGATAGAGTATAATTTAGCAAAATACATGTTCTCATATTGTATGAGAATTTGTGAAGGATGGAGATGCTAGGCATCCGAATCTACCAAAAAGGTTTTGGGAACTGATATTATACTCGCGATTCTTCCTTATAGGCTATAGTAGCTTGATCATGAAAGTTTTCATGATAAGGATGAATAGAAGATGTAAGTAAAATGTTTACTACACTAATAGATTACTAAAGAATGGATTTTTGAAAGAACACCAAACATTTGATGATGGTGATCCACTTCAAAGTGCAAGTCCAAAGGTATTAGTATTTGACTATATATGCTTTGTACCATGTGTCATGTTGATGACACCACTATTGATGTTGATAGATTCTTTTAAAAGAAAAGGAATTGCTGAAAGAGAATCTATAAAATATTTGGCAGAAAATAAAAGGTTGGAGATGTCCAACTTAGGTATATAGAAGATATACATGTTATGGCTATATTCCTTGCTTGTTAAACAATGTGGTTCTTAGGTATTGGATACCGAATTGGTTGGTATGAAGTGTCATACAGGACAACGCAATTCATGAACTACAATGACCTAAGTAACCAGCAAGAGAATGAGTGATGATGTTCATCGAAAACAAATAAAGTGTTATTGTGTTTTTCGTTGTCATCAAACCAAGCCTTCAAGATTTGTTTAAATAATTGTTATTTTGTTCCGGTATCATGAGAACAATGGCTGTTCAAATAATTACCGTATTCCATAAAGGATGGATGAACTTTTACAAGTCTAGTTGGAGAAATCACATCCATAAACACTATTGCTAAAATGTCACAAGACAAATGATTGAAAGATCACTTATGAAGTGACATCGCTGTTTAAATTATATTTGAAATAAAACATGAAGAAACTCCATGTTGATGGATTTTTGGAGTCTTTGATTTTGATCAATTGACGCATGTGAGACTTTCCTCGAGATAATTGAAACTCTGTCCATAGGCCAGAGAGGAACGGATTAGTAGCTTATTGGAAATTGTGCATGCTGATGTGCATAGTCCATTATGTGTAGCCATATGCGATGGATCTTTTTGCTTCATATGCTTTCTCCAAAAATTTGAGTGAATATATCTGTATATTTACTTAATAAGGAAGAAGTATGAAACATTTGAAAATTGTTCAAATACTTTCAAGATGAAGTGGAAAATCATTGTAACAAGAAAATAAAGAGTTTATGATTCGATCATAAAGGAAGATATTTGAGTTACATGTTTAGCAAAAACACCTAAGACTTGAGGAATTGTTCCATGATTTGTGTTTCCCGATAAACCATATGAGTATGGCAGATTCGTGAGATAAAATCAAACCATGTTTGACATGGTAAGATCAAGGGTGTCATTTATAAAACTGCCATTATGTTTTAAGGATTGAAGCTTTAGAGACTACCGCTTTTACACTGAAAAGAGCACCATCGTGATCCATTGAAATGACACCATATGAGTTATGGTTTGGGATAAAACCCGAATTGTCTTTTCTTAAATTTTGGTATGCTATGCATAAGTAAAATGTTTACAACCAAAGTCGGATAAGCATGTCTTTGTAGGTTATCCCAAAGAATTTGTTGGGAATTTTTCCATAATACCGAGGACAAAAGAGTTTGTTACTTGGAACGTCAAGTTTCTTGAGAAGGAATTTTTCATGAAAAGTTTAGTGGGAGGACAATAGAACTTTGATAAGGTTGTTGAACCTTAGCTATATCTGCTAAGAGCGCAGCGCCGGAAAGTGTCCCGGTGGCGGCCACAATGCCCATGGCTCTCGTGATTACAAAAGGTGTGATCTCGGAGATTAGAGTTCCTATAGAACCGTGTGGGTCGGTAAGAATCAAATAGTAAGATTTGATAAGCAAGTCGTTATTGTTTTGACAATGATGAACCAACTACATGCAAAGAAGCGATGATGGGCCCTGACTCCATAAAATGACTAGAAGTCATAGAATCCATGATAGTATCCATACACGAGAAAACAAGTTTCTGAACTTGGAAGACCCTCCGGAAAGGCGTGAAGCCTATCGGTCGTGTTTGGATCTATAAAGCGGGGCGGTACGGGAGGCGGTTGCAGGGGCCACGTGATGGAGGCAGGGTGGGATCCCGAGGGGCTGTCGGCAGGGGAAAAGCGGGGCAGGTGGGGCTTGGGCCGGAAAAGGAGGGGGTGGGGCCAGACGGTGGGGGTGAGATTAGTGGGGGGAGGGGGAGGTCCGAGGAGTGGAGGGTTGGGGTTGGGCGGTGTGGTTGCGAGTGGTGATAGGAGGGAGTGAGGTGGCTGAAGGGTGGGGTAGATTAGGTTGGGTGGAAAAAGGGTTTAGGGTAGACTGGTTTTGTACTGGGGGTGGCCGACTGGGTCGGATCGGCCCGGTACGGCTGCCCCCTAAAAATAAACTAAATACTTTAATATTTAAAACGGGGCTTTTGAAAACCATTGGTAGACGAAACAAAATAATCCGGAGACCCGGGTTTTGGATTTGAAATAAAGGCGGGGTATTTATAGAACAAAAATATGTTTTTCGAAAATAGTTTCAGACAAACAAATGCATGATGATGACGATGCTCAAATGCAAAGTGGCATGATGACATGAGCATGCGGTCATGATGATGCAATGCACAAAAACAACGCGATTTTCTAGTAGTGGTTTTGCGGGGCGCCACAGGGCACCCCCCTCCTCCTATAAAAGGCCACCCATTCCCTCCTTCATCCACACACCTCCTTGTGAAGGATCTCTCTCCCCCTCTAGAATTATTCCCCCATGGTCTCGGATTAGCGAGATACATGTTCCCGGTGGCATTTTGTCTGGAAGGAGTTGCTGCTTCCGCTAGATCGCTGGATCGAGGAGGTGGAGGTTGTCTGGTGGCTTGAACGTGTGTGCGAGTGCGGATGCGCCGTTGAGTTGCGGCGCTCGGACTTCCTCATGATCTTGAGATCGGCAAGTGTACGACTACATCAACCACGAGTTCCTACTCGTTAACAAAGCTCGTTTCTACGAGGGTAAGTTCTCGTTGGATGTATGTCCACCCGTTGCTTTGTACCTAGTAGATAGATCTTGGCGTGTAGTTCACACCGTAGGAATTTTTTGTTTTCTATGCTGTGGACCCAACAGTGGTATCAGAGCCTGATCTATGCGTAGATGATTAGCACGGGTAGTACACATATGGTTGATATGTGGACGATGATGATCATGTTATTGCATCTTCTATGTATTTTGGATATTGGTGGCACAGTGGGATGAAGTGGCCCGGACCAACCTTACATGTCATCGTACATGAGACCGGTTCCACGACTGACATGCAACTTGTTTTGCATAAGTGGCTTGCGGGTGTCTGTCTCTCCTACTATAGTCAATATCTGATTTACAACGAGTTGCTAATAACTTAGTTATCCTCGTTGTGGTTCATGTTCGTAGGTGAGAATGGTTCTATCTCCGAAAGCCCTAAGCCACGTAAAACTTGTAATTGATAAATTAGAGGCGTCTAGTTTAGATCGTTGCTGGGCTAGTGTATTGATATGGTATTGTTGTAAGTAGATGTATGGTAGATACGCTTACAACACACTCAACGTGTAAGTTCCATAGACCTTGGCCTTACACACAAAGGAATGATAGAGATCATACCACGATGCAAGTGATAGAGATCAAATGCATGGACCATATCATCTCACTTTACACATTAGATGTTAGCATCTTATATTGCTAGTTTGGCGCTTTTTGTAGCATTGTAAGATGATCCCTCTTTTAGATATCAAGATAAAAATGTGTTCTTCCTTAAGTATGCACCGTTTTATGGATCGTATTTCGAGACATCACGTGATGATCGGGTGTACTCGACTCTACGCTTTCATACAAACGGGTGTAAGACAGTTTTACGCATGCGAGTAATAAAGTTCTTACTTGGCGAGCCTAGCATGTATAGACATGGCCTCGGAACACGGACCGAAAGGTTAAGCATGAGTCATATAGTTGATATGATGCCCATATAGATGCTTGCCTTCGAAGCTACATCAATCACGTGATGATCGGACTTGGTGTAGTGGATTTGGTTCATGTAATCACCAAAAAGGCATGAGGGATGTTGTTTTTGAGTGGGAGTTCATTTCTAATTTGGATTAGTCGAACCAAATTTGTCATAAATTAAATCAAAGTGAATTTGCATAGTTTGTTGTAGTCATTGGCATTCGTTTTCTACCTTATGCTTAGTTTTTATTTGAGATAATAGAACTATAAAATTCTGGATATTTACTTTATGAACTGGTATCGTATTGTTTTGAATGTCAATTTAAAGTTTATAAGTCCTATTGCAAACTTTCAGCAAACTCTATTTACTCCATGAAGTTTAATAAGTAGTATTAAATCAATAGTAAGAATTCCAATGTTAGTATCTAAAGTATCATGTTTGCCTCCATGATTATTGATATTCAAAAAAGTTGTTTTAATATCAAGATTATATTGGAGCTAGAAATTGTTTCAGAAACCAGCATGTGTGAAAGATATTGTGATATCTAAAACAATGTTTTTGGTTGCATTATGATAGAGTATAATTTAGCAAAATACATGTTCTCATATTGTATGAGAATTTGTGAAGGATGGAGATGCTAGGCATCCGAATCTACCAAAAAGGTTTTGGGAACTGATATTATACTCGCGATTCTTCCTTATAGGCTATAGTAGCTTGATCATGAAAGTTTTCATGATAAGGATGAATAGAAGATGTAAGTAAAATGTTTACTACACTAATAGATTACTAAAGAATGGATATTTGAAAGAACACCAAACATTTGATGATGGTGATCCACTTCAAAGTGCAAGTCCAAAGGTATTAGTATTTGACTATATATGCTTTGTACCATGTGTCATGTTGATGACACCACTATTGATGTTGATAGATTCTTTTAAAAGAAAAGGAATTGCTGAAAGAGAATCTATAAAATATTTGGCAGAAAATAAAAGGTTGGAGATGTCCAACTTAGGTATATAGAAGATATACATGTTATGGCTATATTCCTTGCTTGTTAAACAATGTGGTTCTTAGGTATTGGATACCGGTATTGGATACCGAATTGGTTGGTATGAAGTGTCATACAGACAACGCAATTCATGAACTACAATGACCTAAGTAACCAAAGCAAGATAATGAGTGATGATGTTCATCGAAAACAAATAAAGTGTTATTGTGTTTTCGTTGTCATCAAACCAAGCCTTCAAGATTTGTTTAAATAATTGTTATTTTGTTCCGGTATCATGAGAACAATGGCTGTTCAAATAATTACCGTATTCCATAAAGGATGGATGAACTTTTACAAGTCTAGTTGGAGAAATCACATCCATAAACACTATTGCTAAAATGTCACAAGACAAATGATTGAAAGATCACTTATGAAGTGACATCGCTGTTTAAATTATATTTGAAATAAAACATGAAGAAACTCCATGTTGATGGATTTTTGGAGTCTTTGATTTTGATCAATTGACGCATGTGAGACTTTCCTCGAGATAATTGAAACTCTGTCCATAGGCCAGAGAGGAACGGATTAGTAGCTTATTGGAAATTGTGCATGCTGATGTGCATAGTCCATTATGTGTAGCCATATGCGATGGATCTTTTTGCTTCATATGCTTTCTCCAAAAATTTGAGTGAATATATCTGTATATTTACTTAATAAGGAAGAAGTATGAAACATTTGAAAATTGTTCAAATACTTTCAAGATGAAGTGGAAAATCATTGTAACAAGAAAATAAAGAGTTTATGATTCGATCATAAAGGAAGATATTTGAGTTACATGTTTAGCAAAAACACCTAAGACTTGAGGAATTGTTCCATGATTTGTGTTTCCCGATAAACCATATGAGTATGGCAGATTCGTGAGATAAAATCAAACCATGTTTGACATGGTAAGATCAAGGGTGTCATTTATAAAACTGCCATTATGTTTTAAGGATTGAAGCTTTAGAGACTACCGCTTTTACCTTTGAAAAGAGCACCATCGTGATCCATTGAAATGACACCATATGAGTTATGGTTTGGGATAAAACCTGAATTGTCTTTTCTTAAATTTTGGTATGCTATGCATAAGTAAAATGTTTACAACCAAAGTCGGATAAGCATGTCTTTGTAGGTTATCCCAAAGAATTTGTTGGGAATTTTTCCATAATACCGAGGACAAAAGAGTTTGTTACTTGGAACGTCAAGTTTCTTGAGAAGGAATTTTTCATGAAAAGTTTAGTGGGAGGACAATAGAACTTTGATAAGGTTGTTGAACCTTAGCTATATCTGCTAAGAGCGCAGCGCCGGAAAGTGTCCCGGTGGCGGCCACAATGCCCATGGCTCTCGTGATTACAAAAGGTGTGATCTCGGAGATTAGAGTTCCTATAGAACCGTGTGGGTCGGTAAGAATCAAATAGTAAGATTTGATAAGCAAGTCGTTATTGTTTTGACAATGATGAACCAACTACATGCAAAGAAGCGATGATGGGCCCTGACTCCATAAAATGACTAGAAGTCATAGAATCCATGATAGTATCCATACACGAGAAAACAAGTTTCTGAACTTGGAAGACCCTCCGGAAAGGCGTGAAGCCTATCGGTCGTGTTTGGATCTATAAAGCGGGGCGGTACGGGAGGCGGTTGCAGGGGCCACGTGACGGAGGCAGGGTGGGATCCCGAGGGGCTGTCGGCAGGGGAAAAGCGGGGCAGGTGGGGCTTGGGCCGGAAAAGGAGGGGGTGGAGTCGTGGGGAGCCAGCGGGTGAGAGATTAGTCGAGGGGGTTGAGGTGGAGGGCTGGGAGTGGTTGGGGTTGGGGAAGCGGTGAGGTGGCGCGAGGTGATAGGAGGGAGTGAGGTGGCTGAAGGGTGGGGTAGATTAGGTTGGGTGGAAAAAGGGTTTAGGGTAGACTGGTTTTGTACTGGGGGTGGCCGACTGGGTCGGATCGGCCCGGTACGGCTGCCCCCTAAAAATAAACTAAATACTTTAATATTTAAAACGGGGCTTTTGAAAACCATTGGTAGACGAAACAAAATAATCCGGAGACCCGGGTTTTGGATTTGAAATAAAGGCGGGGTATTTATAGAACAAAAATATGTTTTTCGAAAATAGTTTCAGACAAACAAATGCATGATGATGACGATGCTCAAATGCAAAGTGGCATGATGACATGAGCATGCGGTCATGATGATGCAATGCACAAAAACAACGCGATTTTCTAGTAGTGGTTTTGCGGGGCGCCACAGGGCACCCCCCTCCTCCTATAAAAGGCCACCCATTCCCTCCTTCATCCACACACCTCCTTGTGAAGGATCTCTCTCCCCCTCTAGAATTATTCCCCCATGGTCTCGGATTAGCGAGATACATGTTCCCGGTGGCATTTTGTCTGGAAGGAGTTGCTGCTTCCGCTAGATCGCTGGATCGAGGAGGTGGAGGTTGTCTGGTGGCTTGAACGTGTGTGCGAGTGCGGATGCGCCGTTGAGTTGCTTTTCGGACTTCCTCATGATCTTGAGATCGGCAAGTGTACGACTACATCAACCACGAGTTCCTACTCGTTAACAAAGCTCGTTTCTACGAGGGTAAGTTCTCGTTGGATGTATGTCCACCCGTTGCTTTGTACCTAGTAGATAGATCTTGGCGTGTAGTTCACACCGTAGGAATTTTTTGTTTTCTATGCTGTGGACCCAACAGTGGTATCAGAGCCTGATCTATGCGTAGATGATTAGCACGGGTAGTACACATATGGTTGATATGTGGACGATGATGATCATGTTATTGCATCTTCTATGTATTTTGGATATTGGTGGCACAGTGGGATGAAGTGGCCCGGACCAACCTTACATGTCATCGTACATGAGACCGGTTCCACGACTGACATGCAACTTGTTTTGCATAAGTGGCTTGCGGTGTCATCTCTCCTACTATAGTCAATATCTGATTTACAACGAGTTGCTAATAACTTAGTTATCCTCGTTGTGGTTCATGTTCGTAGGTGAGAATGGTTCTATCTCCGAAAGCCCTAAGCCACGTAAAACTTGTAATTGATAAATTAGAGGCGTCTAGTTTAGATCGTTGCTGGGCTAGTGTATTGATATGGTATTGTTGTAAGTAGATGTATGGTAGATACGCTTACAACACAGTCAATGTGTAAGTTCCATAGACCTTGGCCTTACACACAAAGGAATGATAGAGATCATACCATGATGCAAGTGATAGAGATCAAATGCATGGACCATATCATCTCACTTTACACATTAGATGTTAGCATCTTATCTTTGCTAGTTTGGCGCGTTTGGTAGCATTATAAGATGATCCCTCATTTAGATATCAAGATAAAAATGTGTTCTTCCTTGAGTATGCACCATTCTATGGATCGTGTTTCGAGACATCACGTGATGATCGGGTGTACTCGAATCTACGCTTTCATAGGAACGGGTGTAAGACAGTTTTACACACGCGAATACTAAGGTTCTTACTTGGCGAGCCTAGCATGTACAGACATGGCCTCGGAACACGGACCGAAAGGTTAAGCATGAGTCATATGGTTGATATGATGCCCATATAGATGCTCGCCTTTGAAGCTATATCAAGTCACGTGATGATCGGACTTGATATAGTGGATTTGGTTCATGTAATCACCAAAAGGACACGAGGGATGTCGTTTTTGAGTGGGAGTTCATTAGTAATTTGGATTAGTTGAACTCAATCTATCATAAACTTAGTCTAAATAAACTTTACAAATTCTATTGTAGATGGCACCACCTGCTCTTAATTTCAATGTGTTCATGGAGAAAGAGAAACTTGCTGTGAATGGTAGCAACTTCACCAACTGGGCTATGAATTTGAGGATTCTCCTCACTGCTGCACAAAAGCAATATGTGCTAGATGCGCCACTAGGCCCCCCACCAGCTCCTGATGCCCCTGACGAGGAAAAGAATGTCTATGTGACTCGTCAGGAGGACCACAACTTAGTTCATTGCGGCATACTGTATGGGCTAGAGCCAGAACTTCGAAAGCGTTTCGAAAATGGTAATGCCTTTGATACCATGGGAGAATTGAAAATGATTTTCGATACCCATGCTACCGTAGAGAGTTATAATTCTACAGAAAAGTTCTTTAGCTACATGATGGAGGAAAACAGCTCCGTTAGTGAGCACGTACTCAAAATGTATGGGTACGCCGATAAGCATGTGTCCTTGGGAATAACGATTCCCATTGACTTAGGCATACATCGTGTTCTCCAATCTCTGCCACCTAGCTACAAGAGCTTCGTGATGAACTATAATATGCAGGGCATGAAGAAGTCTCTTCCCGAGCTTCTGTCAATGCTTAAGACTGCAGAAGTGGAGATTAGGAAAGAACATCAAGTGTTGATGATCAATAGGACCACCGGTTTCAAGAAGGATAAGAAAGGCAAGCACAAGGGAAAGAAGGGTGGCAAGTCTGTTGCCACGCCTGAAAAGAAACCCTGGGCTGGCCCTAAGTCTGACACCGAGTGCTACTATTGCAAGGGGACTGGCCATTGGAAGCGCAACTGCCCCAAGTATTTGGCGGACAAGAAGTCTAGCAAGGCAAACAAAGGTATATGTGATATACATGTTATTGATGTGTACTTGACTAGTACTCGCAGTAGCACCTAGGTATTTGATACCGGATCGGTTGCTAATATATGTAACTCGGTTCAGGGGCTACGGAACAAGCGACAACTAGCAAGGGATGAGGTCAGGATGCGGGTCGGCAATGGATCAAGAGTTGATGTGATTGCCGTCGGGACGCTACCTCTCCATTTGCCATCGAGATTAGTTATAAACCTAAATAATTGTTATTTGGTGCTTGCACTGAGCATGAACATTGTATCTGGATCGTGTTTGATGCAAAGTGGTCATTCCTTTAAATCTGAAAACAATGTTTGCTCGATTTATAAGAATGATATCTTTTATGGTCATGCACCTATGTTGAATGGTTTATTTCTATTGGATCTCGATAGTAATATTCCGCACATTCATAATGTTAATGCTAAAAAGATTAAACTTGATGATGATATGTCTACATATATGTGGCACTGCCGTCTAGGTCATATTGGCGTTAAACGCATGAATAAACTCCATTCTGATGGACTTTTGGAATCACTTGATTTTGAATCATTTGATACATGTGAGCCATGCCTTACGGGCAAGATGACTAGAACGTCGTTTTCTGATTCAATGGAATGGGCGACAGATCTATTAGAAATCATACATACTGATGTGTGTGGACCAATGAGTGTGTCAGCGCGAGGTGGATATCATTATTTTGTTACTTTCACGGATGATTTGAGTAGATATGGGTATATCTATTTGATGAAACACAAGTTTGAAACTTTTGAAAAGTTCAAGGAATTTCGGAATGAAGTGGAAAATCATCATAATAGAAAGATCAAATTTCTACGGTCTGACCATGGAGGAGAGTATCTAAGTTACGAGTTTAGCACACACATGAAAGAGTGTGGAATAGTTTCACAACTCACGCCTGCCGGAACACCACAACGTAATGGTGTGTCAGAGCGTCGTAATCGTACCTTATTGGATATGGTAGATCTATGATGTCTCTGACTGACTTACCTCTGTCATTTTGGGGTTATGCACTGGAAACAGCTGCATTCACTTTACATCGGGCACCATCTAAATCCGTTGAAACGACACCGTATGAATTATGGTTTGGAAACAAACCTAAGCTGTCATTTCTTAAGGTTTGGGGATGCGATGTTTATGTGAAGAAACTTCAACCAGATAAACTTGAACCCAAAGCGGAAAAATGCGTCTTCATAGGATACCCTAAGGAAACAATTGGGTATACCTTCTATCATAGATCGGAGGGCAAGGTTTTTGTTGCCAAGAATGGATCCTTTTTTGAGAAGGAGTTTCTCGTGAAAGGTGTGAGTAGTCGGAAGGTAGAACTCGAAGAGGTTATTGAACCTTCTCTTCATGGAATGGCGAGTGGCGCAGCACCGGAAGTTGTTTCGGAGTTAACTTCATCTAATGAAGAGAGAGCTAATGATAATGATCATGAAACTCCGAAAGAGGACACTACCGAACCTCGCAGGTCAAGCAAGACACGTGCAGCTCCTGAACTGTACGACAATCCTGTTGTGAATTTCATGGTTGATGAAATGGATGACCCTGCGACGTATGAAGAAGCGATGATGAGCCCAGATTCCAACAAATGGCTAGAAGCCATGAAATCCGAGATGGAATCCATGTACGAGAACCAAGTTTGGAACTTGGTGGACTTACCTCACGACCGAAAGGCCGTGGAGAATAAATGGATTTTCAAAAGGAAAACTGATGCTGATGGTAATGTGACCATCTATAAGGCTCGACTTGTCGCAAAGGGGTTTCGACAAATTCAAGGGGTTGACTATGATGAGACATTCTCTCCCGTAGCGATGCTTAAGTCAGTTAGGATTATGTTAGCAATTGCTGCATATTTCGATTACGAAATATGGCAGATGGATGTCAAAACTGCGTTCCTCAATGGTAAGATTGAAAAAGAGTTGTATATGATACAACCTAAGGGTTTTGTCGATCCTAAGGATGCTAATAAGGTGTGCAAACTTCAGCGATCCATCTATGGACTGAAGCAAGCATCACGAAGTTGGAATCTCCGCTTTGATGAGGTGATCAAAGAGTTTGGATTTGTCCAAACTTATGGAGAGGCTTGTATTTACAAGAAAGTGAGTGGGGGCAATGTGGCATTTCTAATATTATATGTGGATGACATATTATTGATTGGAAATGATATAGATCTTTTAAACAGTGTTAAAAGTTATCTAAACAGCAAATTTTTGATGAAAGACCTTGTTGAAGCATCATATATATTAGGCATTAAAATCTATAGAGATAGATCAAGGCGCCTAATTGGGCTATCGCAGAGTACATACCTTGATAAGATATTAAAGAAGTTTAATATGGACGAAAGTAAGAAGGGGTTCTTACCTATGTTGCAAGGCAAGACATTGAGTAAGACTCAAAGTCCGGCTACGGTGGAAGAAAGAGAGATGATGGATAAGATCCACTATGCCTCGGCCATAGGCTCTATTATGTATGCCATGCTATGTACAAGACCGGATGTGGCACATGCTATTAGTTTGAATAGTAGGTACCAATCTGATCCAGGTTCGGAACACTAGATAGCGGTAAAGAACATCCTCAAGTACTTAAGAAGAACTAAGGATATGTTTCTTATATACGGAGGTGAAGAAGAGCTAGTCGCTAAGTGTTATGTCGATGCTAGTTTTGACACCGATCCGGATGACTCTAAGTCTCAATCTGGATACGTATTTCTCTTGAACGGAGCAGCAGTTAGTTGGAGGAGTTCCAAACAACCTATGGTGGCTGGATCAACAACGGAGGCAGAATATGTTCTTTGCTTGAAGCGCAGGAAGCAGTTTGGATGAAAGAGTTCATTACGGAACTGGGTGTGGTTCCCAGTGCGTTGGACCAGATGGTGATCTATTGTGACAACAATGGAGCCATAGCACACGCAAAGGAACCAAGGTCTCACAAGAATTCCAAGCATATTAAGAGTTGGTTTCACTCCATCCGCGAGCATGTCAAGGATGGAGATATAAAGATTTGTAAAGTACACACGGACCTAAATGTAGCAGATCCGTTGACTAAAGTTCTCCCTAGGGCAAAACATGATCAACACCAGAACTCCATGGGTGTTATATTTATCACTATGTGAACTAGATTATTGTCTCTAGTGCAAGTGGGAGACTGAAGGAAATATGCCCTGAGAGGCAATAATAAAGTTATTATATATTCCTTATACATGATAGATGTTTATTTTACATGCTAGAAATGTATTGATTCGGAAACATCAATACATGTGTGTTTAATAAACAAAAAGGGTTCCTAGTCATGCCTCTCTTATAGACTAGCTTGTTGATTAACAGGATGATCAAGGTTTCCTGAACATGGACATTGGATGTTGTTAATAACAAGGTCACACCATTGGTGGAATGATGTGATGAACATTCATCCGAAGTATAGCATTACGATCAAGTCATTATGTTTATATTGCTATAACATCATACGAAGTAATCTTTATCCTTAGACCATGAGATCATGTTAATTGCTGACACCGGAAGAGTATCTTGATAACATCAAACGTCACACCGTAACAGGGTGACTATAAAGATGGGTTCAGTACTACGAAGGTGTCATGTTGAGTCTCATGGATCAAGAGTGGAATTTGTCAATCCCGATGACGGATAGATATACTCTGGGCCCTCTCGGTGATATCACATTAGGATAGCTTGCAAGCAAGTGATGTGATCACTAGAATGTTATATCACGGGAACGAGAAAAGAGTGCATGTCGGTAACGAGATCAAACTAGGTATAGAGATACCGATGATCGAATCTCGGACATGTAATATATCGAGAGACAAAGGGATTTAGTTACAAGCGTTAAAGGTTCTCACGATCACAGGAGTCACCGTTGAATGTGTAGGAGTCAGTACGGATCTCTAGGTCCCGCTGCTGATTATTGATCAGAGAAGGGTCTCGATCATGTCAGCATTATTCGCGAACCGTAGGGTGGCACACTTAAGAATTACCGGACACCATTTTGGAGCACATATGTTTCAGACGAAAGAATTGCAAAGCGCAGGAATTGTTTCAAAAGAAACCGGAAATTGTTTTGGGTGAAATTGCAGAAGGTGGTTCTGCATGTGATATTGAAATATAGCAAGGGTCTATATGTGAATGTTTGTTAATTAAAGTAATTAACAAAATTCTGAATAAATTTAATAAAAAGAGTTTTATTAAATGAGAGAGCATTAAATTTGGAGAAATTTAATGCATTTAAAGTGGAGACTTTAAAAGGGAATGTGAAGAGGCATTTTAATGTGGAGGGGGTTACCACCACATGAATGGGGGAGGTGAGGGGTCACCCCCCCATGCACCGGCCATGGAGAGAGGGGGCACCCCCCTCCTCCTATAAAAGGCCGCCCATTCCCTCCTTCATCCACACACCTCCTTGTGAAGGATCTCTCTCCTCCTCTAGAATTATTCCCCCATGGTCTCGGATTAGCGAGATACATGTTCCTGGTGGCATTTCGTCTGGAAGGAGTTGCTGCTTCCGCTGAATCGCTGGAGCGAGGAGGGGGAGGCTGTCCGGTGGCTTGAACGTGTGTGCGAGTGCGGATGCGTCGCTGAGTTGCGGCGCTCGGACTTCCTCACGATCTTGAGATCGGCAAGTGTATAACTACATCAACCACGAGTTCCTACTCGTTAACAAAGCTCGTTGTCTACGAGGGTAAGTTCTCGTTGGATGTATGTCCACCCGTTGCTTTGTACCTAGTAGATAGATCTTGGCGTGTAGTTCACACCGTATGAATTTTTTTGTTTTCTATGCTGCGGACCCAACACTAATATGGTTGTGCCAGACATACATATATGAGATATTGAAAGGGTTCAATATGGAAACAACAAGAAAGGTTCTTGCTGCATGGAAAGGATTGTATCAAAATTCAAGTGTTTCAACACTTGGTGAGTAAAATCACATGAAGATTTTGATCGATTATACCATGATATGTATATATCCAGAATGTCCTATGCTCTAAATGTTATGAGCATATACCAGAATGATTCATAAGATGATCATTGGAAAATAGTAAAGATATTCTTATGAGCTTTGGAAGAACTAAGAATATATAATGTATAAATGACAAATAGTTAAAGGTAGTTCACTGTAAAGTGTTACATTGATACTAGTTTTGTCACAAGAGACAAATTAAATTTATCTCAATTTAGACTATGGGTGGCACAATGTAATGGAAAGGATGTTCCATGATGGATTTGGATGAGTTCCAAACTTGAGACATTGTGACGGATACTACAACAAAAGGCTAAGTATATGACTGCTA
Organism: Avena insularis; assembly: GCA_023614405.1. Lineage (NCBI taxonomy): Eukaryota > Viridiplantae > Streptophyta > Magnoliopsida > Poales > Poaceae > Avena > Avena insularis. The sequence continues at coordinate 319,996 of JAJUPC010000146.1, read as the reverse complement.
TAGTAGCAGCAAAGGACGGCATTTGTGTTAAGTAGTTTGTTATCAAACTAGGTGTGGTTCAAAGTGGGATAATACTATGAAGATATATTGTGTGACAATAATATCGACATATTTTGAGCCAAATGAACTAAAGGTCTCACCAGAGGACCAAATTTATACAATGCCGTCTCATTTGAGAATGAGTGATACGTAGAGACGCAAAGACATGCAAATACACACGGACCTGAAACTGTTAGATCCAGAGATTATGTTAACCACTAGCAATAGCGTATATGCAACACCAGAAAGCCATAGGTGTTTAATACGCAAAGTTTTTCAAACTAGATTATTGACTCTAGTGCAAGTGGGAGACTGAAGGGAATATGCCCGAGAGGCAATAATAAAGTGGTTATTATCTTATTACATGTTTATGATAAATGTTTATTTTACATGCTAGAATTGTATTGATCAGAAACATCAATACATGTGTGTTTAATAAACAAAAAGGGTTCCAAGTTATGCCTCTCTTATAGACTAGCTTGTTGATTAACAAGATGATCAAGGTTTCCTGATCATGGACATTGGATGTTGTTAATAACAAGGTCACACCATTGGTGGAATGATGTGATGAACATTCATCCGAAGTATAGCATTACGATCAAAGTCATTATGTTTATATTTCTATAATATCATATGAAGTAATCTTTATCCTTAGACCATGAGATCATGTTAATTGCTAACACCGGAAGAGTATCTTGATAACATCAAACGTCACACCGTAACAGGGTAACTATAAAGGTGGGTCCAGTGCTACAAAGGTGTTATGTTGAGGCTCATGGATCAAGAGTGGGATTTGTCCATCCCGATGACGGATAGATATACTCTGGGCCCTTGCGGTGATATCACATTGAAATAGCTTGCAAGCAAGTGATGTGATCACTAGAATGTTATATCACGGGAACGAGAAAAGAGTGCATGTCGGTAACGAGATCAAACTAGGTATGGAGATACCGATGATCGAATCTCGGACATGTAATATATCGCGGGACAAAGGGATTTAGTTACTAGCGTTAAAGGTTCTCACGATCATAGAAGTCAGCGTTGAATGTGTAGGAGTCAGTATGGATCCCCAGGTCCCGCTGCTGATTATTGATCCGAGAGGGTTCTCGATCATGTCTGCATTATTCGTGAACTGTAGGGTGACACACTTAAGGGATACCGACACCATTTGGAGCAAATATGTTTCAGATAAAGATTTAAGAAAACGCTAGAATTATTTCAATAGACACCGAAACTATTTCGGGTGAAAATGCTGAAATTGGTTCTGCATGTAATATTGAAATATTGCAGGGGTTTTTATGTGAATGTTTGTTAATTAAAGTAATTAAAAAAATTCTGAATAAAAATAATAAAAGATTTTTATTAAATGAGAGAGCATTAAATTTGGAGAAATTTAATGCATTTAAAGTGGAGACTTTAAAAGAGAATGTGAAGGGGCATTTTAATGTGGATGGGTTACTACCACATGAATGGAGGAGGTGAAGGGTCACCCCCTCCATGCGCCGGCCATGAAGGAGGGGCACCCCCCTCCTCCTATAAAAGGCCACCCCCTCCTCACTTCTCACTCACACCTCCTTGTGAAGGATCTCTCTCCCCCTCTAGTATTATTCCCCCATGGTCTCGGATTAGCGAGATACATGTTCCCCGTGGCTTTATCTGGAAAGGAGTTGCTGCTTCCGCTGCTTTGCTGGAGCGAGGGACGGAGGTTGTCGGGGTACCGGACGTGTGTGCGATCACGGATGCACCGCTGCTTTGCGGTGCTGGACTTGGTGGTGCTAGAGCTGGATCTGATGGACGTGATGGAGCCGGACCTGCTGGACTTCATCACGATCTTGAGATCGGCAAGTGTACGACTACATCAACCACGAGTTCCTACTCGTTAACAAAGCTCGTTATCTACGAGGGTAAGTTCTCGTTGGATGTATGTCCACCCATTGCTTTGTACCTAGTAGATAGATCTTGGCGTGTAGTTCACACCGTAGGAAATTTTTTGTTTTCTATGCTGCGGACCCAACATCGGGATGGTTTTATGTGTTGTCCATGTGTTGAATGTCAGAATGAGCAGGCTCACACTTCCTCAAGAGTCATTCAGAGCCACCTGCTTTGGTCCGGTTTCTTGTCCGGCTATAATGTTTGGACCAAGCACGGAGAAAGAGGGGTTATGATGGAAGACGGCGATGAAGAAGAGAATGATGATGACAACTACTGATCTATGTTCCCTGAATACGATGATACCGCATTTGAAGATAATGAAGAAGAAGGGGGTGAAGAACGGGAACCAGATGAGCCCGTTGATGATTTTGGTCGGATCATTAGTGATGCAGGGTGAGACCGCGACACAGAAAAGGAGAGGTTGCAGTTTGAGCAGATGTTACAGGACCACTACACATTGCTGTATCCAACTTGTGAAGATGGCCAGAAGAAACTGGGTAGCACACTGGAATTGTTGAAGTGGAAGGCAGAGACCGGTATGACTGACTTGGGATTTGAAAAGTTGCTGGTAATAATGAAGAATCTTCTTCCAAGAAATAACCAATTGCCCTCCAGTACGTACGAAGCAAAGAAACTTGTTTGCCCTCTAGGATTAGACGTGCAGAAGATACATGCATGCCCCAATGACTGCATCCTCTACCGCGGTGAGAAGTACGAGAATATGGATAAATGCCCGGTATGCACTACATTGCGGTATAAGATCAGAAAATATGACCCTGGTGATGTTGAGGGCGAGCCACCCAGGAAGAAGGTTCCTACCAAGGTGATGTGGTATGCTCCTATAATACCACGGTTGAAACGTTTGTTCAGAAATAAAGAGCATGCCAAGTTGTTGCGATGGCACATGGAACACCGTAAGAAAGACGAGATGTTGAGGCACCCTGCTAATGGTCGGCAGTGGAGAAAAATCGAGAGAGACTTCCGGGACTTTGCTAGTGACGCAAGGAACTTATGGTTTGGTCTAAGTAACGATGGCATGAATCCTTTTGGGGAGCAGAACTGCAGTCACAGCACCTGGCCCATGACTCTATGTATCTACAACCTTCCTCCTTGGTTGTGCATGAAGCGGAATTTCATTATGATGCCAGTGCTCATCCAAGGCCCGAAGCAACCCGACAAAGACATTGATGTGTACCTAAGGCCATTAGTTGATGAACTTCTATAGTTGTGGGCCAAACCAGGTGTACGTGTGTGGGATGAGCACAAACAACGGGAATTTGACCTACAAGCGTTGCTGTTCGTAACCATCAATGATTGGCCTGCTCTTAGTAACATTTCAGGACAAATGAACAAAGGATACAATGCATGCACGCACTGTTTAGATGAGACTGAAAGTATATATCTGGATAAATGTAGAAAGAATGTGTACCGCAATCGCTGCTTTCTTCCGCCTATCATCCCTTAAAGAAGAAAGGCAAGCATTTCAATGGCAAGGCAGAAACCCGGACGAAGCCTGTCCCCCGTAGTGGTGCTGATGTATTTAGTATGGTCAAGGATTTGGATGTAATCTTTGGAAAGGGTCCTGGAGGACAACCTATTCCGAAAGACCCCATTACTGGACACGCGCCCATGTGGAAGAAGAAATCTATATTTTGGGAGCTACCCTATTGGAAAGTGCATGAGGTCCGCTCTGCAATCGATGTGATGCACCTGGCGAAGAATCTTTGCGTGAATATTCTAGGCTTCCTAGGCTTGTATGGGAAGTCAAAAGATACCCTGGCAGCACGGGAGGACCAGCAACATCATAAAGGACGAGACGGCAAGCATCCAGGGCAGTTTCAAGGGCTTGCCAGCTACGCTCTTACCAAAGAAGAGAAGGAAATCTTTTTTGAAGTCCTTTTCAGTATCAAGGTCTCATCTGGCTTCTCGTCGAATATAAAGGGAATAGTAAATATGAAAGAGAAAAAATTTCAAAACCTAAAGTCTCATGACTGCCATGTGTTTATGACGCAATTGCTTCCGGTTGCATTGAGGGGAATTCTGCCAGAAAATGTTCGACTAGCCATTGTGAAGGTATGTGCATTCCTCAATGCAATTTCTCAGAAGGTAATCGATCGAGAAAGTCTATCAGGGTTACAGATTAATGTGGTCCAATGTCTGGTCAGCTTCGAGTTGTTGTTCCCGCCATCCTTCTTCAATATTATGACGCACCTCCTAGTTCACCTAGTCGAAGAGATGAGAATTCCCGGTCTTGTGTTTCTACACAATATGTTCCCCTTCGAGAGGTTCATGGGAGTCTTAAAGAAATATGTTCATAATCGTGCTAGGCCAGAAGGAAGCATCTCCAAGGGCTATGGAACAGAGGAGGTCATTGAGTTTTGTGTTGACTTTCTTCCTGACCTTAAGCCGATTGGTGTTCCTGAACTCGGTATGAGGGGAGGATGACTGGAAAAGGCACACTAGGAAGGAAATCAATGGTATGTAGGGACGGGCATTCTTTCACTCAAGCACACTACACAGTTCTACACAATTCCACCGTGGTGGCTCCGTATATCGAGAAACACAACAATATTCTACGCTCCGAAAACCCGGGGAAGCCTGAAACCTTGATTAAAGGGGAACACGAGAAGAATTTTGGCAATTGGTTGTAGACACATCTCATGAATAACACCACTGTTGGAGATGAGTTGTACTCGTTGGCCAGGTTACCATCTTCGACTATATGTACTTTCCAAGGGTAGGAGATATATAGGAATACATTTTACACGATCGCCCAAGATAAAAAGAGCACCAACCAAAACAGTGGTGTCCGCTTTGATGCAACAGATGACAATGGGCAGAAGGACACATATTATGGGTACATAGAGGAGATATGGGAACTTGACTATGGACCTACTTTTAAGGTCCCTTTGTTTCGGTGCAAATGGATCAAGCTGACAGGAGGCAGGGTACATGTAGACCAAAAGTACGGCATGACAACAGTGGATCTCAACAATCTTGCGTACATGGATGAACCATTCGTCCTAGCCAACGATGTGGCTCAGGTTTTCTATGTGAAGGACATGTCTACCAAACCGAGAAAAAGGAAAGATAAGCAAAAGAGTACAGAATATGATGAGCCAAAGCGCCACATAGTTCTTTCAGGGAAAAGAAACATCGTGGGAGTGGATGACAAGACAGACATGTCATAAGATTACAATAAGTTTCATGAAATTCCGCCCTTCAAAATGAAAACTGACACAAGCATCCTGTTAAATGATGAAGATTCTCCATGGCTATGGTGCAGAAGAAAACCACAACACTAGATGTTGGTGATGTGTAATAATGTATTAAACCTTTTATTTGAGACATAAATCTATGTAATGTATTAAACCTTTTATTTGAGACATAAATCTATGTAATGTATTAAACCACAACCCTTTCATGTAATACATCTTCCTCAATCAAACTAGATGTTGACGACCGGGTTCTGAGCCGCGGGAGGTGATCACCCAAAGAGAAGGAACCCACAAACACTAAGGATACATAGCACAACTGAACATTAAGATACATAGCCCAACTAAAAATTAAGAAACATGCCTAATGTTGGAGTGATTCAGTCATGCTCCTGCCTAGCCCTATAATACGCGCCACTGTAGTCGTCGTAGTCACCGGCGCCGTCGTCGTCAGGGTCGCCGTAGTCGAACCTTGAAGGTTGGGCACGCGTGGGCTGGATTTGAGGGTACCGCAGGCGAGGGTTATTGCCGGTCGTGTTGTAGGCCATGACACTCTGGAGAGTCCGGCCACGCCACCACAGCTGACGGCCGACCTCGTTGAAGTTTGAAGGAGGTGGGCCGTCCTCCTCGTGCCTGGCGAGTGCCCTCTCACACCGATTGATGAAGAAGGCTTCCCAAGTCGGGAAATAGTCGGGATGCCAGTTGGGATTCCTCCGCTGCTCTGGCGTGAGCTCGAGGTAGTAGTGGTTCGTGATGGCCATTCGGCGCTCCACACCTAGAGGGACAGGAGGGACTGCACGCCTCGGCCAAAGATCCAGCCGGTGGGGACGCGGTAGCCCGGTGGGCAGGGGTAGTTCGAGGCGCAAAGCGCCTCCGCCTCCTGGGTGGTTAGAGATACGCTGGAAGCCATGGGAAGAGAATGATGAGTCTAGATGTGATATCTAAATGGAGGCCAAGCGTACATATATATATATATTGAAAAAATGGCGGGAAGACAGAGGTGGGAACCGGTGGAAAGCGCGGGAACGGAGTGGCGCGGGAAACTTTCATCCCGGATGGGGGCTCAAAACGGGACAAAAAATGGGGGGCTTATCTGGGGGAGGCTTATCTGGGAGGGCCTTATTTGGGGGGTGGCTAACCTTTAGTACCGGCTGGCGGGTGCAACCGGGACTAAAGGTGGTTTTTGTGTCATCTAACAAAATTGTTGGTGGGATAAGGATGCGTGGGTAACCTTTAGTGCCGGCTGGTGGGTTCAACCGGGACTAAGCTGTCGGCAGGATAAGGACGCGTGGGTGGACGCACTGCTCGATGAGATAAAGCATGTAGCGCACGACACCCTGTCAGAGTAAGAAGACAAATTAGATGCGGCGCCGTGCCTATAAAAGGAGCATCGATACGCCATGGCAAGCAACTCAACAAGCCAACATGGATGGAGAGTTTCATCCCCATGGATGGAGGAAAGGGTTGGGAAATCTCCCGTGGCTGAACTTCTCGAAGATGCCCTTGGTGCACACGCCCTATGGCATCTTCGGAAGTTCCTCCTCGGAAAATATTTTCCTGCTGGCCCGTGAAAGACTCCATCTCCACCTCCCTGGGGTTAGAGGTATGGTGTAAGCCATGGGATAGAGTGGAGAGAGGCGGCAGATTGATCCACCAGTGTCATTGCATATGTGTTCTTTTCACAAACCACATCTAGAGTCATTGCATGTGTGTTATTTTAACAAACCAAATATGGATCCACCAGTGTGATTTCATGCATGTTCTTTTCACTAACAGCAGCTAGAGTCATTGCATGTTTGTTCTTTTCACAAACCACATATGGATCCACCAGTGTCATTGCATGTGTGTTCTTTTCACAAACCCTAAATCCTAAACCCTAAAGGGGTTACCCTCGTACGGAGAAAGCTATAGGGGTAGACGATCTGGGGCCCCCGGTCTAGGGTTTTGCTGGAGGAAGACCACCGGAGCGTTAGAATCACATGAAAATGGCAGAATGGTTATTAGTTTCACTAGTTAGAATAATTATTTTATAAAACAGAAAATAGATTTGGATTACTTATCCAAATTCAAAACTTTTCATGTTAAAAATTTAGTGAGATTCAAAAATATGCAAAATATAATAGTTAATGCATTTTTAAATTGGAAATGGCAAAATGCTTATTAGTTTCACTAGTTAGAATAATTATTTTATAAAACAGAAAATAGATTTGGATTACTTATTCAAATTCAAAAACTTTTCATGTTGAAAATTTTCTCAAATTCATAAGTATGCAAAAACTGTATAATCAAATGTTTAAAAAAATCTAATAGTTACAAATTGTAATATTTGAAAAAACAGGCGCCAACTTAGGCCCAGCGCGCGCATATTTGGGCCTTTAGTCCTGGCCCAGAACACCATCCGGGACTAAAGGCTCTGCAGGAGAAAAGGCATCCAAAGCCTTTAGTCCTGGTGCGTGGCTGGAACCGGGACTAAAGACCCCACTTTAGTCCCGGTTCCAGCCACGCACCGGGACTAAAGGATGGGGGTATTTAAGGCACCGCCTTCTTCCCCGGTCGAATCCATCGACCGGAGCGAGGAGTAGCACTACGCCGCCAGGCTGCCGAAATACCTCGCCGCCTCTCCGCCCGTTCGCGTATCCCACGTGCCGTGTGGCTGCGCCGTGCCGCCGCTTCTCGAGACCCCGCACCGCCGTGTTTCCGCGCGCTGCTGGGAGGTAATCCTCGCCGCCTCCCCCCACCGCGCGCTCTGCCTCCTCTCCGTCCCTGGCCCAGTGAGCCTCAAGTTGCCTCCATCCCAATGAGCCAGGCGGCGCCCCGCGACCGGCGAGCCCCAACGAGCAAGCCCGCTCTCTGCCTCCTCTCTCTTTCATTTTTTGTATATTAATTAATTAAGAATTATTACTAGTAATTGATATAATTATTACTAGTATTTCTAGTGTATGTTTTTTGTATTACTAGTATCTTTTTTGTTAATAGATAGAATTATTACTAGTATCTTTTTTGTATTACTAGTAATAGATAGAATTATTATATATTTATTACTAGTAATAATATATATAGTAGTATATTATATAGTATGTAGTATTATAGTGTCGATTGAGACAGACAAGCATTAGTGCTAAATAAAGATAAGCTAAAGAAATAACTACCCTAAGTCCGGTAGTGCTCGCGGGCCCCAGGACTTAGGGTAAATGTGGTAGTGCTCGCGGGCCCCCGGACATAGGGTTAGGGTGGTGGTGCTCGCGGGCCCCCGGACTTAGGGTTAGGGTGGTAGTGCTCGCGGGCCCCCGGACTTAGGGTTAGGGTGGTGGTGCTCACGGGCCACCGGACTTAGGTTTAGGGTGGTAGTGCTCGCGAGCCCTGGGACTTAGGGTTAATGTGGTAGTTCTCGCAGGCCCCCGGACTTAGGGTTAGGGTGGTGGTGTTCGCGGGCCACCGGACTTAGGGTTAGGGTGGTAGTGCTCGCGGGCCCACCGGACTTAGGGTTAGGGTGGTGGTGCTAGCGGGCCCCCAAACTTAGGGTTAGGGTGGTGGTGCTCGCGGGCCCACCGGACTTAGGGTTAGGGTGGTAGTGCTCGTGGGCCCACCGGACTTAGGGTTAGGGTGGTGGTGCTCGCGGGCCCCCGGACTTAGGGTTAGGGTGGTGGTGCTCGCGGGCCACCGGAGTTAGGGTTAGGGTGGTAGTGCTCGCGGGCCCACCGGACTTAGGGTTAGGGTGGTGGTGCTCATGGGCTCCTGGACTTAGGTTTAATGTGGTAGTGCTCGCGGGCCCCCGGACTTAGGGTTAGGGTGGTGGTGCTCGCGGGCCACCGGACTTAGGGTTAGGATGGTAGTGCTCGCGGGCCACTGGACTTTTGCTATTGTTTAGTATTATTGTAGCAAATTGCGTGTTCATATTATTGTTTAGTATTATTTTATGCAGCAATATTGAATGAAAAATGTTATTGTGTGCATTTTGTAGAAAACTATGGATCCAATCCAGAGAGACCTAGCACAGGAAGAAATTCTCGAGGATATGATCAACGACACCCCCCATGTTGATCCACCCGAATCTCCACCGATTTATCTGAACCCCTCCAGTGAGGGAGAGGAGGTCGACCGAAATGATCAAGGAGAAGCCGACGACTCCGATGATGGAGAAGCCGACGGCTCCGGTGGTGGAGAAGCCAACGGCTCCGGTGGTGCAGAACCCGACGGCGAGGTATATATATGAAGTCTGGGGATCAGTAGATGCATTAACTGAGTTTTATATATATATATAAATTGATGAATGTTTCTTCTCTTAGGCCTCCACATCGAGCAAAAAATATTCCAAACGAGGCCCGGCCAAAAAGTTGGACGCATCTACGCGTTACACAATTACGCGGGTATCACCACGGGGTGAACCGTTGGAACCCGAAAATTCTAAAACTGTATTTAAACAACAATGCGGAGTTATGGTTAGGGATCGCATCCCGATCACCGTTCGAGAGTGAAATAAGACCAAAGGGGCGAAAGAGGGTGAGTATGTCACCGACAGGTGCAAAGAGGGTCTTTGGAATGACCTCATGACACATTTCACCCTGCCAGAATGTGAGGATGATGCCGACACAGCTGCAGTGAGGAAGAAAGTCAAGCAGTGGACTCCTACGAAGATGGCCGAACTATTCAAGAACTAGAAGAAAGCATTATGGCAAAAGTATCAGAAGACGAAGAAGACTCCTAAATTTGAATGCTATCTAACGAAGCAGCAGGCTAACTGGGATGCATTTGTGAAGTACAAGGAGTCACAACCTGCTATGGAAATGTTGGAACAAAACAAGAAAAATGCCGCGATGAAGAAATATCACCATCATCTGGGGCCAGGGGGCTACGCGGCTGCCATGCCAAAGTGGGATGCTAAAGAGAATGAGCTGCTTGCTAAAGGGATCACTCCAGAACCAATACCCGAAGAATGGGATCCGAGGGCAAGGAATTGGTTCCTTGGGCATGGGAGTGAGTATGACAAAAGTACAGGGGACCTTATTTGTAGTGACGGGATTAGGATACTCCGGGATACATGGCAGAAAGTGGTGAAGGAGATTAAAGCGGGGATAACAAAGTTCCGTCCCGATAGAGAGAAAGACTTGCTGACAAAGGTCCTCGGGAATGACGAACGTGGAGGACGTGTACGAGGCCTTGGCCCTAGTTATACGTGGGAGATGGGGTTTCCCAAAGACAGAGATACTTATAGGAGCCGAGAGAGAGCAAAGAGGCGACGGCAGGAGGAGGAGGGAGACAGGTTCACCGAGTTGCTAGGAACACTTCGAATGCATTAGCAACAGATTGACGGACTTCGAGGAGCAGCGCGCTTGCAAGATCATGTACTCGATATTACCGCTGTCCCATCTCAGCGGAGAAGCAGCGTGGCTGAATCGGAGGTCCCTTCTGACGATGCATGTATGGTAGATGGCGGTCCCGGCTACCCCGTGGATGGAATCAAGGAGCAGGCATCTTGTGAGCTCCATCGGAAGGTGAAGAACCTATCAATCAAGGTGGCGGTCGGATGTGCTTTACCTTGTCCACCTAGCGCACGCTGGCATGGCCATGAGATTCCAGCCGGCTATGCTAAAGTTGTTGTGGATGAAATTGCAATGGGGTGGGACTCAATGGAGCTTGACATCCTTGGACCTGAAGGTGAGAGGACACTCGGAGAAGTACTGGGTGGTATCATTCTATGGGACAAGAACAACATCAAGCTTCCAGGCTGGACGCCAAAGCCAACACCGCCTCCGAGTGGTCGCATGTCACCTTCACCTCCATCACCTCCAAGAAGCCCACCCCATGACTACGACCACCACAGCCCGAGTCCATATCGATCTCCGCCGCAGCCTCCGATTAGTACTAAACGACACAGGAGCCCAAAACGACAAATGTCGCCCCTCCCAAGAGTACCTCATAAGAATCTTCCTATAAGACCTTATGATCGTACTGACGAGGAAACCGACATGATCGTATAGGCCGAATGTGTTGCGCAGCTTCAAAAGAAGAAACCCGAGCCCGCCCCGGTATACACCGAGAAGCAAAAAGCGTATGCACTTTCTTTTCCGAACACAAAATCGCAATATGACTTGCACCATAAGCCAGATGACTATCGACGCACACGTCAGAAGGAAGTGAAGAAGAGTAAATCAAGTAGAAGTGCAAGCGGGAGAAAATCATCAGGTTAAAGTGCAACCGGGAAAAGAAAGGACGACCCCCAGCTCGGGGAACAGGCAAAAAAATCGACCCCACCCCTCAAGGTGGTAACCCATGACATTCCCCAGCAGAATATGGAAGAAGTTGCAAAGCTTGCGGCCTCTATGAATGTGACTGTTGAGGAATTGCTAGGTTCCTAGGACGACAAGTTACCCAAGGCTCAGGTAGTCCCTACATATGTCCCAAAGAAGCCTCTGGTCAGCTTTGAGCAGTTCCCAAAACTGCCAACACAAATGCGGAGTTTACATAAATGGTACTTGAAAGCCGTAAAGCAAGAGAGAATAATGATCGTGGTGAAAGTCCCACATGACTACTACTTCCGAGAAGAAGAGGTCCATGTTGAGTTTCCAGAACTCTTCCAGTTATACATTTTCGACGCCCTCGACAAAAGTCTCATGAGTTGCTATTGTCTGTAAGTTGTTGAATTCATTGTCTATATATAAGTTGTTCATTTTTTTTAGTTGTTCAGTTCATTGCATGTAATTATCCTAAATATATCCTTTTGTACTCTATTATTATGCATAATGAAGATCATGGAATGTAAAAGAAGGTCAATCTTTAGTGTTGGGTTCATTGCCCCAGATAAAATACATGTACAGACGCTAACGACAAAACCCGTGGACATGCAGGAAAAGCTTCTAAGGTTTCTAACGGAGCAAAATTTATGTGACCACATACTGTTTCCTTACAATTTCGCGTGAGGGTCTTACTCTATTGTACACATTCTCTTTTGCTTACTCGATGTTAAGTATAGTTGATAAGTTACTGATGTATATATAAACATGTACAGTTTCCACTGGATTCTCATGGACATTCAACTTGATAAGGGAAGAGTTGAAGTCATGGACCCATTAAAGAGACCCCTAGAAATGTTTAGGGACATGCAGGACATGCTCCAGAGGTAATTTTCGCGCTACATCGGTCTCTTGCATTGATTTCCTGAGATATCACGTAATAAATAACTCATTCATTTTCTTTACCGGGTAGGGTTTGGAACCAGTTCAAGAGTGTGGTTACGGGTGACTTTAGTGAGAAGCTGACGTTTAAGCCGGTCTCGGTAAGTAGTACGCGCATCTCTTTACTTCTAGTTTCAATATAATTATGATGCTGGATTATTATTTTGATTGAATTCTATTCTCGTAAAGTACGCGAGGCAGCCACCGAAGACGAATCTATGTGGATTCTACGTTTGCGAGTTTATTCGCACGTTTACCAGTGAGCTGAATGATTATAGAGTCGATGTAAGCAATACATTTATAACATTATTTTTATTACCGTCACTTTTTGTTATCATGATTGATATTCATATTGATCTCCTTTTCTTATATAGTTCGAGAAAATGCAGGATTAGCTCCTACCAGAGCAACGCGTAGTAGCAATTGCTGAAGAACTGGCAGGATTCTTGATGTACGATATGATAGATGACGCCGGAGAATTTAGTGTGAATAGGCGCCGATGATCCCCGACCGTGTAATTGAATAGACGGGCTATAGTCCCGATAATGTGATCTCCATGTGTAACTATCATGTATATATTTGTATGCTCGATCTTAAGAGAAGTTATCTTCTGTATGCACGAACATGTACGGTATGTGGTAGCGTAGAAAACTATTTTGAACTGAAAAAAAAGGATACAAATTGAATTCTCTGCCGCGGCAGAGAAAGTGCCTAAAATTCTGCCGTGGCAGAGAACCATTTGTCCCGGTTCGTAATAGGAACCGGACTAATGGGGGGGGCACCCAGCGCCCGCAGAGACAGCCACGCGGATGCCCAATGGTCCCGGCTGGTTAGAGGGCTGGGACTAGTGGGTGGGACTTTAGTCCCGCCCCTCCAGTCCCGGTTATAAGGACCGAGACTAAAGCCCCTTACGGGCCGGGACTGGAGGCCCGTTTTCCATTAGTGTGCATCTATACTAGTGAACGATCGATAGAGGCTTTATATACCTCGACGGAGTTTGTCATTATTATGGTGTCTTCACCATGGTCAGCACCATCGTCTACACTATTTTCTCCACCACCGTCTCCTCCAGACAAATTAAGATATTCGGAGCCATCATAATAAGACCCCCCAGTACCCTCATCTATAATGTTGAGAAGCTTCTCTTCATTCTGTCTACCGTCCATAGCTTAACTAATACAGAAAAAGAATATTGCATTAAGTAAAAGAATATTACAACTGCGACAACTCGGATACAGTACTTAGTGATTAAGATAAAGTACAATAATATAAGATAAAGTACATTATTAATACATCTCCCTCATATCAAACTAGCGAACGCGGCTGCCGCGTTCTGTGCTACGGGAGCTCTGCAGCCACAGAAGAGGAACCATCACCGGAGAATAGCTCGGATGAGATCCGTGAATCTACTAGATATTGGAGAACCTAGTCTCCAAAAGATACATGTATCATCGTACATGCTCGTTCGCCTCCCTGATACGACGACGTACCACCTCCTAGGGGGCCGGCTCCCTCTGCACAGCTCCTGGACCTCGTGGACGCCACCAAAGAAGCTTCGGTTTAACGATGATACCCGGATTTCTCATCAAGGTACGAGTCCCAACAGGTAGCACCTCCCAGTGCCAACCCGGCGGAGCCCAAAATCGGACATCCCCAACGGAGTTCAGTAGGCTCGGACGAGGTGGACGCGGCATAACTAAATAATAGCAATAAACAATCATAAAACATAAATAGTAACTAAGTCACTAAGTATTGCCCTAATAACACTAACCCTAAACCTAACAATAACTAAACTAAACCTAATTAACTAAGTATTCTAACTAACCCTAGATAAATACTAATACTAATATTAATACTATCTAAATACTAATACTACTAACACTAACTAAACTAAACCTAATTAACTAAGTATTCTAACTAACCCTAACTAACCCTAGATAAATACTAATATTAATAACTAATACTACTAACTAACACTAACCAAAATACTAATACTACTAAAACTAACACTAACACTAACTAAATACTAATACTATTAATAACACTAACACTAACACACTAACTAAAATACTAATACTACTAACTAACACTAACCAAAATACTAATACTACTAATTTACAAACACTAACACTACCACTAACCAAAATTAACTAATAACACTAACTAACCAAAATACTAATACTATTAACACTAACACTAACACTAACTAAATACTAATACTACTAATAACACTAACACTAACTAAAATACTAATACTACTAACTAACACTAACCAAAATCCTAATACTACTAATTTACAAACACTAACACACTACTACTAACCAAAATTAACCCTAACTAATAACCCTAATTAACCAATACTAATAACCCTAATTAACACTAACCTGAAGACGACGATCGAGGCGGCCGGCACGGGGCGGAGACGACGGCATGGGGCGGACGCAGGGCGTATGGTTTGTGGCGTGGCGCTGGGCGGGTGGCGAGACGCCAAGGGCGGCACGGAGACATGGCGTAGGGCAGAGACAGGCGCGGGCGGTCAAGGTGGCGCTGGGCCTCCTTCTCACTGCGGCAAGCGGTGGATTTGCATGGGCGCGCTGGGAAGAATGGAGATCTCCGGGTAGTGCCACGACCCGGGGTGGGGGGGTCTAAAGGTGTTTTCGGCCCGCCGCACTTCCCGCGAACCGGGGCTAAAGGTTATTTTTGGCGCCAAAACAAAAACTGATTTATAGTTTTCAGAAAATTATGTATTATATATCAAAATTTTCAGAAAAAGAAGATCTATAATTGAAATATATTATCATACTTTATTATACAACTTAAATGAAATTATCCATTATTTAACAAGTATTATATTTAGTAGAAATGTCACAAAAAATAATAAAAATATAGTTTATTATTTAAAAATGGAAAAATACATATAATATACCAAAATATTCACAAAAAATAATAGACTCATTAGAAATATAATATTTAATACTAAAACTATTAACTAGGACTAAAACATATTTTCTCGCCATTTCCCCCGCTTCGAACGCCATGTTCTCCCGCCATTTTCCCCGCTTCGAACGCAATGTTCTCCCACCATTTCCCCCGCTTACCGCCATGTTCTCCCGCAATGTCTCTCTATATCTAGGACGACCGCCATATCCATCCACACATCCACACCTTCTCTCTCACAACAATGGACACCGCTTACAGGGCTTTTCTGACGCTCGAGGAGACCGAGGCGCTGTGCGCCTCCAGCTACCCATGCCCACTGGGGTACCGGCTGCCCGCTGGCTGGATGCTGAGCGCTGGAGGGGTTCCTGTTCCTCCTGTGCCTCAAGGTTCGGCCCGTCAGGCGGCCATCACGAACCACTTCTACCTCGAGATCACGCCGGAGCAGCGGATGGATCCCCATTGGGATCCCGACAACCTCGACACCTGGAATGCCTTCTTCGCAAACCGGCGGGAAAGGGAGCTCGCCAGGTACGAGGGTGACGGCCCGCCCCCAGTGAACCACACCGAGGCTGGTCGCCGCCTGTGGTGGGCGAACCGGACTATCGCCGGTGTGATGCGCTACATTGCCATGGGAGACCATCCTCGCCTGAGGTACCCGCACTTTCACCAGCAACATAGCCACAAGAATGGTGGTGGTGGTGAAGGCCTAGGGCGTACTGGGGTCATCATCCGGGAGCCCCCTCCTCCGCGTGTCGTGAATCCGAGGCCGGAGGATCCATCCGCGTGCTACAAGGAAGGGCAGAGGATCCATCCACGTGCTACGAGCGACGACGATGACGATGACGATTTCGAAGACGACCCAGAAGCTGTGTACTACATGGCTAGATATGATTATGACTAATTTTTACGTTTTAATATTAATAAATGTCTGGCCACAACAAGTTGCAATACTATCTATTCAGATCGAGATAGTTCATATCTATATACATATAAGAAGATCATTGAAAATAATGGTTTAATAATATTGTACATAACCAACATCCACACATGTTAGGGTTTTCTTCTAATCCGTAACCATGGAGCATCTTCCTTACATAACGGGATGCTTGGGTCATCCTTCACAGCGAAGGGCGGAATTTTATGAAACTTATCATAATCGTCTGACATGTCTGTCTTATCCTCCACCCCCACGAAGGGGTCAAGGTGTAGCATCCCAATTGTCTAACAATTGTAATGCTACTTGGTCTAGTAATATAATGGCTACTTCAAATATATAATTGTTGCATCATCATTATATCATGCTCATGTCATCATGCCTCCTTGCATTTGAGCATCATATAAAACCCTTTTTGTTTTGGTTCTTATCTCATATGCATTATTAATTGTATTTGCCTCTTGATATTGTATTTGGTTCTTGATATATTGTTTAAATGCCCAAGTTGAGTTGGGGGCATATCTTTTATGAACTCCACCACTTTTCTTTCACCACCTTATAATTCCACCATCCAACTAAATATGGGCTTGCACTTTATTTGGGTTTTACCTCTAGCTCATGTGGGTTGGGATGGATCCAATTCTTTTCCACATGCTCTCATCTTGGCATCATTTTGTTTTCACATTATTGATATATGAGAGCCACATGGACACCTTTGCACGCCTTGTGGGTGGAGCCCTATTTCTAGCTACCTTTTGTGTTGTTTTGGGGTTATCATCATGTTGGGATATTTTTGTGGGCTTATTAAATGCCTAGTGGCATAAACACACTAGCAAGTCCCAAATATAATCCAATGTGATCATCTCCATCTACTCCACTTGGGATTCCTTCTAAATTCCTTTGCTTGGGCCTTACTCCAATTTTGGAAGTGCAAATGAATAATGCCATGTAATAATGTTGTTCTCACAATAATCAACATGGCAATAAATGTTTCGCATGGGCCATGCAAGCCCCACCTTTTTCTTATTCTTTGGATTTTATTTGAATTTTGAGTGAACTTAAACCACATCTCTCTCTCCTCTTAGCTTGATCTTGTTTGAGCTTGCTTAAGACCATCATCACCACACCCCTCTCTTGTGTTGCTTGATCTAGTTGGGCGCCATCTTTCTTTTAAACCCTAGCTCTCACCCGCTCTCCTTACCTTTCTCTAAGCCACCCCCATCTAAACCTAAACCCATCACCCTAATCACCTAGCTTGGCCACCCTCTCGGTCCCACCATGGCCTACCATAGCTGGCCCACCATGCCACCTATCTACCCCCCCAAACCCTAGTACCAACCTTAGCCCGAGCTATGCCCCCTTCCCCTCCTACCCTAGCTCAAACCCTAGCACCAATCTACCCGAGGCTACCCCTCTCCCCTCTAGCGCTCTCTGCCTAGGTGGCCCCAGCCCGAGCCTGCCCTCCAACCCACGAGCTCCCCTCCTCCCTGGTCCCTCCCTTCCCTCTCTAAGCTACAAGACAAAGGAAGAGAAGCCCTAGCCCGAGCCCTCCTCCCTCATCTTTTGGCAAAGCAACCAAGCCCATGTGCTCCTCCCTCCCCTCTCTACCCCAACCACCCTACCCAGATCGCATCCAGGAGGCGCCCAGCTCCCCACCCTTCTCCTTCTTCCTCCCCAAGCCGCCATGGCCTCTCCAAACCCTAGCCTCGGCCTCCCTCTGTCCTCGCTGTTCTGGAGCGCGCCAAGCCGAACCAGAAGAACCAGGAGCGTCCTCGGCTTCTCTTCGCTGCGCCGGGAGCCATGGGACCTCGCCGGAGAAGCATCGCCGCCGCCGTGCCGTGAGCACCAGAGCGCCTCCGGCCTGCTGCCTCCACGCCGGATCTCCTCCACCTCCGCACGAACCATCACCACCGACGAGCCCCTGGTGAGCCCCGCTACCTCCCAGACATGGCCCCTGACCTCCTCTCTCAGAGACCGCGCAAGGCCTGACGAAAGCACCCTCCATGCACTGCACACAGACGCTACTGGCAGACAAGCAGCAACAGCCAGCAGTGACGCCCGCCTCCCCTGCTCTCTCAAGATCCCGGCCGACCTGGTCCACCTATGCCGAAAACCCTAATACGAAAGTTGTAGATCCCAGTACCCTCTTTGTTTTTCGTTTTTGGGCCGTCACGTTTCAACCAGCGTGCGCGTCGCCGGAAGTCGCCGTCTCTCGCCCGGCAGAAGCTTCGTCACAACAGACAAGAAGAGCATGGTATTTTTTATTAAAACACCCGGCCTTTTTCCCCGCTTAAACCATGGTCCCCGCGACCCCACCAGTCAGCCAGCCCGTTGGTTTTGCTAAAACAACCCCGGAAGATCTTGTCCGCCTCAGACCAGTCCCTCCCCGCGCGCAGGTTTGCCCACGTGTCAGCTGGCGGCGCGACGCGCTGTGGGACTCGTAGACGCCGCCCCACGTCATCCAAGACCGGTTAGCCCACCTCAAGGTGACAAAGTCCCCACGCCAGTCCCGCCACACCGTGCTGAGTCAGCGCCTGGCCTTCACAAGTGACCCGGGCTAGAATACCCTGAGTATGAAAAGTCTGTGTGTTTTCTGTTTTAAATAAAAACAATTTCTGGAAATGTTTAAATAAGAATTTAATTCTGTTTTTAATAACTTTTAATTGGTAAATCCAATTTACACAAATAAAATATGTTTTCAACTCAGAAAAATATGAGGAATTCAAATGTGCAATCCAAAATATATTTTAAACACTTAAATTTCCAAGTTTAATTAAATTACAATAAATGCCCATTTTTCTTAAATAATTAATAACTTTTGATTTATAAATCCAAATTTAACAAATGATATGTCTAAAATGATTAGCTCGACGAGACCTTTCTGTTTATGCATTCCATGGTTTGATTTGAAGCATGCATCATATAAATATATTGTGGACAGCAACTTAATTGTGAATAAAATGGGGCCAAAACTAAATAAAATGGCTTATTCTTGTGTTTCACACCTCACCCTTGCCATGCTACTTTATTGACATGCAAATTGTGCATCATTCATCATGGCATGATTGTTTGCTTGTCGCATTTATTCATATGCTTGTGCACTTTATTTATGTTGGCCCTTGTTTGTTTGGTTCTTCCTCGAATAGACGCTGAAAGGTGGGATATATCAAGAGAACCAGGAGCACTACCCAGATCCATCCTTTGCTTCAACTGAGCTGCCAGGCAAGCACTACCACATGCTTGCATACATATAGTACCTTTTGCCTCTATCTTATTCTTGCATCATTGAGTCGCGATTGCATTAAACTGAATCCCAAGTATTGCATAGCCTTTACTTTTAAACCCCACCGAAGCTTGTCCCCCCATCCCATGAGCCACTACTACAGGAGTTGTTTAAGCCATGCGAGTCGTAGAACAGCATGTGTAGGGTATGTGAGTGTCTGATGGATAACGAGGTACCTAAACAACTTAACCTGAGTAGTAATGGGATAACTAATGAAAGTGGCATCGGTGAGCCATATTCGCTATTTGGTTTTTCAGGCTCACTTGTGTCCCGTAAGACCCCGAGTACTTGATTCCTGTTCCAAGAACATTCGCGCTATCCACATCCGGGAGGCTTATGGACCCCCCTGAGCTAGAGCTTGATTCATTCTTATTTCTTGGGGCCACAACTAGTTTGAGGTTTTATTTACTATCCTGTACTTATGCCATGCTTTACTGCTTTATCTACGATTGTGTGAGGAGCACGCTGTACTGTTTAGGAAGCGGAGTGCCATGGTATCGACAGTCCCAGCTTTGGGATCTCATTGCGCTTACAGCCATTGGCGCAAACCTTGAGTCCGTCCTCGAGTCAGCTAACTCCGCTATGGTAGCTTAATGGGTGCCCCCTGAAATATTTCTGAATCCTGTAATTGCTTTGTCGTGACTGTCTCGTTGGGTGTTGATTTGGTTTTTCCGAGGCATATCGAGTGTGTTGTTATTTGTGCACCCTGCAGGTAAAACTTTCTGAAAGCCGTGTCCGCGGTTATGGACGACTTGGAGCACAGTTTCTCGATCATAGACAAGAATAACTAAAGTACCGCTTTTAATTTGACTAGACTAGGTACCTGACTAGTAAATAGTGAAATACTCACGGAATGGATAATAAAACTGCCAACGGATGGGGGAATTGTTCGTCCGCTTCCTCGTCGGTAAGCGAGGAGGAGGATGGATCTGTTAAGATTACTGTTACAACTGTTACAACTGTTGTTATTAATTCACGGACATCCGTTTATCTCTGGTTGGGCGGATGGTTAGCGAGTATCTATAGAACTGTTAGGGTTTATCTTTTGCTGCAATTGCGTCACCCCAGGTTGTGTCCCCTTTAGAGGCATAAAGTCTTGCTGAGTAGTACCCTAGGGTCTCACACGATAAATTATTGGTTCAGATGAACAGTACGCCGCATAAGATGGATCTTGGGTGGAAGAGACGGACGATGTGGGCAACGATCATTCGGTGTAGAGATTCCGGGAACGGGGATCCGTGAGATCTGTGGGCGGGATGTGCTTATTTATGGGGCATCTTATGCCGATTTGCTTCTTATCCGTACTCGGATTTTGTCTTCCGCTTCCGCCTGATACTCTGATGTTTGATGTATGAGGAGATATCCTACACTATTATATCTATCTAGGATATTTGGATCTTGCCGTATGGCGTTGCTATATCTCCTTTCTTTTTAGATGGAATGGCTCTGATGTACTATTGTATGGTGGCTTGCATACATACTCATTTGTGTATGTAGTTGATCCCTTCGCCTGCCGATTACGCCGCCCGTTCTTGTCCCGATGTTTGGAAATGGTTGGGACGGCCGCAAGGTCTACCTGTGAGTGGCATTTGGGCCCCACCGTACTATTTCAACCATTTCTGATCATCCAGGCTTGTACTAGGAGCGTAATTCACCGAGGTAGTTACACAAGGGGAACAAATATCTTCACAGAATTAATCTCGACTTGACAAGCCAATCATAAGAGTGGTATCACCTAATTTCTATCTATTTATATACTAGTTCAATGTCCATGCGTTACCACGAAGTAGTGAATATATGCATTTAGTACATTGGAATAAATTAAGCTTGCAATGTGCCACTATACTTGGGATCAGTAGCATGACCCATTAAGAAATAAATTTGACGAGACCAGAACCGGCATGTAGAACAAATTCCCTAGTATATACTACTAATAGACCACATCACACTGGCACTGCCTTCGACCATCGTCATTTTCGAGGGTTTATATGATATTATAACCATGACAGGGTCAATGGAAGATCAATGCTTCTCAGTTCAGTCATCCAGCAAGCAGCTGCCAGGCCTCGGCTCTAATATCCATCATTATAGTGAACTCACGCTCAACACTGCGAAGCCTTGGTTGATGCTCTCCGCCGTATCCCAGGGAGTTGCTGACCTCAAAATGATTTGCTGATGTTCACCATTCTCAATGGCAGAGCCCCCCAATATCCTTGAACTTGTGCACCTCTACCTCTACTTTATGAATGACATGTAGGAAGTTAGAGTGATCTATTTAGACGACTCCAGTATCAATTACATTGCCTAGCCACATCTCTAAGGTACGTTGTGGCCGCGACACTGGGGGACTGCCGATGCAGATTTCATTACGAGTTTAAAACCTTGAGAACTTTAGCTTTCGACATGGAATCAAGCTAGTTTTTTTCATGGCTACATGTCATAGGCCTCGCCATAGATAACCCAAAATGGAAAAGTGGGCACCTAAGGATATTTCTAAAAATATCTTATCATAGGCCACAAAACAGTGTTTGTTTAGGTGAAATTTTGCAATTCCATCGAAGATGTCTGGTTCTACCCTCTTTCAAAACAAGTTTTTAGGCCAAGAATGGCATGCATGAAGTTATAGTGGACAGTTTAGATGACACCAGTATTAATTACGTTGCCTAACCATATGGCTAAGGTACATTGTTGCCGCGGCACCGGGGACTGCCGATGTAGATTTTATGGCAAACAGTTTAAAACCTTGAGAACTTTGCCTTCCGGACATGGAATCGAGCTAGTTTTTTCTTACAGCTATAGAATCAAGGGGCTAACACTAGATAACCTGAATAGTAAAAGGTGGGAATCTAGAGAATTTATAAAAATATCTTATCATAGGCCAATAAATAGTTTTTGTTATGGTGAAATTTTGCAATTCCACCGAAGATGTCTGGGTCTAACCTTGTTCCAAAATAAGTTGTTTACGCCACGAACGGCATGTAAGAATTTAGGGTGGACAGTTTAGATCACACCCGTATCAATTGCGTTTCCTAAACACATCGCTAAGGTACGTTGTGCCCGCGACACCAGGGACCGCCGATGCAGATTTTAGGACGAGTTTAAAACCTTGAGAACTTTAGATTTCGACATGGAATCGAGCTAGTTTTTTTTCGCGGCAACATATCATAGGCCTCACCCTAGATAACCGAAAATGGAAAAGTGGGCATCTAAGGATTTTTCTAAAAATATCTTATCATAGGCCACAAAACAGTGTTTGTTTCGGTTAAATTTTGCAATTCCATCGAAGATGTCTGGTTCTAGCCATGTTTCAAAACAAGTTTTTTAGGCCAAGAATGGCATGCATGAAGTTATAGTGGACAGTTTAGATGACACCAGTATCAATTACGTTGCCTAACCACATGGCTAAGGTATGTTGTTGCCGCGACACCGGGGACTGCCAATGTAGATTTTATGGCAAACAGTTTAAAACCTTGAGAACTTTCCCTTCCGGACATGGAATGGAGCTAGTTTTTTTTCACTGCTATAGAATCAAGGGGCTAACACTAGATAACCTGAATAGGAAAAGGTGGGAATCTAGAGAATTTATAAAAATATCTTATCACAGGACAATAAATAGTTTTTGTTATGGTGAAATTTTGCAATTCCGTCGAAGATGTCCGAGTCTAACCTTGTTTCAAAAGAAGTTGTTTAGGCCAGGAATGGCATGTAGGAATTTATAGTGGACAGTTTAGATGACACCCGTATCAATTGTGTTTCCTAAATACATCACTAAGGTACATTGTGACCGCGACACCAGGGACTGCCGATGGAGATTTCATGGCAAGCAGTTTAAAACATTGAGAACTTTGTCTTCCGGACATGGAATCGAGCTAGGTTTTTTTTCACGGCTACAGAATCATAGTACTCACCCTAGACAACCTTAATTAGGAAAGTGGGCATCTAGATATATTTTACGACTGTCTCTAAAATGACATATTTTCGAAGTTTGAATCGAAAGTGCATGGTAAAAAGTTCCAAATGGATGGAAGATTCAATTGTTAACACCAAGGAAGCAGCATAAATCAACTACAAAGCATTTGCGCAAATATTGCTTTGTAACAACTACATCAACAATAGGAAGCATCAGACCTTTAATGGTAAAATCCGAAGTTTGTACTACGATTAGATACTCTCTTCAGTATATGGACTTCATTTTGCGCATAGGGCTTCATCTAACACTACCAATCACATAGTCACATTTGTTTATATTTATTTTTTAAATTATATGCAAATTTTATAGTTGGTTCTAATCCAGGGAGTCTGAATAAAACCGAACTCTTTGGATTTTGTTCTTTTAGTATTTATCCAATAATTATTTTTATAATAAGTACAAAATGAATGATATCTATTAAACTTGTCATTTGTTAATGTTTGGGTACCTATGTGGTGTGGTAGAAATATTAGTAAATTTCGAAACTGTTGCACCAATGTCGTACCCTAATAACTAGGCTAATGTGTTAAATAGTTCAGTATATATGGAGAACAACATATAGTAAATTATTCTTACTGAAAAAAAAGTACTGCCTTTTCTATTATGACAGTAATAATAAATGTATGATCTTAAAAAATCGGAACGACGTTGATAACAGAAATGACCGAAACTTTCATAAGTCATTATTTATTATGACTATGACATTCCTTATTACAGTCCTAGCCTTTTTATAAGACAATGGACTAGTCGGAGCAGTGACAGCGGCAGGAACATACACCCCTTGTGAAAGAAGAAGAGCATGTTCTTTCACAACACGGTCTTCCTCCACGGAAGATTTGTGGAGCAAGAGTCTTGATGGCTCTTATTTCTCGGTGTTGGTTCTCTAGGAGGGAGGGACTAGCTGTATTATGAGTAATAAAGCACCTATTATCAAAAAAAAAGGAAAAATGAGGAAGACCATGTTAAGTGCGGTAAAACGAGACAGTGGCGATGCTGAGCAAACATGATCGGTTTGTTTTCGTAAATAACAAACAAAGTGTGTTGCTTAATAAGACTATGGAAATGCAAAACTTACATGTAAGGACAGATTTTGGTGACACTGGGTGGAGGAGAAGCGAGATCACTTTCCACTGTCACCAACTACTTCCAATAATAAATGAGGTTTTGCTCTAGTACAACCTCTCCCGCAAACTCAAAGTTAACAACCGCTAAGATCGCTCAATACTCATTCGTATTAATGGTGTACAACCCTGTAGAAACCAGTATCCCCCAATTACGAAGCTTAAGGTGGACGGAGATGATCCATTGCCGCCGGAGCTGCGATGACATGATGGTCGTCAACCATCGAGAACGGCGAGTGGTTGGCGGCATGTGGCTACGGGTTGGCGCGAGCTGAACCATCGGAATACAGTATACCTATACAGCGTTTGGATTCGGGCTAGACTGGTTAATTTTATTTGTGCATTACTCCCTCCGTCCTAAAATATAAGGCGCCTAAGCTTTAGTCAAAGGTCAACATATTTTATGTTTGACCAAATTTATACATAAAAATATAAACATTCACGATAACAAATCAATATCAATAGAAATTCACCAGAAAGTATAGTTTCTCAAAAATCTTCATTTGATATTGTAGATATTCATATTTTTTTCGTATAAAATTGGTCAAACTTAGAAGATGTTGACTTTTGGCTAAAGCTTAGGTGCCTTACATTTTAGGACGGAGGGAGTACTTAACTAAATCTTATGGAACATATTAACCTTAATTAGTTTTGTTGAGAGGGATGTACTAAAGCAAATGCAATAGTAAATTATGTCAAATATCATATTATAGGTACCAGATTTCCTTTTCTAAACTTATCATTTGTTCAAGGAAAAAATATATAATGTCTATATAGTGCTAAAATGGACATTGTTTTTGTTCTTGGGAGACAAATTTGCGAATGGAAAAAACATCGGATATATGTAGTGATTCGATCTTGAATAGCTTTGTGAGAAACTAGAAAGCCAAACACATAATATAAGTTAAAACTTATAGTACTGTTTCGTCTCTGGTCAGCGTCAATAATTCATTGGAAAGTTACATATATACTAGTAAGACTGGTCCTAGTGGAAGTATCATAGCTAGTATCATACATGCCATGTTGAGAAAAATCTCATGTGGCACAACAATTAATATAAAAAAAGATGGTTAGAGTATCATACGTAGATACCGTATCATAGCACGTAAAACTAAAAAATCTCCATGCAAATAAATCTTATTCACGATTTTGCTTTGAGATTCTATAAATTATTAAATATAGTACTAGTATGATACTACCATATAATATCATGCACTATGGAGATAATATCATACACTAGTATTATATGCATGATACTAGTAGTATGATATTACCACTATGACCAGCCTAAATCGATAACGACTGGAGCCGACTGCATAGATAGTTCAACTAAAACCTTTACTACTAATAATGTCATTCATTCGCAATTTTTTTTTAATAATGTCATTCATTGGACGGTTGCATTTATGTTAAGTTAATGATCGGAGCTGTCCACCAACTAGTAATAAGTTTAAAAGGTTTGCCTGGCAAAAAGGTTTAAAAGGTACTACATAATATCTTGATCTTATAATTAAAGCCATCAACCAAATGACTAAGCTACCAAATACAAACACCGAACTACTCATAAGCTCTTGATCTTATAATCAAATCCGTATTTCCCATCGAGGCTCGCGACCACGCGCTCTGGCAAGTCCTGGAAGCGAAATACATGCAGTGTGTGTACTGTGTCATGTGCTTGTGCCCGACCATGGTGTTGATCATCATCTATCACTAGATCAAGGCGGGCGTTGCCGCGCCAATCCGTTAGAAAATTCATAGTTATGAAATGGCAAAATTCTATTTGAATTAAAATTTACCTTAGAATTTATATTATATTTGTCTACGTAGGTTTTTCTTTGTCAGTCTTCTTTCTCTCTCATTTAGGCTCCATAGAATTTTCTTAGACACATAATTTTCTTAAACAAGATTCGCGGTGTTTTGTCTGTTGATAAGGGGCCGTGCTACTAAATTTTTTTATGATTTTCTAAATTAGAAGGTGAACATGAGTACATCAAATAAATTGAGGATAGATTTAAATAGTATGAAGGAAGTAATAGAAGCATGTCTCTTTGTAGGAGGAGCCACATTCATAGAATGTAAGCAGCTGAGCTAGAACAAGCAGAACCTACAGAGAAATATATTTCTGATTTAGAAACGATGACAATTATTATCTTAAGAAGATGAGTATTTCGTTTGGAAATAGAATCAACATATCAGACCACCATTAGACCTAAAATCTTCTATCGAGTGGGAGTAGCACGGGCATAAACTGAGGCAAGAGATTTTATAGGACATGTAGGCAGTGTAGTATCGTACCATACTCATCTGCTCAATTTGTGCACCATGGCTGCCATTAAGGATTTGCAAGAACTGAAAAAATAACACGGTCATAAAGATCAATTAAGACCGGCGCATCATGTCGCCATGAATGGGGACGCGAGGGCAGGATCCGTACCGCATCCGCAGGAAAGATCGATGGCCGGTCCAGATTCTGGCCTGCGTTCGAACAGATCGAGAGGTGTGCATTTGGTCTCGGTCGATCGAATCTCGATTGGAGTCTGTTGCATGCCCGCTCTAGATTTCGGCCTGCGGTCCAATCGATCGGGAGGTGTGCGTCTTGTCTGGGTGGTTGAATTTACATTGGAGTTTGCCGCCGCATCGTGTGTCCTCTCCAAAAAAATTCTGGTGGTTCCATATGAGAAAGTAGACCCGGTTTTCATTGGAGTCTGCTGCCACATGTGTCCTCTTCCAAAAAAATCCAGTGGTTTCGTACAAGGAGAACGGTTGTCAAAAGGTGGAGTAGAGCGGGCCAAAATAGATAGATATTTCAGCCCAATTAGGCATAGAAAGGCTTTTCGATGAGAGAAGCGTTCCTAAGGGATAATTCGGCCCACGCGGGAGCTGTGGATCATCCAACGGTCAGAATGACGTGGGGAGCGCGATCGGACGGCCAAAACTGCCAGTTCATGAGAGGCCTCCTTTTTGACTCAGTTTTAATATCCCTAATATACGGCTAATCCATTGATCCATGGGAAGCATATGTACACTGCAAATTACTACTCATAGGCATTAACAGCTAACAGATTAAATAGTTGGTTAACTATTACTTTGTTTCCATGGGAAGGAGCGGTTAGTAGTGAAGAACCAGGACCATCTCGTTTCCGATGGACGCAAGTTCTGTAGCTTCATATTTCAGATACAAGAGCATCCTCATCACCAGATCATCTAGTTCCTCGGGAATTGCATATAACACAAATGCATGTTTGCGTACCATCCTCGATATCCTATTATATTTAATAACTAAGTATTTCCTCCCATATGAACACAAAGTGCTCGTGGAGACACTAGAGGAATTGGTGGAGGCGCCGACGGCCGTGCGCTACGCCGACGGTCAAACGTCGGGGCCGTCGGCGTAGACGCCGACCCCCCCCCTCCCCCCCCCCCCCCCTCAAAGCAGCCGTCGGCATAGGCCTCTTGAGATATTTCTAAAAATATCTTATCATAGGCCACAAAACAATATTTGTTTCAGTGAAATCTTGCAATTTCGTCGAAGATGTCTAGGTCCATCTTTATTCCAGAATGAGTTGGTTAGGCCAGGATTGGCACGTAGGAAGTTACGGTGGACAGTTTAGATGACACCAGTATCAATTATGTTGCCTAACCACATGGCTAAGGTACGTTGTGGCTGCGACACTGGTTACTACCGATGTAGATTGTATGGCAAACAATTTAAAACATTGAGAACTTTGCCTTTTGGACATGGAGTTGAGCTAGTTTTTATTCACAAATACAAAATGACAAGCCTCACACTAGAAAACCTGAATTCGAAAAAGTGGGCCTATAGAGATATTTCTAAAAATATCTTATCATAGGCCATAAAACAACTTTTGTTTCAGTGAAATGTTGCAATTTCGTCGAAGATATATGGGTCCATCCTTGTTCCAAATTAGTTGGTTAGGCCAGGAATGTCATGTACGAAGTTAGAGTGGTCTGTTTAGACAACTCCAGTATCAATTAAATTGCCTAACCACACCTCTAAGTTACGTTATGGTCGAGACACCCGGGACTGCCGATGCAGATTTCGGGGCGAGTTTAAAACCTTGAGAACTTTAGCTTCCTGACATGGAATCTAGTTAGAGTTTATTCGAGTACGTAATTTATTCGCATACGTAAACAATATATTGAGCAGGGCGCGAAATTTATTCGAGTACATAAACAATATATTCATAATTTATTTTTATTATCATAATTTGTGTTGAGTTCCATTCGTAATTTTTGTTATGATGATTGATATATTCATATTGATTTTCTTCTTTTATAGTTGGATGCGATGCGGGAGGAGCTCCTACCACATGACCGTCTACAAGCAATTCAAGAGGAATTGGCGGAATTTTTGCTTGATGAGATCACATCCACAATGGGAGAATACAATATAGACGGAGTCTAAAGCGTTCATGTAATTTAATGATCTCCATGCAATCAAATAGACGGGCTCTAGTTCCGGTTGGAACTCGTATACCAAATTGTATATATATGCGTGCTCGTAAGAAAAAATTTATATACATGTGTGTGCATGTACGTAGTAACGTAGAATATGTATACGAAAATTTATTTCAAATGAAAACACAAAATGAAAAATGTAAAAGCAACGGGGTTCATTGGCGTCTCTTGTCTTCTTTTTAGGTTTGTGTTGCAATGGGAAGTTGACGTCTCCACTGGCGGACCGTCATGGAGGCGAAAAGGGCAGTCGCCCCCCCAGCCCATGAAGAAACAAGCTTTTATTTACAGGTATTTGGCCCATTTGTCTATTAAAATCAGCCTGTAGCTCATATGTTAGCCCCCCAGCCCATTTGCCCCTCCAGAAATTCGGCCCAAGGTCCGCTAGTGGACGTCTCCTCAATAGATAAGAAAAATAGTAGATGTTAATTTTAGTGGTCTGCATACAAATCTTTGTCTAAGGTCAGTTGTTCTTGAGCAAAATGAAGAAACATAGGCAATGGTAAAACTTTTAGAAACATAACGTAATTAATATATATCATATTGTTTTAATATAGTGTTGTTTATTTGAGAAATAGGTAGGCAGATAACATGATCTCTAATTGTCTACATCACAAAATACATAGTTTTAAACATGGATGATACTAAACCTTAGTAGTTGTAGCCCATTTTATTACTATTGTATGTTTATTTTTATCAATATAAACAAAGGATAGTTTTCATGATCCCACGGCATTCTCACTTCTGAAGATCAAACGAGAGTTTATTTGTTTGGGTTAGCAGGTTTGGATCATAGAGAAAAAGATAATAATGATGAAGAGATTCTCTCAAAATTTATTCATGAGATGATAGAGAGATCGTACAAGGGTTTACAAGATAAATCTCGGAGGGTTTATATAGATACCCGGGGACCATGAACACGGACGCCACCGTTGTGGAGTCGCCGTCCAACCCATAGTCAAGGACGGGAAACAGGGAGTCGTGCTCCTGATCGAAATCGCCATTGTTGGATACTGGCGTGATCGACCCAGCGTTGGAGGCTAGGCGATTAAGTCTGCATCGTTGTCGAGCTGGCTGTCGTCTGCGTGATCTGTATCCATGATGATGACGGGTGGATTGTTGATGGAGGCTCCCTCCGAGGGCGTGGGGTCAGCGGAGATGGGGCTTCTAACGCATTCCCCTGCTTCCATGGCTACAGGGCCGAAGTGTAGCCGACGAAGGTGTTTATGTGGCCAAACATCACCATGTAGCAGCTCGTGACTAGCGCGTGACAAAGGTGTCCTACTGTGATTGTAGTACATACTTGGCTCGTCACTGCTAAGACATTTTGCAGTATTAGGTAACACGTGGGCCATGGTTTTCTAAAAAAGGCCCAAAATTTACGATCATCTCACATATGCACGTTGGTCTGTTTTTTCCAGGCCACGTCATCCTGACAGTTGGCTCCACAGTCAATTCTAGTGTCAATTTGCTTTTATTAATAATAGGCTCTTTATTACTTAAAAGGTTTAAGCATTACACCAGGCCTCTACATAACTGAGATGCATACATCTGACAAAATTCCGAGAACAACATGAAAGTAAAAAAACAAGGAGAAATACAAGCAACATCAGATTCTATATATCGCCTATGAGAGCTAGAGGACCATGAGATCATGCGACGATCCATGTCGGAAAAAAATATCGCTCGTCGTACCCTCCAGTCGTATACAGACGTCCATAAACAGGTCTCTCCACTCCACATGATGTAGAGGTGACCATAAAAGGAGCGTAGCGGTGCACCGGTAGATAACCTACATAAGAGAACACTATTTATCATAAAAAAGTTGTCATTCCTATATAGCCATAGCGAACAAATAACGACAATCGCTCCCACCCTACCAATAATTCTGTACTATTTACCAGTCTCATGTAACCAGTTGCCAAATACGTTGGTAAAACTAGTAGGGGTATAGTCTAGAAGCCATTTGGATGACTAACCATATAGAACAAGCAAGTTTGCACTAGAAAAATCATTATGGCAAAAAACACACTTCTTACTTCCATGTCAATTCCTTTTAATAAGGTTGTCTTTTGCGAGGCTCACCCCACGACAAAGATACCAAGCAAATACTTCGGTCTTCAAAGATTGGATTTCAAAGCTCGATACATAGAATGTACTAAGTATTTATCATTCCCTAGAAGGTTCCAAGAGAACTCGTCGGATCAATCAGACAATTGTACTATGGTTAAATGTTGTAGCAAAACGTTCCACGAAGTAAGTCTGGTAGACAATAGGAACTTCTGAACGACACATTTGGATGAGAAGAAGCTGATGCTCAGGCAATAGTATCCCCTTTGTGACTTACGATGTTGTAAAGAGCAGGATATTGTTTCAAGGGAGAGGCATTTCCAATCCATTTATCCTCGTAGAACCGTATCTTCGATCTATCCTTAATATAAAATGTGCCAAATCGAATAAATTGTTTCTTCGTTCTCATTAGTTGTGCCGAGAAATGCGAGTCACCAGGCTTCAAGAGCAATTGAGACAACGCTTTCGAGCCCACATATTTTCTCTTTAGGAGGGTTGTCAATTTGCTCTGAGACGGTCATTTACTCGTAAGCGCCAGGTGTTACTAGTGACAAACGACTCTATCATCGGTGTAGTCAATACTTGGTCCGTCACTGCTAAGCCATTTCGCAGTGTGAGGTGACACGTGGGCCATGGTTTTATAGAAAAAGCCCCAAAAATTTACAATCATCTCACACATGCACGTTGGTCTATTTTTTCCATGCCACGTCATCCTGACAAGTGGCCCTACCGCCAGTTCTAGTGTCAATTTGCTCTGAGACGGAAAGTTGTTCCGTGGGATGCTAGGTTTTGGTTCCAACAACATAAAGTGGTACCAAACGGTAAGTCTGCCCTATAAAGTGGTAGTTCTATGTATAAGCTCAATGTTAGCTTACTCCGTGGACTCTTGATCAAGGGGGAGGAAACATGCAAACAATTTGACCATAATTTGGATCAATGTTTTAACTTGTGAAGTTCCTTGCGCTTAGAAACGTTAAGAGAGGCGCTTCATATTTGTTTTTGCACCCAGGACGACTTATTATGACTTGATTTGAGAATATGAACTGTCACTGTAGCTATAGCTCGCTGGTAACCGCAAGATAGTTGTGCCTAAAGCCAATTGTTAAATGTTTCCATGTGGCATGGCTTTCAATATGTCCTCTCGACTTGACTTTAGTGTACAGCTTAGTCGTCCAAGCTCCAATCTCTTGTCTCTATAAATTAAACCGTCCAAGCCGCCGTATGTATGTATTGACGAAAGGCACAGAGTGTGGGCAAGGCACACTAGTTATTCGTGACGACCGAGGCCATGTTGTTGTACACTTGTCCATGCTATGCAGCTTACTTTCTCCTCTTGGTTTGTCCTCTTCCTATCATGACAGCTTACGAGACTGATTATTCCATGGACCCCAGCCTCGCCTTGATGCCACTCCCGTATCCGGTATCTGGGCCAGAGAGCCTCGCCTTCGACGGTCACGGACGTGGGCCGTATGCTGGCGTCTCTGACGGTCGCGTCCTTAGATGGCGCGGCCGTCGCGTCGGCTGGACCGTTTTTGCCTACAACTCCAGACACAAGCAAGCATCGACCCCCTTTTAAGCAGACTGTATATTGATCAGCCGTAACCTTAACTTGTACACGTGTGTGTTCAGGAGCGTAACAATGTGCACGGCCGACAAAAAAATGGTGGTGCCGCTGGAGGGCATGTGTGGGCGGCCACTCGGGTTGCAGTTCCACCACAAGTCCGGTGACATGTACATCGCGGACGCCTATCTGGGGCTGATGAGGGTGTCGGCGCAAGGGGGACTCGCAGAGGTGGTGGCGACCGACGCGGCCGGCGTGCCGTTCAACTTCCTCAACGGGCTAGACGTGGACCAGAACACCGGCCAAGTCTACTTTACCGACAGCAGCACCATGTTCCCAAGGAGGTGACGAAAAATTCGTGAAAATTGCATTCTGATATACACATACTCCTACTAAAGAAAGAACACCACCATTTCTAAGACCAATAAAACTATATTTATATATGTCTTTGCAAATTATAATTATCTTGTACTCGATATTTCTCTATTAATTATTGCACAGCTTAGCTGGTTTAGACGTCACTGTACCGCTCCGAACTGTGTTAGTTGTTGATCTAGTTGTCTCGTTTGATTTTGTTTCCTGTAATAGCTAGTCTGCTGACGCGTTGTTTGTGTCATAGCGTACGTCCGCAAACTCAAAGTTACCAACCGCTAAGATCGCTCAATACTCATTCGTATTAAAGATGTGCAACCCTGTAGAAACCAGTATCACCCAATTACCAAGCTTAAGGTGGACGGAGATGATCCATTGCCGACGGAGCTGCGATGACATGATGGCCGTGAACCATCGAGAACGGCGAGTGGTTGGCGGCGTGTGGCTAAGGGTTGGGGCGAGCTGAACCTGCCTCTCATGATCATGCGAAAAACAGTAATACCGATACGGGGTTTGGATTCGGGCTAGACCGGTTAATTTTATTTGTGCATTACTTAACTAAATCTTATTGAACATATTAACCTTAATTAGTTTTGTTGAGAGGGATGTACTAAAGCAAAATGCAA
This sequence comes from Avena insularis, assembly GCA_023614405.1. Classification (NCBI taxonomy): domain Eukaryota; kingdom Viridiplantae; phylum Streptophyta; class Magnoliopsida; order Poales; family Poaceae; genus Avena; species Avena insularis. Next base: position 286,285 of record JAJUPC010000146.1, on the reverse strand, counting down.
TAGTAAATTATGTCGAATATCATATTATAGGTACCAGATTTCCTTTTCTAAACTTATCATTTGTTCAAGGAAAAAATATATAATGTCTATATAGTGCTAAAATGGACATTGTTTTTGTTCTTGGGAGACAAATTTGTAGTGAACTAGATCACGAATGGAAAAAACATCGGATATATGTAGTGATTAGATCTTGAATAGCTTTGTGAGAAACTAGAAAGCCAAACACATAATATAAGTTAAAACTTATAGTACTGTTTCGTCTCTGGTCAGCGTCAATAATTCATTGGAAAGTTACATATATACTAGTAAGACTGGTCCTAGTGGGAGTATCATAGCTAGTATCATGCATGCCATGTTGGGAAAAATCTGATGTGGCACAACAATTGATAAAAAAAAAGATGGTTAGAGTATCATACGTAGATACCGTATCATAGCACGTAAAACTAGAAAATCTCCATGCAAATAAATCTTGTACATGATTTTTCTTTGAGATTCTACAAATTATTAATATAGTACTAGTATGATACTACCATATAATATCATGCACTATGGAGATAATATCATACACTAGTATTATATGCATGATACTAGTAGTATGATATTACCACTATGACCAGCCTAAATCAATAACGACTGGAGCCGACTGCATAGATAGTTCAACTAAAACCTTTACTACTAATAATGTCATTCATTCGCAATTTTTTTTAATAATGTCATTCATTGGACGGTTGCATTTATGTTAAGTTAATGATCGGAGCTGTCCACCAACTAGTAATAAGTTTAAAAGGTCTGCCTGGCAAAAAGGTTTAAAAGGTACATAATATCTTGATCTTATAATTAAAGCCATCAACCAAATGACTGAGCTACCAAATACAAACACCGAACTACTCGTAGGCTCTTGATCTTATAATCAAATCCGTATTTCCCACCGAGGCTCGCGACCACGCACGCCCTAGCAAGTCCTGGAAGCGAAGTACATTCAGTGTGTGTACTGTGTCATGTGCTTGTGCCCGACCATGGTGTTGATCATCATCTATCATATACGGCTAATCCATTGATCCATGGGAAGCATATGTACACTGCAAATTACTACTCATAGGCACTAACAGCTAACAGATCAAATAGTTGGTTAACTATTACTTTGTCGAGTCGGAGGGAAGGACCGGTTAGTAGTCAAGAACCAGGACCATCTCGTTTCCGATGGACGCAACTTCTGTAGCTCCGTATTTCAGATACAAGAGCATCCTCATCACCGGATCATCTAGTTCCTCGGGAATTGCATATAACACAAATGCATGTTTGCGTACCATCCTCCATATCCTATTATATTTAATAACTAAGTATTTCCTCCCATATGAACACAATGTGTTCGTGGAGATACTACAGGAATTGGTGGAGGCGCCGACGGTGAAATATCGGGGGTGTCAGCGAAGACAGCGACCACCACCCCCCCTCCCCACCCACCCACCCAAAGCAGCCGTCGGTGTAGGACAGCCGTAGGCATAGGCCACTCTACGACGACGACTACCCTCGGCCTAATGTGGCCGTCGGCATAAGGGGTGGACGCGTGGCCCCCGAAGACCAGGCCGTGACGTCGTTCTCATGGCGTCAGCCATACGCTGACGGCCACCCTCGGTGTAGCTCCTTCCCATTTTCGTGTTGCCCTACACCGAGGGAATGTCATGTAGAAATTTAGAGTGGACAGTTTAGATGACACCCGTATCAATTGTGTTTCGTAAACACATTGCTAAGGTACGTTGTGGCCGCGACACTAGGGGCTGCCGATGCAGATTTCATGGCAAGCAGTTTAAAATATTGAGAACTTTACCTTCCGGACATGGAATTGAGCTAGGTTTTTTTCACGTCTATAGAATCACAGTACTCACCCTAGGCAACCTGAATTACAAAAGTGGGCCTCTAGAGATATTTCTAAAAATATCTTATGATAGGCCACAAAACAACATTTGTTTTAGTGAAATCTTGCAATTTCGTCGAAGATGTTTGGATCCATCTTTATTCCAGAATGAGTTGGTTAGGCCAAGAATGGCATGTCGGAAGTTATGGTGGACAGTTTAGATAACACCAGTATCAATTATGTTCTCTAACCACATGGCTAAGGTATGTTGTGGTTACGACACCGGGGACTACCGATGTAGATTCTATGGCAAACAATTTAAAACATTGAGAACTTTGCCTTTTGGACATGGAGTTGAGCTAGTTTTTATTCACAAATACAAAATGACAAGCCTCACACTAGAAAACCTGAATTCGAAAAAGTGGGCCTACAAAGATATTTCTAAAAATATCTTATCATAGGCCATAAAACAACTTTTGTTTCCGTGAAATCTTGCAGTTTCGTCGAAGATATATGGGTCCATCCTTGTTCCAAATTAGTTGGTTAGGCCAGGAATGTCATGTAAGAAGTTAGAGTTTTCTGTTTAGTCAACTCAAGTAACAATTAAATTGCCTAAGGGCATGCACAATGCGGTGACGTCAGTTTTCCCTTATGCTTGTCACGTTGGATTTTGCTTAGTTGGAGGAGAGAGAAACAAGAAAGAGAAGATCATCCCTTAACTAAGGGATGATCTCTTAAAAATAAAGGAAAGACTATTTTCTCTATTGTACCATATGTCTTTTCTTAGCCAACCAATTTCTTACTAAAAATAGTAATTCTCATTAATTGCTAGAGATAGCAATAAGAGATAATGCATTATACAAGTCATATATTGTGTCTTCTCTAGATGATGTGGAGAGCTAAGAGAAGGCATGCCTCCCCTCATATTGTTGTGTATCTAGATCTGTGATCCAACAAACTGAATTAATGTCGTCTGTCGCTCTAAATTGCAGCCAGTACCTACTAGTGATTGCCATGGAGGACGAAACGGGGCGCCTGCTGCGATACGACCCACGGACGCGCAGCGTCTCAGTTCTCCGCGGTGGCCTGTCTTTCCCAAATGGCGTTGCTGTCGCGGCTGACGGCGCACAGGTCGTGGTGGCGATCACCGCGCAGTTCCAGCTGCGACGGTACTGGGCGCGTGGACCCTTGGTTGGCAAGTTCGACACCTTTGCGGAGCTGCCAGGGTACCCGGACAACGTCCGCTCCGATCAGCGGGGCGGCTACTGGGTGGCGCTTAGGCAACAGCCTGACGACACGCTCCAGACACCACCGACGGTGGCTGTGAGGGTCGACGGCCGTGACGGCAAGGTCAAGGAGGCACTCGATGGGTTCAGCTTCGTGACGGTGAGCGAGGTAGGAGAGCGGAACGGCACTCTGTGGGTCGGCTCCGTCGACACGCCCTACGCCGGGGCGCTTAGTCACAAATTCTAGCCGATGTACGTCACGCCGACCAACAGCTCCATCATGCTCATATATAGCCTAGCTTACGTACAGATGGTATATCCCGCTCATATCGCTTTTTAATATACACAAAATATCCAGTCTCAGAATAAAATGGTTTTACATGCATGTATCGATCCTTATAATATGATCACTTGGCTTGTATAATGGAATATAGAGATCTCAATAATTTTTGTTGAGATTTCGATCCGATTCCATGAAGAAAATTGTTGAGATTTCTATCTGATTCCATTATACAAACCAACAATTCAGCTTTCAGCATTTCTAATAAAATAAGCCAGATCGGGCGCACGTTCGTGTTGCAGCTTGCACGCGCGACACTGGCTAAAAGGAGTCGTGGGTTCGGTAAAGTTGCCATCCTTGCCGTCGGTCCAAAAAACGAATGGCCTAGTTTGCATAGCTCGGGGAGCTAAAAATCTCATGTACTTTCTATATAATTTCCGATCTAAAAAGTACAACGATTTTAGGGTTCCAATAGCACACTCACTACCACGATCAAGAATCATCTTTGAACTTCAAGTCACAGTGGTAAGGATATAGTTTGCTGCGGCTGTACTCACCGTCCTTCTCTTTTAATCTACACTAGCTAAATGCCGTCCGTTGTCAGTATACTTATTTTAGTCATCTCAAAGAAATGCCCGATGTTATGAATGTTGATCCCTTCCACTTCGACACTAAGAGGAAACATAAAAAGAAAAACAATCTGGTGTCATGCCATACTTCCAACAACCTGACTTGCATTAGCACCTAGTTGCAACCGTACTTGAAACTGGAGAAAAATATTGGTTACAACCTGACTTGCACCTTGGAGCCCAGTTACAACCGCACATGCAACTGGAAAAAATCTTGGTTACAACCTGACTTGCATTAGAACCCAGTTACAACCATACTTGCAACTAAAAAAAAATCGGTTACAATCTGACTTACAACTAGGAGCTCAGTTACAGCCGCACATGAAGCTGGAAAAAAATCTCGGTTACAACCTGACTTAAACTAGAACTTCGTTGTAACCGTACTTGCAACTGGAAAATAAATATCAGTTACAACCTGACTTGCACCTAGGAGCCTAGTTACAACCGCACATGCAACCGAAAAAAAATCTCGGTTATAACCTGATTTCTACTAGAACCCAGTTGCAGCCGTACATGCAACTAAAAAAAAACCGGTTACAACCTGACTTGCACCTAGGAGCCTAGTTACAAGCGCACGCGCAACTGGGAAAAAATCTCTGTTACAACCTGACTTGCATTAAAACCTTGCTGCAACCAGACTTGCAACTAGAAAAAAATATCGGTTACAACCTGACTTGCAACTAGGAGCCTGACTTGCACTAGAACTTCGTTGCAATCGTACTTGCAACTGGAAAAATAAAATTAGTTACAACCTGACACCTAGGAGCCCATTTACAACCGCCCATGCAACTCAAAAGAAATCTCTCTGTTAGAACCCAACTTGCAACTAGAAACAAATTTGGTTTGCAACCCGACGTACAATTAAGACAGATATCGTGCCAACTGGCAAGTACATGTTTGTGTATCACGAGAGGATATCAAGATAAAAATCCATGAAAACAACCCAAGAAAGGCCTACCCGAACCCTCGGAGGTCCATGAAGGGAATCTGCCCGAGAGGCAATAATAAAGTGGTTATTATCTTATTCCATGTTTATGATAAATGTTTATTTTACATGCTAGAATTGTATTGATCGGAAACATCAATACATGTGTGTTTAATAAACAAAAAGGGTTCCTAGTTATGCCTCTCTTATAGACTAGCTTGTTGATTAACAAGATGATCAAGGTTTCCTGATCATGGACATTGGATGTTGTTAATAACAAGGTCACACCATTGGTGGAATGATGTGATGAACATTCATCCGAAGTATAGCATTACGATCAAAGTCATTATGTTTATATTGCTATAATATCATACGAAGTTATCTTTATCCCTAGACCATGAGATCATGTTAATTGCTAACACCGGAAGAGTATCTTGATAACATCAAACGTCACACCGTAACAGGGTGACTATAAAGGTGGGTTCAGTGCTACGAAGGTGTTATGTTGAGGCTCATGGATCAAGAGTGGGATTTGTTCATCCCGATGACGGATAGATATACTCTGGGCCCTCTCGGTGATATCACATTGAAATAGCTTGCAAGCAAGTGATGTGATCACTAGAATGTTATATCACGGGAACGAGAAAAGAGTACATGTCGGTAACGAGATCAAACTAGGTATGGAGATACTGATGATCGAATCTCGGACATGTAATATATCGCGAGACAAAGGGATTTAGTTACTAGCGTTAAAGGTTCTCACGATCACAGAAGTCATCGTTGAATGTGTAGGAGTCAGTATGGATCTCCAGGTCCCGCTGCTGATTATTGATCGGAGAGGGGTCTCGATCATGTCTGCATTATTTGCGAACCGTAGGGTGACACACTTAAGGGATACCGACACCATTTGGAGCAAATATGTTTCAGATAAAGATTTAAGAAAGCACTGGAATTATCTAAATAGACACCGAAACTGTTTCGGGTGAAAATGCTGAAATTGGTTCTGCATGTAATATTGAAATGTTGCAGGGGGTTTTATGTGAGTGTTTGTTAATTAAACTAATTAACAAAATTCTGAATAAAATTAATAAAAGAGTTTTATTAAATGAGAGAGCGTTAAATTTGGAGAAATTTAATGCATTTAAAGTGGAGACTTTAAAAGAGAATGTGAAGGGGCATTTTAATATGGAGGGGTTACCACCACATGAATGGAGGAGGTGAAGGGTCACCTCCCCCATGCGCCGGTCATGAAGGAGGGGTACCCTCCCCTCCTCCTATAAAAGGCCCCCCTCTCCTCACTTCTCACACACACCTCCTTGTGAAGGATCTCTCTCCCCCTCTAGTATTATTCCCATGGTCTCGGATTAGCGAGATACATGTTCCCAGTGGCTTTATCTGGAAAGGAGTTGCTGCTTCTGCTGCTTTGCTGGAGCGAGGGACGGAGGTTGTCGGGGTACCGGACGTGTGTGCGATCACGGATGCACCGCTGCTTTCCGGTGCTGGACTTGGTAGTGCTAGAGCTGGATCTGATGGACGTGCTGGAGCCGGACCTGCTGGACTTCATCACGATCTTGAGATCGGCAAGTGTACGACTACATCAACCACGAGTTCCTACTCGTTAACAAAGCTCGTTGTCTTCGAGGGTAAGTTCTCCATGGATGTATGTCCACCCGTTGCTCTGTACCTAGTAGATAGATCTTGGCGTGTAGTTCACACCGTAGGAATTTTTTTGTTTTCTATGCTGCGGACCCAACAGTGGTATCAGGGCCTGATCTATGCGTAGGTGCTTAGCACGGGTAGTACACATATGTTGATATGTGGGCGATGATGATCATGTTATTGCATCTTCTATGTACTTTTGATATTGGTGGCATAGTGGGATGAAGCAGCCCAGACCAACCTTACATGTCATCGTACATGAGACCGGTTCCACGACTGACATGCAACTTGTTTTGCATAAGTGGATGGCAGGTGTCTGTCTCTCCTACTATAGTCAATATCTGATTTACAACGAGTTGCTAATAACTTAGTTATCCTCATTGTGGTCCATGTTCGTAGGTAAGAACAGTTCTATCTCTGAAAGCCCTAAGCCATGTAAAACTTGCAATTGATAAATTAGAGGCGTCTAGTTTAGATCGTTGCTGGGCTAGTGTATTGATATGGTATTGTTGTAAGTAGATGTATGATAGATACTCTTACAACACACTCAACGTGTAAGTTCCATAGACCTTGGCCTTACACACAAAGGAATGATAGAGATCATACCACGATGCAAGTGATAGAGATCAAATGCATGGACCATATCATCTCACTTTACACATTAGATGTTAGCATCTTGTACTGCTAGTTTGGCGCTTTCTGTAGCATTGTAAGATGATCCCTCTTTTAGATATCAAGATAAAAATGTGTTCTTCCTTAAGTATGCACCGTTCTATGGATCGTGTTTCGAGACATCACGTGATGATCGGGTGTTCTCAACTCTACGCTTTCATGCAACGGGTGTAAGATAGTTTTACACACGCGAATACTAAGGTTCTTACTTGGCGAGCCTAGCATGTACAGACATGGCCTCGGAACACGGACTGAAAGGTTAAGCATGAGTCACATAGTTGATGTGATGACCATATTGATGCTCGCCTTTGAATCTACACCGACTCACGTGATGATCGGACTTGGTGTAGTGGATTTGGTTCATGTAATCACCAAAAAGGCACGAGGGATATCGTTTTTGAGTGGGAGTTTATTTCTAATTTGGATTAGTCGAACTCAATTTGTCATAAACTAAATCGAAGTGAATTTGCATAATTTGTTATAGTCATTGGCATCAGTTCACTACCTTATGCTTAGTTTTAATTGAGATAATAGAACTATAGAATTCTGGATATTTACTTTCCGAACTGGTATCGTATTGTTTTGAATGTCAATTTAAAGTTTTAAGTCCTATTGCAAACTTTCAGCAAACTCTATTTACTCCATGAAGTTTAATAAGTAGTATTAAATCAAGAGTAAGAATTCCAATGTTAGTATCTAAAGTATCATGTTTGCCTCCATGATTATTGATATTCAAAAAGTTGTTTTAATATCAAGATTATATTGGAGCTGAAAATTGTTTCAGAAACCATCATGTGTGAAAGATATTGTGATATCTGAAACAATATTTTTTGGTTGCATTATGATAGAATATAATTTAGCAAAATACATGTTCTCATATTGTATGAGAATTTGTGAAGGATGGAGATGCTAGGCATCCGAATCTACCAAAAAGGTTTTGGGAACTGATATTATACTCGTGATTCTTCCTTATAAGCTATAGTAGCTTGATCATGAAAGTTGTCATGATAAGGATGAATAGAAGCTGTAAGTAAAATGTTTACTACACTAATAGATTACTAAAGAATGGATTTTTGAAAGAACACCAAACATTTAATGATGGTGATCCACTTCAAAGTGCAAGTCCAAAGGTATTAGTATTTGACTATATACGCTTTGTACCATGTGTCATGTTGATGACACCACTATTGATGTTGATAGATTCTTTTAAAAGAAAAGGAATTGCTGAAAGAGAACCTATAAAATATTTGGCAGAAAATAAAAGGTTGGAGATGTCCAACTTAGGTATATAGAAGATATACATGTTATGGCTATATTCCTTGCTTGTTAAACAATGTGGTTCTTAGGTATTGGATACCGGTATTGGATACCGAATTGGTTGGTATGAAATGTCATACAGGACAATGCAATTCATGAACTACAATGGCCTAAGTAACTACCAAGAGAATGAGTGATGATGTTCATCGAAAACAAATAAAGTGTTATTGTGTTTTTCGTTGTCATCAAACCAAGCCTTCAAGATTTGTCTAAATAATTGTTATTTTGTTCCGGTATTATGAGAACAATGGCTGTTCAAATAATTACCGTATTCCATAAAGGATGGATGAACTTTTACATGTCTAGTTGGAGAAATCACATCCATAAACACTATTGCTAAAATGTCGCAAGACAAATAATTGAAAGATCACTTATGAAGTGACATCGCTGTTTAAATTATATTGGAAAGAAAACATGAAGAAACTCCATGTTGATGGATTTTTGGAGTCTTTGATTTTGATCAATTGACGCATGTGAGACTTTCCTCGAGATAATTGAAACTCCGTCCATAGGCTAGAGAGGAACGGATGACTAGCTTATTGGAAATTGTGCATGCTGATGTACATAGTCCATTATGTGTAGCCATATGCGATGGATCTTTTTGCTTCATATGCTTTCTCCGAAAATTTGAGTGAATATATCTGTATATTTACTAAAAAAGGAAGAAGTATGAAACATTTGAAAATTGTTCATAGACTTTCAAGATGAAGTGGAAAATCATTATAACAAGAAAATAAAGAGTTTAAGATTCGATCATAAAGGAAGATATTTGAGTTACATGTTTAGCAAAAACACTTAAGACTTGAGGAATTGTTCCATGATTTGTGTTTCCCGATAAACCATAGGAGTATGGCATATTCGAGAGATAAAATCAAACCATGTTTGACATGGTAAGATCAAGGGTGTCATTTATAAAACTGCCATTATGTTTTAAGGATTGAAGCTTTAGAGACCGCTTTTACCTTTGAAAAGAGCACCATCGTGATCCGTTGAAATGACACCATATGAGTTATGGTTTGGGATAAAACCCGAATTGTCTTTTCTTAAATTTTGGTATGCTATGCATAAGTAAAATGTTTACAACCAAAGTCGGGTAAGCACGTCTTTGTAGGTTATCCCAAATAATTTTTTGGGATTTACTCCATAACACCGAGGACAAAAGAGTTTGTCGCTTGGAACGTCAAGTTTCTTGAGAAGGAACTTTTCATGAAAAGTTAAGTGGAAGGACAATAGAACTTTGATAAGGTTGTTGAACCTTAGCTATATGTGCTAAGTAGCGCAACGCCGGAAAGTGTCCCGGTGGCGGCCACAATGCTCATGGCTCTCGTGATTACAAAAGGTGTGATCTCGGAGATTAGAGTTCCTATAGAACTGTGTGGGTCAGTAAGAATCAAATAGTAAGATTTGATAAGCAAGTCATTATTGTTTTGACAATGATGAACCGACTACATGCAAAGAAGTGATGATGGGCCCTGACTCCATAAAATGACTATAAGTCATAGAATCCGTGATAGTATCCATACACGAGAAATCAAGTTTCTGAACTTGGAAGACCCTCCGGAAAGGCGTGAAGCCTATCGGTCGTGTTTGGATCTATAAAGAAATAAGACATGGATGTTTAACATCTATGAAATAGTCGACATGTTGGAAAGAAGTTTATGACAATGTTCAAGGAGTTGACTATGACAAGATTTGATCTTTCATAGCGATATATAGTCTTGACGGATTAATGTAGCAACCACTACATATAATTTGGTATATGGTAGTTGAATAAATGAAACAAGGTTCTTCTAATAGAATGGTAACCTAGGACATGTACATGACATGGTCCGAAGGGTTTTGTTAATTCAAAGGATGCTAAAAGGGCATGTAAACTTCAATAGTTGAAGTAAGCATAGCGGAGTTGGAATCTTCACCATGATGAAACTGTTAAAAGAGTTTAAATTCATCGGAGATGATGAAGATGCTTGCATTTGCAAGAAAATAAGTGGGAGCGCTGAGACATATTTCTAATACATTATGTAGAGGACATATTGTTGATTGGAAATGATGTATCTTGAATTGACACAAGTTAAGGATTTCATTAAAATAAGATTTCGATGGAAGACTTGGGCAAATCCAGAATATTAGGCATCAATATCTATATGGATAGATTAAGGCGCTAATATGGTTGTGCCAGACATACATATATAAGATATTGAAAGGGTTCAATATGAGATATTGAAAGGGTTCAATATGGAAACAACAAGAAAGGTTCTTGCTGCATGGAAAGGATTGTATCAAGATTCAAGTGTTTCAACACTTGGTGAGTAAAATCACATGAAGATTCTGATCGATTATACCATGATATGTATATATCCAAAATGTCCTATGCTCTAAATGTTATGAGCATATACCAGAATGATTCATAAGATGATCATTGAACAATAGTAAAGATATTCTTATAAGCTTTGGAAGAACTAAGAATATATAATGTATAAGTGACAAATAGTTAAAGGTAGTTCATTGTAAAGTGTTATATTGATACTAGTTTTGTCACAAGACACAAATTAAATTTATCTCAATTTAGACTATGGGTGGCACAATATAATGGAAAGGATGTTCTATGATGGATTTGGATGAGTTCCAAAGTTAATATATTATGACAGATACTACAACAAAAGGCTAAGTATATAACTGCTATAGTAGCAGCAAAGGAGGACATTTGTGTTAAGTAGTTTGTTATCAAACTAGGTGTGGTTCAAAGTGGGCTAATACTATGAAGATATATTGTGTGACAATAATATCAACATATTTTTGAGCCGAACGAACTAAAGGTCTCACCAGAGGACCAAATTTATACAATGCCATCTCATTTGAGAATGAGTGATGCGTAGAGACGCAAAGACATGCAAATACACACGGACCTGAAACTGTCAGATCTAGAGATTATCTTAACCATTAGAAATAGCGTATATGCAACACCAGAAAGCCATAGGTGTTCAATACGCAAAGTTTTTCAAACTAGATTATTGACTCTAGTGCAAGTGGGAGACTGAAGGGAATATGCCCGAGAGGCAATAATAAAGTGGTTATTATCTTATTCCATGTTTATGATAAATGTTTATTTTATATGCTAGAATTGTATTGATCGGAAACATCAATACATGTGTGTTTAATAAACAAAAAGGGTTCCTAGTTATGCCTCTCTTATAGACTAGCTTGTTGATTAACAAGATGATCAAGGTTTCCTGATCATGGACATTGGATGTTGTTAATAACAAGGTCACACCATTGGTGGAATGATGTTATGAACATTCATCCGATGTATAGCATTACGATCAAAGTCATTATGTTTATATTGCTATAATATCATACGAAGTAATCTTTATCCTTAGACCATGAGATCATGTTAATTGCTAACACCGAAAGAGTATCTTGATAACATCAAACATCACACCGTAACATGGTGACTATAAAGGTGGGTTCAGTGCTACGAAGGTGTTATTTTGAGGCTCATGGATCAAGAGTGGGATTTCCATCCCAATGACGGATAGATATACTCTGGGCCCTCTCGGTGATATCACATTGAAATAGCTTGCAAGCAAGTGACGTGATCACTAGAATGTTATATCACGGGAACAAGAAAAGAGTGCGTGTCGGTAACGAGATCAAACTAGGTATGGAGATACCGATGATCGAATCTCGGACATGTAATATATCGCGAGACAAAGGGATTTAGTTACTAGCGTTAAAGGTTCTCACGATCACAGAAGTCATCGTTGAATGTGTAGGAGTCAGTATGAATCTCCAGGTCCCGCTTCTGATTATTGATCGGAGAGGGGTCTCGATCAGGTCTGCATTATTCGCGAACCGTAGGGTGACACCTTAAGGGATACCGACACCATTTGGAGCAAATATGTTTCAGATAAAGATTTAAGAAAGCACTGGAATTATCTCACTAGACACCAAAACTGTTTCGGGTGAAAATGCTGAAATTGGTTCTGCATGTAATATTGAAATGTTGCAGGGGGTTTTATGTGAGTGTTTGTTAATTAAAGTAATTAACAAAATTCTGAATAAAAATAATAAAAGAGTTTTATTAAATGAGAGAGCATTAAATTTGGGGAAATTTAATGCATTTAAAGTGGAGACTTTAAAAGAGAATGTGAAGGGGCATTTTAATGTGGAGGGGTTACCACCACATGAATGGAGGAGGTGAAGGGTCACCTCCCCCATGCGGCGGCCATGAAGGAGGGGTACCCTCCCCTCCTCCTATAAAAGGCCCTCCTCTCCTCACTTCTCACACACACCTCCTTGTGAAGGATCTCTCTCCCCCTCTAGTATTATTTCCATGGTCTCGGATTAGCGAGATGCATGTTTTCGGTGGCTTTATCTGGAAAGGAGTTGCTGCTTCCGCTGCTTTGCTGGAGCGAGGGACTGAGGTTGTCGGGGTACCGGACGTGTGTGCGATCACGGATGCACCGCTGCTTTGCGGTGCTGGACTTGGTGGTCCTGGAGCTGGATCTGATGGACGTGCTGGAGCCGGGACCTGCTGGACTTCATCACGATCTTGAGATCGGCAAGTGTACGACTACATCAACCACGAGTTCCTGCTCGTTAACAAAGCTCGTTGTCTTCGAGGGTATGTTCTCCATGGAGGTATGTCCACCCGTTGCTCTGTACCTAGTAGATAGATCTTGGCGTGTAGTTCACACCGTAGGAATTTTTTGTTTTCTATATTGCGGACCCAACAGTCCATATGTGCTGCTCAACAAAGACTCGGACAAGAGCAACACAACCTACACAAGAGGGTCATGCGTCCAGAAATGCAATGGCAATGGACAACGAAAGTCCATGAGTCGCTTGTGCCAGAAACCATCGAAAAATAGGAATATAAACCATGGTGCGCATCGGGATCCGACGACTTAGTCCAACTTTTTATTAGAATTTTTCTCCATTGCAACCCATGTGCGAGCGAAAAAATCTAGGTTTCAAACCATGTGCATCGCCAATACCGACATAGAGATAATGTAACGGTCTGGGTTTTTTCTCCGTATCAACATTTGTGCGACTAGAAAAAACATCTAACGCGTAAGTGAAAAATAGAAAAATGAAGGAGGAAAATAAAGTAAAATCAACAAAATAAGACAATGAGAAAACAAGGAATGAATTGAAAAGGAAAGATGAAAAAAACGTACGAGAGGAAAGACCGGTCTAACAATACAACTGAAAAGTTTTACACATAAAAATGATTGGTGCTTGAAAAAAGAAGAAAAGAGCCACGTTTTGCCCAACGGCCCATGTTCGCTGCCAACGCGCTGTACCTCATTAGCACCGGCAGCGGTGACTTCCTCCACAACTACTACCACAACGCCTCCCTGACTGCCCATTATTACAACGTCAGCCGCTACTGCGACCACCTCGTCCGCATCTTCTCTGGCTTCACCGACGTAAGTATACCGACGACGACGTTGCCGGCCTCACAAACCCATCGTATGCATAATCCCCTCGCTGTGATTGTGCTTGTGGATCGCAGGAGCTGTACAAGCTGGGGGCACGGCGCATCGGCGTGACGGCCCTGGGCTTCTCCGAGGCGAGGAAGACGTGCTGCACGACAGGGAACAGGGGGGCGAGAGTTTACCTCTGCGACCCGGCCACTGCTATCGGTAGGTGCCTGAACGCCAGCAATTACGTGCACTTTGACGGTGTGCATTGGTAGTATTTTAAAAAAAATACTATATAGACAGTTCATGGGGATTACACCTAGTATTTGTTTACTACAACACGACATCCGTCAGACTACCATCGACGCTTCCGTCCCGCCACCAGCCCTCACGCCCCTCCCGTCGCCTTCGCGTGGCAGTGACAGAGTGTTATATGTTGATCCAAATTCTACAAAGTATAGGCCAACTTCTGACGAGTGGAGCGAGGCCACACCGTGCCCAACGGGGACGCCTGTAAGTGCGAGGCGACAGCCCCCATAATCTGTCTGGATCGTCGAAGACCTAGGTTTCCACCGATATATAAACCCCTTGTAAGCCGCCGGTTGGGAGAGTTGCATCTGTGAAATCCCCGGCGTTTGTAAACACTCCTCGATATAGTGAAGTTTCGCTGGCTGGCGCCCGTGGTTTTTTCCTCTCTTTGTTGGAGAGGTTTTCCACGTTAAATCTGTGTCCCCCTTGCTGTGTTTTGTTTTCGTTCTTCGTTATCTTCTTGTCGCAATTGTAACAAGTGGTATCAGAGCCCCAGGTTCTAATCTAGGGTTTGCGACATGTCGTCATTGAAGTTCGATCTACCACAGCTGGACTACACCACAAGATTCTCCTTGTGGCAGGTGAAGATACGGGCGATTGTCGCCCAAACTTCTGATCTGGATGAAGCGCTGGATGGATTCGGTGAAAAGGATGCTAAGACCTGGTCCGCCGAAGAGAAGCGGAAGGACCGTAAGGCTTTGTCTTTGATTCAACTTCATCTGTCCAATAATATTTTGCAGGAAGTACTGGAGATGAAATCTGCTGCTGCCCTATGGGAAAAACTGGAAACGATCTGCATGTCAAAGGATCTAACCAGTAAGATGCATGTGAAGATGAAGTTGTTCTCGCATAGATTGCAGGAAGGTGGATCGGTAATGAATCACTTATCTCTTTTTAGAGAGATTATTTCCGATTTGCAATCTATGGAAGTAAAATATGATGATGAGGATCTAGCCCTATTACTCTTATGCTCGCTGCCTAGTTCTTATACACACTTTCGTGATACAATGTTGTTGAGCCGTGAGAAGATAACCCTTGATGAAGTGCAAGATGCCCTCAAACAGAGGGAAAAGATGAAATCTATGGTGCAGGATGGGCGTCCTCCAAGGCTGAAGCTCGTGGCAGGACCGAGCAGAGATTTAGATTTAACACAACCATAACCGATATAAGAGCAAAGATGGCAGAGGTCGTTCGAAGTCCAAGGAAAGGACAAGTTCTGCAGGTATTGTAAGAAATCTAATCATGTTATTGATGATTGCTGGAAGCTGCAGAATAAGGAGAAAAGGAACGGTACTTACCAACCGAAAGATAAGGATCAAGGCAATGGTAAGGCTGCTGTTGTTTCTGATAGTTCTGATGGTGAATGCTTAGCTGTTTTTGCTGCTTGTGCTTCTCGTGATGATGAATGGATACTTGATACTGCATGTTCGTTTCATATTTGCTGTAACAAAGATTGGTTCAGTTCATATGAGTCTGTGCAGACTGGAGATTTTGTGCGTGTGGGGAATGACAACCCATGCCATATCGTTGGTGTTGGATCTGTTAAGATTAGGACACATGATGGCGTGACACACACGTTGAGTGAGGTGAAGCACATACCAAGCATGGCCAGAAATTTGATCTCCCTGAGTACCATGGACGTTGATGGATACAAGTATGCCGGTGGGCATCGAGTTCTAAAGGTATCAAAAGGTTCTCTTATTCACATGATAGGTGATATGAATTCTGCTAAATTATATGTTCTTAGAGGTAGCACTTTGCCTGGTATTGCTGCTGCTGTTACTTCTAATGATTTTGATGATTGTGATAAAACACATCTATGGCATATGCGTCTTGGGCATATGAGCGAACAAGGCATGGCAGAGTTGGTCAAGAGAGAGCTGATTGATGGTTGCAACTTGAGTAAGTTTGAGTTCTGTGAGCACTGCATCTTTGGTAAGCATAAAAGAGTTAAATTCAATGCTTCCGTTCATACCACCAAAGGCATATTAGATTATGTGCATGCTGATGTATGGGGTCCGTCCCGTAAGACTTCTATTGGTGGTGCTAATTATATGCTTACTATTATTGATGATTACTCAAGAAAGGTGTGGCCTTATTTTCTGAAGCATAAATCTGATGTTTTTGATGCTTTTAAGAAGTGGAAAGTTATGGTTGAAAAACAGACTGAGAAGAAGGTAAAGGTACTACGTACTGACAATGGTATGGAATTCTGTTCTAATGAGTTTGAGGAGTTTTGCAGTAACGATGGCATGATCAGGCATCACACCATCCCATATACTCCTCAGCAGAATGGCGTGGCGAGCATGATGGACAGAACCATCATCTCGAGGGCTCGTTGTATGTTGTCTAATGCAGGTATGCATAGGCGTTTCTGGGCTGAAGCAGCCAACACAGCGTGTTACCTCATCAACAGGTCACCTTCTATTCCACTTGAGAAGAAAACTCCTATTGAGGTATGGTCAGGTTCACCTGCTGATTATTCACAGTTGAGAGTTTTTGGTTGCACTGCTTATGCTCATGTTGATAATGGAAAGTTAGAGCCTAGAGCTGTCAAGTGCATATTCCTTGGTTATGGTTCAGGAGTTAAGGCATATAAACTATGGAACCCTGAAACAAAAGGGATTTTGTTGAGTAGGAACGTTGTTTTCAATGAATCCGTTATGTATCATGACAGCTTGCCATCAGATCCTCTCCTGTTGCTATTGGAGAGGAGGGAGTTCGATGTCGGTGGAGCACTGCAGAAAACTGTTGATAATAATGCTGTTGTTGATGATACTCATGAGGAAAATATTGATGATGATGTTGTTCAGCACTCACCTCTGTTTTGCAGCAGCCACGGAATCTATTGCTGCTGATAGACCGAGCGTAACATAGTTCCACCTCGTCGTTTAATTGAAGAGTGTAATCTTGTACATTATGCTTTGAGTTGTCTTTGAGCGGTGGAGAACGATTCTGAACCTGCTACATATAATGAAGCCATTGCATCCGTTGACCGAGAAGTGGGTATCTGCTATGCAAGAAGAGATGCAATCGCTAAGAAAAATGGCACATGGGATGTTGTGCGCTTGCCTAAACAAAAGAAGGCGGTCCGCTGCATGTGGATCTTCAAGAAAAGGAAGGTCTATCTCCCAAAGAGCCTTCAAGGTACAAGGCAAGGTTAGTAGCAAAAGGGTTCAGCCAGATTCCAGGTATTGATTACAATGATGTGTTCTCTCCAGTTGTGAAGCATAGTTCCATTCGTACTTTCTTTAGTATTGTGGCTATGCGTGATCTTGAGCTTAAGCAGTTAGATGTCAAGACTGCTTTTACGCATGGAGAGCTTGATGAGGAAATATACATGGACCAACCAGAAGGGTTCATAGTGCACAGTAAAGAGGATTTTGTGTGCAAATTAAAGAAGTCTCTTTATGGCTTAAAGCAATCTCCAAGACAGTGGTATAAAAGGTTTGATTCATTTATGATCTCACATGGTTTTGAGAGGTCTAAATATGATAGTTGTGTTTATATCAAGTTTGTTGATGGGTCACCTATATACTTGCTGCTATATGTTGATGATATGTTAATTGCTGCCAAGGGCATGAAAGAAATCACTACTTTGAAGGCACACCTAAGTAGTGAGTTTGAGATGAAGGATCTTGGTGCTGCTAAGAAGATCTTAGGTATGGAGATTACCCGAGATAGAAAATCTGGTTTGTTATTTCTTAGTCAGCAAAGTTACATTAAGAAAGTTCTTCATCGTTTTAATATGGATGGTGCCAACTCATTTAATACTCCTATTGCTCCTCACTTTAAATTGTCAGTTTCTCAATGTTCTACTACTGATGAAGAGTTTGAGTACATGTCAAAGGTGCCATATTCTCGTGCTGTTGGTTCTTTGATGTATGCCATGGTTTGTTCTCGTCCTGATTTATCATATGCTATGAGTTTGATAAGTAGATACATGGCTAATCCTGGTAAAGAACATTGGAAGGCTGTTCAGTGGGTTTTCAGGTACCTTCTTGGCACTTCCAATGCTTGTTTGAAGTTTGGCAGGACCGGTGAGGGACTCGTTGGCTATGTGGATTCAGATTTTGCTGCCGATTTGGATAAGAGAAGATCCCTCACAGGTTATGTGTTTAATGTTGGAGGTTGTGCTGTTAGCTGGAAGGCTACGTTGCAGGCTGTTGTTGCACAATCTACTACTGAAGCTGAATACATGGCTATTGCTGAAGCTTGCAAAGAATCTGTTTGGTTGAAAGGTTTGTTTGCTGAGCTTTGTGGAGATGATTCTTGCATTACTTTGTTTTGTGACAGTCAAAGTGCCATATACCTTACAAAAGATCAGATGTTCCATGAGAGAACTAAGCACATTGATGTCAAGTACCATTTTGTTAGAGACATTGTTGCTCAAGGTAAATTAAAGGTATGCAAGATCAGCACTCATGATAATCCTGCTGATATGATGACTAAACCTGTTCCTGTTGCTAAGTTTGAGCTTTGCTCGAACTTAGTTGGTTTAACTGATTAGCCCAAGCGGCTATTGGCGCCGAAAGTATTTGCTTTGTTTGTTCAGGGAGATGGTTGCTGTTGATGCTACAAGGAGGAATTTGTCTCAAGGTGGAGTTTGTTATATGTTGATCCAAATTCTACAAAGTATAGGCCAACTTCTGACGAGTGGAGCGAGGCCCACACCGTGCCCAACGGGGACGCTCAGGTGCGAGGTGACAGCCCCACGGCAATCTGTCTGGATCGTCGAAGACCTAGGTTTCCACCGATATATAAACCCCTTGTAAGCCGCCGGTTGGGAGAGTTGCATCTGTGAAATCCCCGGCGTTTGTAAACACTCCTCGATATAGTGAAGTTTCGCTGGCTGGCGCCCGTGGTTTTTTCCTCTCTTTGTTGGAGAGGTTTTTCCACGTTAAATCTGTGTCCCCCTTGCTGTGTTTTGTTTTCGTTCTTCGTTATCTTCTTGTCGCAATTGTAACACAGAGGCCCCCCTCCACCTCCCTTCCCCTCCTCAGCCGCTTCTAGAGGGGCCGAGCAAAGCCTGGCCAACACCGGCGGAGGCGGGGATCCTTCGTTCACTCACGCGCCTGGGTGAGGATGCGAGCTGGATCCCACGCGCCGGGGCATGGTGCGGCCGCCTGGCACCATGCCGGGATAGTTCGCTGGCGCGTTGTGGTCGTCGGATCTCCAGCGTGCGGCGGCGTGTGGATGAGGCGACAATGCGGCGGAAGGCGTGGTGTGCGGGCTGCCGGAGGTCGATCTCTGGCATGCTTACGGCGGCGGAGGCGCAGCTGCAGGCAGGGTTGACAGCGGGCTGATCTGGACTTAATGGGTTCGGATGGGCTGCCCTTTTCCCGCTGCATCTCGACAACTCCGACTATGGCACCATGGAGGTTGGGGTCAGTCCATAAAGACAAGTAAGATGGCAGAGGCGTCCTACTTCTCCGTTGAAGGTGGTCGGCTTGAGGCTGGTTTGGCGGATCTCGCAATCAGTCATCTAGTCCCGGCAGTGCGGCAGGGAGACCAAGGTGACGGTGAAAACCGAGCCGTTGGCTACTCCGGGGGAAACCCTAAGATCTTCGGATCGGGCGAGGGTGGCGTTTCGGTGTCACGTTCTCTCTTGGGAGCATAGTTTGTGGAGCAGTGCTAGACGTCAGAGGCAGGACGTGGAGCGACTTATTCTAGCACGGAGACGCCGGACGAGATGTCAAGTCATGCCTGCCTGCTAGGTGCTACGCTTAGTCCTTCCTGGTTCGGTAGGTGCTACGATCCACGGATCTCCCGGTGGTTTCTAGTGGCGTCGGATGTTGGGACTCAGTGACATGGTGCTGATGGGTCTCGATGTCGACCGCACGTGCGTGTTGGATGTCCGTAGGGTGGAGGTGCTGTTTGGCATCATGGTGACGTTGACGGCTGACCCCGCAAGGTCATTGCTTCAATCTCTCATGGAGATGGTTATGCAGAAGACGGTGGGATCAAGTACTTCCTAGAGCGTGTATGCTGGTAGGCGCTGAGGGTGTGCAGACTGGTTGTGCCACTTGCTCGCAATTGGGCGACTTGTCGAGACCTTCGATTTTTAGAAGTCGTGCCTTGGTGAGATACCAAGGATATTGGCCCTCTTCATGAACACCCCCTTCGTCAGTGTCGTAGGATGTTTCGGTGGGCTTCAGTTTGATCTTTGTAATCTCTCTTGTAAAGTTTTGAGAATAATCTAATAAAAAGGTTGTCTGCATCTCTTGGATGCAGAGGGTGGGTTGATCTTGCCCCATTTCTAAAAAAAATTGTTTGCAAAAACATCAGGATACCCTAAGGTAGGATGGGATTTGACTCATGGTTACTGTTTTTTCTTTTCGATTTCGAAGGCCCTGCCCTGAGCATACCCACATTCAGTTGCAGGCTATACGTCATCTCAGACTTTTCTTCACACTTTTTTCTTTACCCTGAGGGATGATTTGTGATTCTTTTGTTGTTCATACACATTCCCTAGGCACGTTGAAACTTTTATGCCGAGTTTGTTGAATTTCATGAACAAATATAAAATAAATTGGAGAGCAGAAACATTAAGAATACATGAATGGTATATTCACAAAAATGACCATATGATTTAAAAATAAATTACATGTCCAGGAAGTTCATCGGATGGGAAAAAAAGCTGATGTCGTAAGAGGAACCCTCTCTGTCTTAGTTTTAATATCCCTAATACTTACAAAAGTAAATTACATGCAGTAGATGGAAGGCAGAGTTTACAACACTGGGAGAAATCCAGAATCATGGTCCTCTGGAATTAAGTCGCTGCTCAGTAGCTAAGATAATCCCTCTCTGAAACTAAAGAAATGGCATGGAGGTTATTTGACTTATATATAACATTTATGGAAGTAATGTCAGATATTCCAAATTGTGCAAAGTAACTAATATCCTTGAGGCAAAGACAATTCAATATATTTGACATTCAGTTGATATAGTATACCGCAAGTAAATGTCCTAGAAGTTTTCTTCATGTTCGCTCAGGTTTTTTTCTTTGAGGGTAGGTAGTGGTTGTCAGGGCCGACCCTTGTGGGGACCTGCGGGACGGCCGCCCCGGTTCCAAAAAAGTAGATGCCCTCATAGAAATATGCGATATAGCCAAACCTAGTATACATGGTAATTTCTTTATTGGCTTGGTGGATTAATTGGGCCTTTTTTTCGCTATCGTAGACTCTGAGCCGAGGCGATTGATACGGGTACAGGGCGAGGCCGAGGCGAAGGCCAGTCGCTCGACTCCTAGTCCTAGACGGCCTCGGTCGCTTCGCTTCCACCCAGGCAAACGGAACCAACAATTCATCATACGCCTCCTGCCCGAGTCCTATCGCCTCCACTAGATCGGAATATCGGATTGGGATACGGGAGCAGGGATCCTCGAGGCCCTTGACGATCGACGCCAGGCGCGAAGGCCAGACCATCGATAAGACGATCGACCGCCTGGTTGTTGGTCTAGTGGTCCGATCCCACCCATGTCTCTGCTGGTTACGCCCTAATTCTTAGTTTTTAAATCTTAATTCTAATTAGAATTCTTAGCACAGATATGAAAAACTCCAGTGATTCAAAAGTATATTTGGGTTTTTAATAAGTTCGACATCCTTGAAGGCATTGAATGATTCTCAACTGAAAGAACATTACACTACATTTGCAAAAACTTTTACTCGGCCTGATACAAATGGTAAACCTGATATATGTGATGTTGAGTTAAATGCACTTATTTTTGAGTTAAGAGTTATGAAGTTGACTTTGCCAAGTACATCAATGTCTGCTATGGAGCTTTTTGAGTTTGTCAGGGAAGCGGATTGTTATCCTAATATTTGTATCGTTTATCGGATCTTATTTACTATACCCATGACTGTTGCATCAGCTAAAAGAAACTTTTCAAAGTTGAAATTATTAAAGAACTAATTGAGATCTATAATGTCTCAGGAGAGGTGAAAGGCCCAACTTTGGTTGACTAGTGGGGGTGAATAGGAGACTACCAATCTTTAATCTTTTCTTGCAATTTTAAGGCTTTGCACAAAGTAAAGTTCACTAGAGATGCAACTAGGTGAATATCCTATATGGTAAACAAGACGGTAATTATAAGAAGTAAAGGAGTGGAGCGAAAGAACCGGCGAGGGGACACGGAGATGTAATTCCCGTAGTTTACTTCTAAGGAAGCTACGTCTATGTTGGAGAGGTGTCGGGGCCACAGAAGGTCACCCGAGCGCCACAAATGTCTCACCTTCTTCTCCGGTGAGCACCACCACAAAGGTGGCCTCACAATCCACTACCGAAACCTTTACAACAAGGTTGAGGGGAGACTCCACAACTCAATTGGAGACCCTCAACGACACCACGAAGCTTCACAACGAACGCCCCATCTCTGAGGATGCCCTACACCGTCTAGGGTTTGAAGAACCCAAGAGTAACAAGACCACGAAGGATGAGTGGGGGAAATCACGATTCCTTTGGTGGAAGTGTAGATCTAGGTCACCTCTCCCAATCCTCAAAAGATCAAGAGATTTGAGTGGGTAGGGAGAGAGATCTAGGAAATTCAAGCTCTTGTATTTCAACTTAAATGGAGGAGAGAGAAAACTAAGAGATAAGATGAGAGGAGGAAGAAGGGCCTTTAATAGGCCACCTCTAAACGGGCATTTTCTGCCCAGTCCCGACACCATCGGTACTACTGTTGGAGATATGCCCAAGAGGCAATAATAAAGTGGTTATTATTATATCTTTATGTTTATGATAAATGTTTACATCCCATGCTATAATTGTATTAACAGGAAACATTAATACTTGTGTGTTTTGTAAACATAAAAGAGTCCCTAGTAAGCCTCTTGTTAAACTAGCTTGTTGATTAATGGATGATCATGGTTTCCTGGTCATGGACATTGGATGCGGTTAATAACAAGATCATATCATTAGGAGAATGATGTGATGGACACACACCCATAGTAAGCATAGCATAAGATCAAGTCATTAAGTTCGTTTTGCTACAAGCTTTTCAAATGCATAGTAACCTAATCCTTCGACCATGAGGTTATGTTAATCACCATCACCGGATGGGTACTTTGATGACATCAAAAGCCGCTTCGTAACTGGGTGGTTATAAAGGTGACATTGGGTATTCTGAAAGTATGTGTTGAAGCGCATGGACCAAGATTGGGATTTTTCCGTCCATATGACGGATAGATATGCTCTGGGCCCTCTCGATGGAATGTCATCTAGTTAGCTTGCAAGTATGTGACTAGGTCACAAGGGATGACATATCATGGAATGAGTAAAGAGTACTTATCAGTAACGAGGTAGAACTAGGTATGGAGATACCAACGATCAAACCTCGGATAAGTATAGTATCGCGTGACAAAGGGAATTGGTTTCATATGTTAAATGGTTCTATCGATCACGAAGTCATCGTTGAGTATGTGGGAGCTGTTATGGATCTCTAGATCCCGCTAATGGTTATTGATCGGAGATCTGTCTCCATCATGTCTGCATATTCACGAACCGTAGGGTGACACACTTAAGGTTCGAAGTTGTTTTAAGTAGATATGGAATGTGCGTTGGAGACCGAATGTTGTTCGGAGTCTCGGATTGGATCCGGGACATGACGAGGAGATCCAGAATTGTCTAGAGAATAAGATTCATATATTGGGGATCATTTTCTAAGTTAAGAAATGTTCCAGAGTATTTGTATGGGGATTCTAGAAGGTTTCGGAATGTTCTGGAAGGTTCTAGAAGATTTCTTGGAGTTTACTTGAAAACCAAGAAAGGATCCAGGAATCCTTGTGGGGTAAGACAAGGATTCGTGGGGGAGTAGGACTCTCCCCCCACCTCCTTGATCCGCCGGCCATGGGAGAAGGGATTCCTACAAGGACTCCACCTCTCCATGGCGCTTCCCTCCTTTAAATAGAGGGGTGGAGGCACAAGCCCCCTTGCCCCTTCTATTCTCTAGATCTCAAGTTGCCTCTCTCCTCCTCCTTCCCTCTGCTCTGGCTTAGGCGAAGCCCTGCAGAATTCACTACTCCACCACCACCACCACGCCATCGTGCTGCTGTGATTCCGTGGAGAGATCTACTACCTCTGCCGTCATTGGAACGGGAGAGGAAGGTCGCCGACCGCACGTGTGACCGATCTGGAAGCGCTGCCGAACGCTACCGAAGGATCGTCTACTCGATCTTGAGATCGGCAAGTGATCGACTACATCAACCACGAGATCCGATCTCGTAACGCTTTCGGATCTACAAGGGTTAGTACAGATCTATCTCGTTGCACATGTCTAATAGATTAGATCTTGGCTTTTATCTAGATTAGATCTGGGTTTTGTTCATTCTTGCGGTAGAAATTTTTTGTTTTCCATGCTATGAACGCATCAGTGGTATCAGAGACGTGTCTATGCGTAGATCTGTTGCACGAGTAGAACACAATGGTTTTGTGGGCGTTGGTGCTCGTGTCGTCTTTTGCTTTGTGTACTTTGCATCTTGCGGTATGGTGGGATGAAGCGGCTCGGGCTAACCTTACATGTCATCGCACATGAGACTTGCTCCACAGTTGACGTGCAACTCATATTGCACAAGTGGCTTTGCGGGTGTCTGTCTCTCCCATCATAGTATAGATCCAATCCACACTTTGCACTTGATAGCACTTGTATCAACGTTGTGGTTCAGTTTCGTAGGTAAGATCCGTTCCTATTCGAAAGCCCCAAACCACGTAAAACATGCATAGAAAATTAGAGGCGTCTAACTTGTTTTTGCAGGGTTTTTTGTGATGTGATATGGCCATTATGTGATTGTGATTATATTTGATGTATGCAATGATCCTTATTGTAATATGGCAACCGGCAGGAGCCTAATGGTTGTCTTTAAATTTTGTTTAAGACCTGCGTGTCTATTCATCATGTAATAGCTTTATTCCAATTAGTTCTAATAGTTGCTGTTGGTGATGGACAACCATGAAGCGGCGCCATGGACCTTGACGCCACGCTGGTGATGATGGAGATCATGTCCATGCTTTGGAGATGCAGATCAAAGGCATAAGAAGAAAGGCCATATCATATCACATATTATGAATTGCATGTGATGTTAATCCTTTATGCATCTTGTATTGCTTAGACCGCGATGGTAGCATTATAAGATGATCCCTCTCACTAAATATCAAGTAATAAAGTGTTCGTCCTTAGTAGGCACCGTTGCTAAGACTCGTCGTTTCGAAGCATCTCGTGATGATCGGGTGTGATAGATTCTACATGCGCATACGACGGGTGCAAGCCAGATTTGCACATGCGGATACTAAGGTTAACCTTGACGAGCCTAGCATGTACAAACATGGTCTCGGAACACGGAATACCGAAAGTTAAAGCATGAGTCATATGGATGATATGATGAACATGTTGATTGTTCGCCTTTAAATCTACATCATCTCACGTGATGATCGGACTTGGTGTAGTGGATTTGGTTCGTGTAATCACTAAAACAACTCGAGCGATGTTGTTTTGAGTGGGAGTTCATTTGTAATTTGGATTAGTCAAACTCAATTTATCATAAACACAATCAAAGTGAATTTGCATAGTTTGTTGTAGTCATTGGCATCCGTTCACCACCTTACGCTTAGTTATAGTTGAGATAGTGGAACTATAGAAATTCTGGATATTTGCTTTACGAACTGGTATCGTATTGTTTTGAGTGTCAATCTAAAGTTTAAAAGTCCTGTTGCAAACCTTCAGCAAACTCCGTTTACTCTGTGAAGTTTAATAAACAGTATTAAATCAAGAGTAACAATTCCAGTGTTAGTATCTAGTATATCATGTTTGCCTCCATGATTCTTGATACTCAAAAGATTGTTTTTAATATCAAGTTTATCGAAGAGCTGAAAGCAATGTTTTAGAAACCATCATATGTGAAAGGTATTGCGATATCTAAAACAATGTGTTGGTTACAACATGATAGAGTATATGTCCTCATATTTGATGAGAATTTGTGAAGGTTGGAGACGCTAGTCATCCTAATCCTCCAAAATGTTTTGGAAAAGAAACATTATACTCGCAATTCACCTTTATGAGCTATAGCAGCTTGATCATGAAAGTTGTCATGATAAGGATGAATAGAAGATGTAAGTAAAATGTTTACTACACTAAAAGATTACTAAAGAATGGATTTTTGAAAGAATGCCAAACATTTGATGAAGGTAATCCACTTCAAAGTGCAAGTCCAAAGGTATTAGTATTTGACTATACACACTTTGTACTATGTGTCATGTGAATGATACCACTATTGATGTTGATAGATTCTTTTAAAAGAAAAGGAATTGTTGAAAGAGAATCTATAAAATATTTGGCAGAAAAGAAAAGATTGGAGATGTCCAACTTAGGTATATAGAAGATACATGTTATGGCTGTATTCCTTGGTTGTTGAACAATGTGGTTCTGCGGTATTGGATACCGAATTGGTTGGTATGAAGTGTCATACAGGACAACACAATTCATGAACTGCAATGGCCTAAGTAACTAGCAAGAGAATATGTCATGATGTTCATCGAAAACAAACAAAGGGTTGTTGTGTGGCTCGTTAACATCAAAGCTTGCCTTCAAGATTTGTTTCAATAATTGTTATTTTGATCAGGTATTATGACGACAAAAGGTTGTTCAAATAATTACCGTATTCCATAATAGATGGATGATATACAAGTCTGGTTGGAGAAATAACAACCATAAAACTAATGCTAAAATGTCGCAAGACAAATAATTGAAAGATCACTTGCGAAGTGACATCACCGTTTAAATTATATTGAAAGGGATACATGAAGAAACTCCATGTTGATGAATTTTTGGAGTCTTTTATTTTGATCAAATGACGCTTGTGATACTTTCCTGGAGATAATTAAAACTCCGTTCGTAGGCCAAAGGAACGGACGACTAACTGATTGGAATTTGTACATATTGATGTATATAGTCCATTATGTGTAGTCGTGGGCGATGGATTTCAACTTCATATGCTTTCTCCAAAGATTTGAGTGAGTATAACTATATACTTACTCAATAAGGAAGAAGTATGGAACATTTGAAAATGTTCAAAGACTTTCAAGATGAAGTGGAAAATTATTGAACATGAAAATAAAAAAGTTTATGATTGGATCATAAAGAAAGATGTTTGAGTTACAAGTTTAGCAAAACACCTAAGATTTGAGGAATCGTTCCATGGATTTGCATTTCCCAAAACACCATAGGAGTATGGAGTGTTCAAGATATGTAATGAAACCTTGTTTGACATGATAAGATCAAAGGTGTCATTTATAAAACTGCCATTATATTTTAAAGATTAAAGCTTTAGTGACTACCGCTTTTCCACTGAAAATAGCTCCATCGTGATCCGTTGAAATGACACCATATAAGTCATGGTTTGGGATAAAACCCAGGTTGTCCTTTCTTAAATTTTTGGTATGATAGGCATAAGTAAAGTGTTTACAACCAAAGTCGGATGAGCATGTCTTTGTAGGTTATTTCGAATAACCATTGGGTATTCCTCCATAACACCTAAGACAAAAGTGTTTGTCACTTAGAATGTCGAGTTTCTTGAGAAGGAATTTTTGGTGAAAAGTTAAGTGGGAGGACAATAGAACTTGGACAAGGTTGTTGAACCTTGGCTAATATGTGCTGAGTTGCGCAGCATCGGTAAGTGTCCCGGAGGCAGCAACAATGCTCATGGCTCACGTGCCTCAAAGGATGTGGTCACGGGGATCTAAGTTCCTATTGAACCAAGTAGGTCAGGTAAGTAATCAAATGCCAAGATTTGAGAGTTAAATAATTGTTGTTTGACAATGCTGAATCGACTGCATGTAAATAATCAATGATGGGCCCTGACTTTGTTAAGTGGCTTGAAGCCATAAAATCCGTGATAATTCCATACACGACAAATCAAGCTTTGAATTTGAAAGACCCTCTAGAAAGGTGCAAGACCTTACAGTCGTATATGGATCTATAAAGAAATAGACATGGATGTTTCACATCTATGAAATAGTCGACATGTCGGAAAGAGTTTACGACAATGTTCAAGGAATTTACTATGATAAGATTTGATCTTTCATAGCGGTATTTAGTCTGGACGGATTAATGTAGCAACCACTACAAATATTTTGGTATATGGTAGTTGAACAAACAAAACAAGTTCTTCTAATAGAATGGTTACCTAGGATGTGTCCATAACACGATCCAAAGGATTTTGTTAATTCAAAGGATGCTAAAGGAGTATGCAAAACTTCAATGGTTGAAGTGAGCATCGCGGAGTTGGAATCTTCACCGTGATGAAACCGCTAAAAGGTTTAATTTCATCAGAGATGATGAAGATGTTTGCATTTTGCAAGAAATTAAGTGCGAGCGCTAAGACATATTTCTAATACATTATGTGAAAGACATATTGTTGATTAGAAATGATGTATTTTTTATTGACACAGGTTAAGAATTTCATTTCGATGAAAGACTTAGGCATAACCCAAGAATTAGGCATCAATGTCTATATGGATAGATTGAGGCGCTAATATGGTTTTGCCAAATGTACATAGATAAGATGTTGAATGAGTTCAATATGGAAACAACAAGAAAGGTTCTTGATGCACGGAAAGGACTGAATCAAGATTCAAGTGTGTTGACACGAGATTCAAGTGTTTTTACACTTGGTGAAATCACAAGAATATTTTGATCAATCATTCTTTGAGATGTACACATCCAAATATGTCCTATGCTCTAAATGTTATGAGCATATACCAGAATGACTCATAAGATGATCATTGGACAATAGTAGGGATATTCCTATGATCTTTGGAAGAACTAAGAATATATTATTTATTGTTACATTGATACTAGTTTTGTCACAAATTAAGTTTATCTCAATTTAAACTATGGGTGGCACAATGTAATGGAAAGGAAGTTCCATAACGAATTTGGTTGAGTACCAAAGTTAAAACATTGTGACAGATACTACAACAAAAGGCTAAGTATAGGACTGTTATTGTAGCAGCAAATGAGGGCATTTGCGTCAAGTAGTTTGTTATCAAACTAGGTGTGGTTCATAGCGGGATAATACTATGAAGATACATTGTATGACAATTGTATCAACATGATTTAATCCTAAGGAACTAAAGGTCTCACCAAAGGACCAAATTTATACAATGCCATCTCATTGGAGAATGAGTAATGCGTAGAGACGCAAGGACATGCAAATACACACAGACCTGGAAGTGTTAGATCCGAAGATTATGTTTACCACTAGCAATATTGTCTATACAACTCCAGAAAGCCATAGGTGTTGAGTGCACAAGTTTTTAACTAGATTATTGACTCTAGTGCAAGTGGGAGACTATTGGAGATATGCCCAAGAGGCAATAATAAAGTGGTTATTATTATATCTTTATGTTTATGATAAATGTTTACATCCCATGCTATAATTGTATTAACAGGAAACATTAATACTTGTGTGTTTTGTAAACATAAAAGAGTCCCTAGTAAGCCTCTTGTTAAACTAGCTTGTTGATTAATGGATGATCATGGTTTCCTGATCATGGACATTGGATGCCGTTAATAACAAGATCATAACATTAGGAGAATGATGTGATGGACACACACCCATAGTAAGCATAGCATAAGATCAAGTCATTAAGTTCGTTTTGCTACAAGCTTTTCAAATGCATAGTGACCTAATCCTTCGACCATGAGGTTATGTTAATCACCATCACCGGATGGGTACTTTGATGACATCAAAAGCCGCTTCGTAACTGGGTGGTTATAAAGGTGACATTGGGTATTCTGAAAGTATGTGTTGAAGCGCATGGACCAAGATTGGGATTTTTCCATCCATATGACAGATAGATATGCTCTGGGCCCTCTCGGTGGAATGTCATCTAGTTAGCTTGCAAGCATGTGACTAGGTCACAAGGGATGACATATCATGGAACGAGTAAAGTGTACTTATCAGTAACGAGGTAGAACTAGGTATGGAGATACCAACGATCAAACCTCGGATAAGTATAGTATCGCGTGACAAAGGGAATTGGTTTCGTATGTTAAATGGTTCTATCGATCACGAAGTCATCTTTGAGTATGTGGGAGCTGTTATGGATCTCTAGATCCCGCTAATGGTTATTGATCGGAGATGTGTCTCCATCATGTCTGCATATTCACGAACCGTAGGGTGACACACTTAAGGTTCGAAGTTGTTTTAAGTAGATATGGAATGTCGTTGGAGACCGAATGTTGTTCGGAGTCTCGGATTGGATCCGGGACATCACGAGGAGATCCAGAATTATCCGGAGAATAAGATTCATATATTGGGGATCATTTTCTAAGTTAGGAAATGTTCCCAAGTATTTGTATGGGGATTCTAGAAGGTTTCGGAATGTTCCGGAAGTTTCTAGAAGATTTCTTGGAGTTTACTTGAAAACCAAGAAAGGATCAAGGAATCCTTGTGGGGTAAGACAAGGATTCGTGGGGGAGTAGGACTCTCCCCCCACCTCCTTGATCCGCCAGCCAAGGGAGAAGGGATTCCTACAAGGACTCCACCTCCCCATGGCGCTTCCCTCCTTTAAATAGAGTGGTGGAGGCACAAGCCCCCTTGCCCCTTCTATTCTCTAGATCTCAAGTTGCCTTTCTCCTCCTCCTTCCCTCTGCTCTGGCTTAGGCGAAGCCCTACAGAATTCTCTACCTCAGCACCACCACCACGCCGTCGTGCTGCTGGGATTCCATGGAGAGATCTACTACCTCCGCTGCTCGCTGGAACAGGGAGAGGAAGGTCTGCTTCGACTTGCCGTGTGACCGAGGCGCTGCAGGCGCGAAAGGATCATCTACTCGATCTTGAGATCGGCAAGTGATCGACTACATCAACCACGAGATCCGATATCGTAACGCTTTCGGATCTACAAGGGTTAGTACAGATCTATCTCGTTGCACATGTCTAATAGATTAGATCTTGGCATTTATCTAGATTAGATTTGGGTTTTGTTCGTTCTTGCGGTAGAATTTTTTTGTTTTCCATGCTACGAACCCATCAACTACTGTTGGCGGACCGGTAGTACCGGTGAGCGAGCCACCAACGGACCCAACAGAGGCCGTAATGGTCGATTGACCACCAACGGCTCAGAGCTGGCCGGAAGTACCGGTCCTAGTTCCGACCCTACTACCGGCAAATAGGTAGTGCAAGGCAGAAGGTTATCTGACCCGCACAGCCTAGCGTCGAAACTAGGTCCGAAACTGGGCCCGGAACTACCGGTGATAGAAGGTGGCCAGTACTACCGGTCAGGCGTGGCGTTACTACCGCTCAGGGAGCCAGGCACTGGTCAGGCCGGTACAACCGAGCCAAATTCCGGTTCTAATTCCGACAAATACGCAAAACTAGACAGAAGTCTTACTGAACCAAAATATGGCTCGTCGGAATTAGGACCGGAACTTCAGCCAGAAGTTCTGCTCGAAAAGCGCTGAGAAACTCCTTGGGCAGTACTACCGCCTCCTGGCCGGTACTACTGGTCAGGGCAGAAAATCCTCCAAAGTAGCAGGGAACACTCTCTCACATGAAAACTGGGATGGCTGTCGAAGTGCATAAAGGGTCTATGCATTAAAAGGTGATTTCCCACAAGCTTCCAAGGTGGACCCCCTATTGATAGTACGGTAGCCTAAAACATAAAGACAAGAGAAAGTGAAAATAAGCGCCACCATCTTCAAGCTTTTTCTAGAGAGAAGTCCACCAACAAGCACGTCCGTAGGTAAGCCCTGCAACTTGGACAGATAGTTAAACCACAAGAGAAGTTGTCACCAGCACCAAAAACATAGGGAGAAAATAATATCCTTTCAATCTCCCCCTTTTTGGTGCTTGATGACAACCCCACAAGATTTGCACAGAGGATAACAAGTAGTAATAGCTGAAGGGAGTAAGAGAGGAGAGAAGCTCCCCCTGGAGCATACACGGGAGAGAGCTCCCCCTCACAAGATAGAACAACAAGGGTGCAAGGAAGTAAATGAGAAAGGAAGGGAACTCATACCTTGCACCAATACCATTGTGCTGAGACAAAGATTGGATAAATGAAAATAGTCCACCACAACCACTCATACGAATACCACAAGGATACCTTAACACATAGTCTCACCAACATAGTAGTAACCATACAAGAAGTCCAAAGACAATAACGGAGGTCCACAAGCATACATAACAGAATAAAGTGTGCACGAGCATAAAAAGATCAGCGAAAGAGCGAGCTCGTTGATACATCCAAAATGTATCTAGTTTCCCAAACACTTTTGCTATTGTTCTTCCTCTAAACTTATGTGATTTGGATACAACTAACACGGACTGACGCTGTTTTCAGCAGAATTACCTTGGTGTCTAGTTTTTGTGTAGAAAATCAACTATTAGGAAAAATATCGGAAAATATGCCAAAAATCCTATTTCACCAGAAGACTCACGGAGCCAGAAGACAAGATGGAGTAGGGCCACGAGGGGTAGGTGGGGGGCTTGTTGGCCCGCACCACAAAAGTTGCAACGCCATACGCATGGCGTACTTTAACCTGAGTTACGCATTTTGAAAAGTAAAAAGTACGCTTAACCAGAGAGGGGCCATTTCGAGGCAAACTCATCTTACCCCTGTCAAATACAAGCATTCCATTAAACCGCCCCGTGAAGTAGACGGTCGGGACCCACATGTCGGTTATCTGTCCGTGACGCGGGCGCCAACGCGGCAACCTCTTAGGAAAATCAAGCAGCTAAGTGGATTGGATGCGTTGAACAATTTCACAAATCCATTCCCAGCTTTCCCCTAGCACCGGCGGCATCGGAATCCACCCTCCAGGCAGGACGATCCCTTCGAACATTTGACTTCCGGGGCCAAGTTGCTGCGCCCAGTCGCCGTTACCGAGATCCAATGGCGCATGTCGTAGCCGCCGTTGCGAGGATCTAGCCCACCTCTGCTGCCGACGAGCCGAGCAGCTCGGAAGATGGCAGATCCTACTATCAAGAAAGAAGAAGTTTTGTCTACAAGCGGGTGATCTACCCTTCTCTTTGCTATTCGCACTAGTTACAACGCTAGTGGCTCTTGAACCTCAAATTGTTTGTTAGCCCAACGCTGACAAACATATTCTATCCATAGTTTTTCCAAGTGGGATGCACGAAACCCTTACCTGGTTCGATAGTCCTCTATAGGTGCGACTCTAAGGGCAAGAGGTATGGACACCATTGTTTCCACGATGGAAGAAAGCGCATGCACATCTGATATATGGTATGGTTGCTTTCTGCGTAATCATGTTGAATTATGGCAAGGCATCGCAAAGTTCAGCTTCATGGATGAACGTGGCATCATGGTTCCTATAACGTGTGACAATCAGCTAATTGGGTTGATGAAAAGGTATGCTTCGGCTGCCATGTTTGAGCTGAAATATGATGTACTGGATGTGGAAGCTGCTGCAACTGGGAGTCGCCCTTCTATTCTTGGACAGGGTGGTTGCTCGAACCCAATTAGCTCCTGGTAAGCAAAGGTCTCTTGGGGTTCGCATGTTTGTGCTGAATTGTAATTTTTGTTTTATTTACTCAGAGATATTGGGCAGTTATGCAAGCTGTCTTGTTTCTTTGATGAAGCACCGCAAGGTTAGAAACACGACTGCTGGGTCAGTCATTTTGCTGCCCGAAGAAATTAAAAATGAGTGGAAAGATGTCATTTTGCTGCCCGAAGAAATTAAAAACGAGTGGAAAGAAGATGCTGGACACGATTCTGGTGCCCATTGTCCCGGCGATGCAGAGTACGTGAAGCTAAGAAAATTGGCACCAAGGAAGAGGAAGAAGGCAGGAAATAAAGAACCCATTGGACGTGAAGGCTTGGCACCCAGGCTGCGGAAGAAGGCTGCTGGCAATGAAGATGCATAGTAATGTGTTGAACTTGAACCTATATATGTAATTCTGTTAAATTCTGATCGCTCTGTGTGTGGTACGTTGCTGGGCGAAACAATCTACCCACGTTTTTTGAGTAAAATGTACCGCGACTTAGGGTTTGGAAACGCTCGAGTCAGTAGTTGAATCCGAAATTGTGATTGTGCCACTGCTATCTGAAAACAAGGATCCACCGGTTCCACGATTGCTGAGGGGCAGGAGGTCTCCAAATACGACGGAATGTAAGTGGCATATAAATAAATTATTTAAGCTACCACACTCCACGTAGTAGCACCTTATTTCAGATGCTGCACAACGACTTGGCAACATAAACATCAATGTTCTCACCGATAATGCCCAGATCAGGAGGAAATGGGTACCACTTTCTGGCCTAATCTTGAGCCCGTCTATCTCACCGCCTCTCTGCTCCTGCATCCCCTGCATCTAGCGAAGCTCTCGGATCTCCAGTAACCGGGTGTACGTGCTTCCACTTTATATATTGTGGTTGTGCCATTTGCATGTGGCACAATCCACATAGATTACGTTTAAA
Organism: Avena insularis; assembly: GCA_023614405.1. Classification (NCBI taxonomy): domain Eukaryota; kingdom Viridiplantae; phylum Streptophyta; class Magnoliopsida; order Poales; family Poaceae; genus Avena; species Avena insularis. The sequence goes on along the minus strand of JAJUPC010000146.1, from coordinate 251,551 downwards.
CAAACCACCAATGTCAGAATACAGTAGTATAAAAGGTGTCTTTGGTCCACGGTTATGTTCCCAATCCGGGAAAAATGACTAAATCGAGGCAGAAATTGATCTAAATCACAAATTCTTCCACAAATTAATGCGGGGTCAGAGCAATTTTTTTCCTCCCTGGAATCCGGGACCAATAGTTCAGACCGCAAGGTCAACAAGTACAAATATTACAACTTAAAAAGGCACGGAGCTTAATCTAAATAGAACTAGTTATCACACATCTCCTTGATCTTCCTAATCTTGGCCCGATGCGCATCTTCCTGCGAGAGCAAGGATCGAATTGTCTGCTCCTTCCTTTTAGCATCTTCCTTGCACAGCTTCAATTGTTTCTCTGCATTTTTCCTCATGCACTTATCAATACTCATAGTTGTGTACTGCATGACTTTGGCCTGGTGGAGATCGTTCCTTGCTTGAGTCAGTTCTTGCTCTTCTTTAGCCTTCAGGGCTAACGCCGCGTCCCTCTCCTTCTCGACTTTGATAACCTTGTCTTGCACCCACCTGAGATCCCGCTTATGCTTGGTCATGTCAATTGGTTTCCATAGCTTCATCTCAACACTGTCAAGAAGTGAGCTCAATGCGGATTCTTTCAACTCAACGGTCATTTCCCATAGTTTGTCCAGCGTTTTCTGCATCGATTTGGGCCACTCTGGATCTACCCATTTGACAACACCACAACTTCCGCCTCGCATCATTGCACGATGTCCTTGACACCGTAGAAACCTCCTGCCTGCGTTTCGTCCTTCGAACGCTACAAATTTAGCAGGCACATATCCATGTTTACATAGCAGAGGACTGTCTTCATCCGCTAAACCGTGATAGTCGGCATCATACATCGTCTGGTTGACCTAACACATCATACGCGCATGAGTAAACGGAGTAGATCTGGCTCAAAAAATAGATAACTAGCCACGGATGATAGAGATAGAGATGAGACGACTCACATCGAAATCACTGTCCCTGTCGTCATGACGCGTTTCCTCGTCGTCTCCCTTTGAACCCATGGCGAGAGGGGAGGGGGGGGGGGCTGCCGGAGAGGGGATTGGGATGGCGGCGCCGTTGGCTTGCGGCTATGGCAGGATGGGAGTGAAGTGGGGAATCTGGCTTCGAGGGGAAGGAAGAGAAGTATGAGGAGGAAGAGAAGTAATGGGGACGTGACACTGGGATATGGCCCGCTCAACTCGTGAGTCATGACACTCGCAATAGGGGAGCCCCCGGTGTTGCCAGTTTGTCCAGAGCAAGCATGGCCAATCATGCCGCAGAACAGACTACTCGCGGATCGATCTCACGAAAACCATCCCAATGGTCCAAGCGCCCCAATCGAACGGTATGTAACAATCGACAAGCAGAACAAATGTGTTAGGGCGTGCCTTCTAGAAGACTCGGTCTAATTCTAAGGTTAGGGCTCTCCTAAGGTTAATTAGTATCCATATGCGGTTTATGAAAAGAACATGCATCCAATGACACGGGTGGATCAAGCTGTGGTTAATGAGAAGAGCAGACATGCAATGACATCGGTGATATGTGGTTTGTGGGAAGAACACACATGCAATGACTCTGGTGATATGTGGTTTGTGGGAAGAACAGACATGCAATGACTCTAGCTGTGGTTAATGAGAAGAGCACACATGCAATGACACTGGTGGATCCATGTGTGGTTAACGAGAAGAACACACATGCAATGATTCTGGCTGTGGTTAATGATATAGTTTGTAAGAAGAACACACATGCAATGACTCTAGCTATGGTTCATGAAAATAGCAGACATGCGATGACTCTAACTGTGATTCATGAAAAGAGCAGACATGCGATGCCACCGGTGGATCCTTGTGTGGTCTATGAGAGGAACACACATGCAATTACACCGGTGGATCCTTACGTGGTTTGTGAGAATAACACACACGCAATGACACTGTTGGATCCATGTGTGTTCATGGGAAGAACACACATGCAATGACACTAGTGGATATGTGGTTTGTGAGAAGAACACACATGCAATGACTCTAGCTGTGGTTCATGAAAAGAGCAGACATGTGATGACACTGGTGGATCCATGTGTGGTCTATGGGAAGAACACACATGCAATGACTCTGGTGATATGTGGTTTGTGAAAAGAACAAACATGCAATGACTCTAGCTATGGTTAATGAAAAGAGCAGACATGCAATGACACCGGTGGATCCATGTGGGGTTAATGAGAAGAACACACATGCAATGACACTGGGTGTGGTTCATGATATGGTTTGTGATAAGAACACACATGCAATGACACTAGTGGATCCATGTGTGGTCTGTGAGAAGAACACAAATGCAATGACACTAGGTGTGGTTCATGATATGGTTTGTGAGAATAACTGTGAGATCCAGGCACATGGCTTAATAGGATTGATAGGATACCCATATCAACAAGTTGCAACTTCTTTTCCGGAAACTCATTCGAAAAGAACTCTAAGGTTAAGCGTGCTTGGCCTAGAGCAATTCTAGGATGGGTGACCGACCGGGAAATGGGTAACCGGGTGTGCACGAGTGAGGACAAAGTGCGCAGAAAAGACTAGTGTTGGTCTGTGGGGCTAGTCTAGATATCCTATTAAGCTGCCAGGAGTGACACCCCCAGGCCCAGGAGTGGACGGGGTGTTACAAGTGGTATCAGAGCCGACCCTTGCGATTAACGGGTGTGTGCGGGTTAGTGGCGGGACATGTGGAGCATGGCGCGTGTGTCCCGGAGTGGACACGGCATGGCACATGTGCCGGCACTGGACGCACAGACGCGTGCCAAGAGGGAACGTTCCTGGGGTGTGCTTGATCGATGAGGGCATCGATCTTCTAAAGGGTGGGTGTATGTGAGATCCAGGCACATGGCTTAATAGGATTGATAGGATACCCATATCAACAAGTTGCAACTTCTTTTCCGGAAACTCATTCGAAAAGAACTCTAAGGTTAAGCGTGCTTGGCCTAGAGCAATTCTAGGATGGGTGACCGACCGGGAAATGGGTAACCGGGTGTGCACGAGTGAGGACAAAGTGCGCAGAAAAGACTAGTGTTGGTCTGTGGGGATAGTCTAGATATCCTATTAAGCTGCCAGGAGTGACACCCCCAGGCCCAGGAGTGGACGGGGTATTACAATAACACACATGCAATGACACTAGTGGATCCATCTGTGGTCTTTGGGAAGAACACACATGCAATGACACTGGTGATATGTGGTCTATGAGAAGAACACACATCCAATGACTCTAGCTGTGGTTCATGAAAAGAGAAGACATGCAATAACACTGGTCGATCCATGTGTGGTTCATGGGAAGAACACACATGCAATGACACTGGTGGATCCATGTGTGGTTTGTGAGAAGAACACACATGCAATGACACTGGTGGATCCATGTGTGGTTCATGGGAAGAACACACATGCAATGACTCTGGTGATATGTGGTTAGTGAAAAGAACAGACATGCAATGACTCTAGCTGTGGTTAATGAGAAGAGTAGATATGCAATGACACTGGTGGATCCATGTGTGTGTGTTGTGAGAAGAACACACATGCAATGACACTGGGTGTTGTTCATGATATGGTTTGTGATAAGAACACACATGCAATGACTCTAGCTGTGGTTCATGAAAAGAGCACGCATGCGATGACTCTAGTTGTGGTTCATGGGAAGAGCAGACATACAATGACACTGGTGGATCCATGTGTGGTTCATGGGAAGAACACACATGCAATGACCCTGGTGGATCCATGTGTGGTCTGTGGGAAGAACACACATGCAATGACACTGGTGGATCCATGTGTGGTTCATGGGGATAACACACATGCAATGACACCGGTGATATGTGGTTTGTGAGAAGAACACACATGCAATGACTCTAGCTGTGGTTCATGAAAAGAGCAGACATGCAATGACACCGGTGGATCCATGTGGGGTTAATGAGAAGAACACACATGCAATGACACTGGGTGTGGTTCATGATATGGTTTGTGAGAAGAACACACATGCAATAACACTGGTGGATCCATGTGTGGTCTATGAGAAGAACACACATGCAATGACACTGGATGTGGTTCATGGTATAGTTTGTGAGAAAAACACACATGCAATCACACTATGAAATGGATCGTATGGGCACCTTGAGGGGGGGGGGGGTGAATAGGTGCTACACCAATTTTTAATTCTTTTTCAATTTTAGGCTTAGCACAACGGTAAATTCTCTAGATAAACTAATGTGTGGAATTTCCCTATATGCAAACTTATCTACTAGCGAGTGGAAGAGGAACGAGTGAACCGAAGTGAAGCATGCGGAGACACAGGATTTGTTTGACCGCAGTTCCTTCCTTGTTAAGGAAAGTACGTCTGCGTTGGAGGGTTGGGCGGTACTAAGACCACCACGCCACAAAAGGCCTCACCTTGTTCTCCGATGGATTTCGCCACAACAGGCCTGATCCACCTTCCACTATAGGTACCCTTCGAGGCGAGCACCGACGCCTTTACACAACTAGCGGGGCAACAACTCCACAACAACTTGGAGGCTCCCGAAGTGACAACAAGCTGCCACAAGAACAAAGTTGTCAAATACAATAACACGATCTATGTATTAACGAGAATACTAGATTAGGGATTTCTCCAAGTGAATGGAGAGGAGTTGGGGCGCTTGATTCTTGATATTGATGATGAACTTCTCCTCCTTAAATTCCACCAAAGATCAAGACCTTAGGGTGGTTGAAGTGGGAGATCAAGATTTAGAGCTCTGGCACAGGGTCTGCTCAAATTCGAATGAATCGAGAGTTCTGGACGTTGAGGAAGAAGGGGTACTTATACCCCCTTCCAAAAACCAGCCTGACGAGGGTTTAACTCGTCAATGCCCATTGTTATGGACTTGGGTTTTGGAGAAGGAGGGAGCGCTGGAGACATCTATCGGCTAGCAAACAAGCACACACGGGACAAAGGATTTACCCAGGTTCAGGCCTCGTAGAGGTCCCTACTGCTGCTTGTCTGCTCGTGGAATTATCGAAGGAGTCGAAAGTTACAATGGTGCGTAGATGCAATCTGGCAAGGGTTGTGGAAACTAGGGTTGCGTGTGTTCACCTCACCGTCCCCTCCTAGCCTTTATATAGATAGGCTAGGTCTCAGGTAGCAAGTCGAGTCGGTTACAAGTTAGGGTTTTCCCCTTCAAACTTTCTATCTTTAGCTTCTTCTTGTCCTTCAAGCAATCGAGAGTCCATAGGTTATTCGAGTCCCTCCATCCGGGCCTTGGCGACACCGTGGGCCTGTATGTATTTGGACCGTATATACCAAGCTCGAGTACCTGTAGGGTATACCCATGTCAGTATCCCAGTGTCGGTGGAATCGTAGATTCATTGGGGACTTTGAAGACTTCGAGTGCCTAAATGAGTACATTTCGATTGCTTTTATTTGTGTCATAGGGATTGTTGATATCGTGCTGATATAACAAAGTATCGGTATCGATTAACAACCTTAGGGTGAAACAACGCAATGTACTCAAATTGAGTCCGGACTCGAATCCGAAAAAAGTTTGGTGTAATTCGACTCAGCCGCAGAGGTCTTACGAGTCGAATTCGATTATATGGTGTGAGCACTTGACGCGTCCGTCAAGGCATGTTCATCGTGCTGTAGGCACGGATATATTTCGGTAGTCTTGCATTAAATGTGTTGCCAGGCCTTATTCAGGTCTTACCTTCACGCCGTAGGCGCGGCATCCGAATTTTATCATCGCGGAGACGATTCGGGTGACCCAGGAGACGCAGTCTCTTTGTAGGCAAAAATTATGGGGCGATATCGCCATGAGTTTCGAGTGTGGATGTTATCAACACACAGTTTTTTGTACAAATAATCATAGGGTGCGTGATCAGCGCTCCCTATGGGAGTAGCCCCCGAGTGCCTGGTTGAGTCGAAGACGCAGGCAGGGACTAAAGAACTTTTGCGACTGCTGTCGTCTTTTGATTGCTTGTTTCAGTCGATGATTCAGGCAGGTACTAAAATACTTTTGCGACTGCTGTTATCTTTTGCATGCTTGTTTTCGGCGCTCCCTATGGGAGTAACCCATGTCCATAATCGAACTGTGTTTCGAGTGGTTGGGTTTGCTTTTGTGATATTCCATGTTCCTGCAACAAGAAAAAGAAAAGTCGTAGGGTGCGCGTCCAGCGCTCCCTATGGGAGTAGCCCCCGAGTGTTTGGTGGAGTCGAAGACTCCAGCAAGGACTAAAAATAGTCAAAGTTTTCTACTGCATAGCCTTGGTGATGTCAGTGCTGACGCTTATATGACCTTAGTTGCCCGCGTGAGCGATTTTGACGGGACGTGACGAGCGGTGGGTCCCACTTTCTGACTTTGATTTGACTGGGCGTGCGTAATCTTATTTTTAACTGTGCCTCCTTGATTTCCGCGCGTAATGGTAGAAGTGGGGGGACGGTTCGCGCTTCCTCTTCTCCACGTGTCCAACGCGATGCGTGCCACGCGTCCAATAGGGTTTTTGTCAGCCGTTGGATTGCATCCCCCAGGGGTTAAGTAGCGATGCTGCGGTGGTAATTTCCCATCTGCGCTCTTTCTTCCTTGCTGCCATCGCCATTGCTGTTGCTTTTCTGCTTTCCCCTGCGCCCATCTTCTCCATGACGCTGGACCAGCTCCGTTCGTTCCCGAGCTACTTCCTTCTCTCACATCGCCGCCGTGCAATAGGGAAGAAGAAGGGAGGCGCTGCCGTTGATTCCGCGCCACCGTTGCTGCGGCGAAGAAGAAAGGTGGCTCCGCTGCTGCGGGCACCAGCACTGCCACCGGCGGGAAGAAGAAGGTCACGGGCACCCACGTGACCAATGGCGCATGGCACCCCTCTATCATCAAGCCGTCGGATCACCGTCTTCTTCCCCAAAATGGAGTTATCTCTGCGGCAGTCGCCGATGCGCGCGTCCCCGGCGGTGAGGCCATTCCTGCTCCTCCCACTGGTTTTCGAGTGATGTTTCTTGCATTCATCATTCGCGGTCTTTCCTTGACTCTTCACCCCTTTCTTAGGGGTCTTCTTTGTTTCTATGGGCTCCAGCTTCATCAGCTGTCCCCAAATTCGCTCCTCCACATCACTTGTTTCATCACTCTCTACGAGTGCTGGCTCGGAATCGAGCCACACTTTGTTCTTTTCAAGCGCATCTTTAAATTGAAGCGTCAGTCCGCATCTAGCTCTTTAGTTTATGACGTAGGTGGTTGCGGAATCCACGTCGACCCATCCGCCACCTACTTCGACATTAAGTTCGCCAAGTCCGTCCAGGGATGGAGGGATAGATGGTTCTATGTTCGCGACCAGAAGGACAAGGACGAGCACTTTGGACTCGCGCCTTTTGATCCCGCGACTCCCTGCAAGAAGATGCATTCTTGGAAGAACATGATCATGCCCTCCGAACTCGCGGAGACAGACGTGCTATATCAATGCGTCTGCGACCTCGAGAGCCGCATAGGCACGGAAGAGGGAGGCTGCGCCCTTGTCAGGACTTGGCTGCATCGTCGCGTCCAGCCTCTCCAGGCCAGAGTCCATCCCATGTTTCAATGGGGTGGCGCTGATGATGCCACTCGCGTGTCTGCCGATGGCATGTCCGCAAGTGAGGTAGATAAGAGGGTGCGACTAGTCACGAAGTACACCTTCAAGGATGTGCTTCCAAATGAGCCAGTCATTCCTCCCTTCGATGCTTCGAATCCTCCTCCCGAGGTACAGTTGTGCTACGTAGTAGCTTATTTTCTCGATTCGTTTCGCTGCTTACGTATGTTTGCTGATTTTTACTATTTGTATGCAGGAGTGGGCGGTGTCGCCTTGTATGCCTCCCCTCCCTGAGGGGATTATTCCTCGTGAATCTTTGGAAGAGGACGAGTCTGAGTCGACTGTCCCTTCCGATGTGGAAGAGGAAGCCCCTGAGTCCGAGAGCTCGGATACTCACAAGCGTTTGCGTAGCGGGGATTCCGACGCGTCGACTCCTTCAACTCTAGGAGGCGCAGCTGTTGGCGCGGAGTCGCCAATTCCAGCTATTCCTATGAGGGCTGCGGTACCGTCTTCTCGCAAGAAGATGCGATTGCCCAAGGAGTCTTCGTCGGAGTCGGCGGAAGCCACGTTTGATCTTGACAAATTTGACTGGTAAGTTTGCTAATGCATTCATTCTTCTCTGTTTTCTTCTTGCTGGTTTTTGCCCTGGAGTTTGCCCTTTTCTCAATGTGGATTTTGTCTTGCAGTCAAGAGGCGTCGTCATCTTCTGGCGACATCGAATTTTTGAAGGAATCGGGAGTCGCGACTTTAAGGGCGAAGGTAGAGGTCGAGCGCGCTCCTTATCCGGCGGCGGCCCACTCCGGGCACAATTCTTCGAGCTCTCCTCACATAGGGGAGCATCGAGTAGTTGCTCGGACGACGGTTCAGCAAACTTCTTCAGAGTCGCTGGAGGACCATGTAAGTATAGCTTTCCTTCTTTTTTAATGTGGCAGTCAGCGCCTTCTGCTTCCCTCTGCTGACTCCTTGTTTTGTGCGACAGCTCCTTGTAAAGGAAGCCACGCAGCTAGCGGAGCAGGTGATGGCGATGGGTCGCTAGCATGCGAGATGCTGGAGATGCGCCACCGTGTGGTCGAGAGTAAGTGTTCTATACTTATTCTTTTCGTCTTCTCTCTGTTTTGGTATAATCGACTGACAGCCAATTATTGACTACCGTGTAGCTGAGCATAACGCTTTACTGCGCGATGTCGCCATGTTGGAGAAGACACTAGTCGCAGCTGTGAAGGGGCGCGACGAGGCAATCGCGGCTCGTGATGATGCCCAGAAGCGCGAAGAGGATCTGCGCGCCTCCTTTGTGGCCAGGGAGAAGTTGTTCGAAGAGCAACTGTTCTCAGTCACCAAGGCCCTCTCAGGTACCTTTATTGCTAGATATTTTATTGATGTTCTTCTCTGCCTCTGTAGTGCCGGTGGCACTAGAAGTTTGATCCGTGTGTGTATTTTGGTGTAGATGCTGGGGTCTTGAGTTTTGATCCACAAGCCCTTTGTCGCGATGACGCTCTGGCGGGCACGGTATCTACGTACGAGGATCGTAGCGCTGCTGTCCAAAATACGTTGTCCAAGGCCAAGGCCACCCTGAGTCGCCTCCGGGAGGAGCTGATGCCGAAGGCGGAGCTGGTCGACAATGTGGAAGAGCTGGTGGAGTCGCTCGCTGGGGGTGTGCCTGCCACGCACAAGAACTCCCTACGCGCAGCTGGCGCGACCATGTCGCTTGCCATGGTGCAAGCCCACGGAGTCGAAGTAGATCCTTCTGCGGTGTCGAAGACGATGCCTGTTGGCGCGGATGGTCAGCAGGTAGTATTCGCTCCCTTTGCGACTGCCTGTGCCAGATATGGCCATTCCTTGATAAACACTGTTGCCAAGTATTCGGAGGAGCTCAATCGTGCGAAGAAGGCGGCGAAAACTTCGGCCTCAGGGGCCGGCGGAAAGTCAGTGGCATCTGATACTGCCACGGACTTGATGAAGCCCCCGAGGTCATCGAAGTCGAAGAAGCCAGCTGCTTCGTAGTTAGTTTCTTGCAATAGTTGATGAATTGCTCTTTTGATTGTAGAACATGCCTGTTGACGAATGTGTTTGTAGATACTTTTATGCTGATCCTGAATGCGTCTGTTACTTTTGAATTTTGAGTTGGTCGCCTAATTTGCCTCTGGCTTGATTTTTGGTAGGGTACATCAAGTGGTCCTGTGGGGGGAACCCCGGACTCGCCGTCCCTTGAGGATACAATGGCACCACCATGCTCCAGGGTAGAGGAGCTGTCCTTGCTTTCGCGACTTCGTGATCGCGTTAAGCAACTGGAGCGTGAGTTGCCCGTGATCCGCGGTAGCGCAGACGTGTGGAAGTCAAAGGCTGAAAAAGCCGCCGCCCGCGAGCAATATCTGCTTGGCGAGGTGACGCAGCTGGGCGACCAGTTTAAGTGTTAGTTTGCTCATCCTCGTCTTTTCCGTTGTAGTTAATCGCAATGGTACGTTGTACTCATGCTATTGATGCTGCTTCGTGTAGTTGTTAGTGCACGCCATCCGCAGGAGGAGAGGGATAGGATTGCCATCCGTCTTCATGATCTCACTCAGGAGCAACTTCAGGAGAGTGGATACTTCTGGGTAGATCATGATCGTGTGACTGTGTTGGCGACCCTGCAGGATCGCGTGTCGCGAGTGCTGCTCTTTCTGAAGAAGTCGCAGTCGTGTTTGAAGAACATCTATCGGGCGATGTTCCCGCTGGATGATACTCCATCAAGCCTGCTGGCTCTCCTGACCAAATTTCAAGATATGTCCGCGGTTCGCAAGTGCGAGAGGCAGCAGTTGGTGGCTGGTGCCAAGGCTGCCCTTTCCATGGTGCGTTTTCACAGGCCTGACGTGGATGTCGCCGCCATTGCCTCTGGACCACCGGTGCCACCAGTAGGATCTTCCTGGAACATGGTGCCGCATTATCAGGCGGTGGACCGTCTAGCCGAGGAGGTCGTCGACTTCTTCGAGGAACAAACTAATGTTCTTCTTTTGCAAGGGTAGCCAAATATGTATCCGGCACATAAGTGTACTAGTGTTGTAAAGCTCGTATACATTTGTAGATAATTTACTGTTGAATGTGTACAAATAGCTTTAAGCGTGGGGTGCGTTGTACTTATGCGAGTCCTTTTCGTTAGCCTGGCCATCTTTGTATCGTTCCCTTGTCAACTCACAGTGCGTTGCTGGGTTGAGTTTGTGTTAAGGGGTTCGATTGATATGCCAGCTACTTGGGATGTCGCGTTATTGTTCGAAGAACATATGTGTATAGGGTGGCGTAGCCCCCGAGTATGAAAATTGACAAAGTAAAGGAGAACATGGAGTTTTGGGGCACTTAGCTTTTATTTATTCGAAGAATAGTACGAAGTACAGTGTGCGGCTAAGTAGCCTTGGATGAATAGCCTTATTTGCGATGCAAAAGTAAAGAAAAACGACTAAGGGTAGAAGCGTCGCAGTTGTGCGACGTTCCAAGGGTTGGAGTGTGTGACTCCTGTCTCTAAATCTTGAAGGCGATAGGTGCCACCTGGGATTATACGTAATCACGCATGGTCCTTCCTGGGGGACTCGAGCTTGAGATGCCCCTCTTTGCTTGATCGCGGACTAGGTCACCTTCGACGAAGGATCTGGGGCGAAGCCTTGTGCTATGGTAGTTGCGCAGGTTCTGCTGGTAGATCGTAGATCTTTCTGCGACGATTTCTCTTGCTTCGTCAAGGAGGTCGACGGAGTCTTCGAAAGTAGGGATGACTCCCTTTCGCTGTGGCGATTCTGCGTGGCGCTTTGTACCGTACCTCGGCGGGTAGTGCTGCGTCTGCTCCGTGTACCATAAAGAATGGCGTGTAGCCGGTGGCGCTGTTTGGAGTTGTACGCAGGCTCCAGAGTACGGATTGCAGTTCGTTTGGCCAGCAGCCCGCGGCTTGTTCGAGTGGTCGGAGGAGTCGCTTCTTGATGCCGCTGCAGACGAGCCCGTTTGCCTTTTCCACCTGACCGTTGGTCTGTGGGTGTGCTACTGAGGCGTAGCTGATGTTGATCCCCAAGTTCTCGCAGAATTCTTGGAACTCCTTGTATGTGAAGTTCGTTCCGTTGTCGGTGATGATGCTGTGCGGCATGCCGAAGCGGTAGACGATGGACTCGAAGAACTTGACTGCGCTGTGCCCTGATTGCTTGGTCACTGGCATGGCCTCAATCCACTTGGTGAATCTGTCGACTGCGACCAAGAGGTAGACGTAGCCTCCTTGCGAGGACCTTGGAAGTTTGCCAACCATGTCGAGTCCCCACTGGGCGAAGGGCTAGGCCAATGGAATAGGCCGTAGTTCTGCGCCTGGTGCGTGTGGCTTGTCCGCGAATCACTGACAAGGGTTGCACTTTTGGACTATATCCTTGGCGTCGCGCATGGCCATGGGCCAGTAAAATCCAGCTCGTAGAGCTTTGGCAACGAGGGCACGACTGCCGGCGTGGTGCCCGCATGTCCCTTCATGGATGTCGAGGAGGACTACTCTTCCATTGGCTAGGGAGACGCATCGTTGTAACACGCCTGTGATGCTGTGTTTATACAGTTCACCGTTGATAACGGCGAATGCCTTGGAGCATCGCGTGATGTGTCGTGCGTCTGTCGGGTCGTTCGGTAGGCGCTTGCTGAGGAGGTACATAATGTACGGCTGCGTCCAGGATTGTTCGATCATCATGATGCTCATTGGTCCCTCGAGTCCTGTGTCGAGCTCCAAGTCATCGAGTGTCATTGGCTCATTGGGTGGCGTAGCCCCCGAGTCCGTTGCTGCGCTTGTTTTCTTCTCTGCGGCCTTTGGCTTGATGGAGCGTTCGCATATGCGCTCGAGAAATACCCCAGGTGGTATGGGTGCGCAGGTGGAGCCTATGTTGGCGATTGCGTACGCCTCCTCATTGCTTTCGCGACCTATGTGTCACAACTCGCAACTATCGAAGTCTCCTTCAAGTGTGTTGTAGAGGTCGCGGTATGCGATCATGTTGTCGTTCAGTGCGTCGCACTCGTGCATTGTTTGGTTGACGACCAGCTTGGAGTCGCCATATATGATTAGCCTCTTTGCGCCACAGGCTTTTGCCATCCTCATCCCGTGCAACGGGGCCTCGTATTCATCCTCGTAGTTTGAGGCTGTGAACTGCATTCGCAGGATGTATTTCAGCTTGTCCCCTTGAGGTGATGTCAGTGTGGCACCTGCTCCTGCTCCATCTTTCCTCTTGGATCCGTCGAAGTGCATTGTCTAGAGGTAGGACATGTCTGGCTTGTCCGGGAGTTGGTTTTACATCCAATGTACGAGGAAGTCAGGGAGAACTTGCGACTTGATTGCGCCACGCTTTTCGTATGTGATGTCTCATGGAGATAGTTTGATTCCCCAAAGCGCGACCCGCCCTGTGGTGTCAGGGTTATTGAGGATATGTCCCAATGGGGCGTCGTTGACTACCACGATTGGGTGTTCCTGGAAGTAATGGCGCAGTCACCGGGCGGTCATAAAGACGTCGTACGCCAGCTTCTGGTAGTGTGGGTACCACTGTTTTGTTGGCGTGAGGACCTCACTGAGGTAGTATACCGGGCGTTCTACGCCGTGGACCTTGTTTTCCTCGGCCCGTTCGACGACGAGCACTGTGCTAACCACTTGGTTGGTGGCGGAGATGTACAGCAGCAGTGGTTCCCTTTCTCGTGGAGTTACCAATACTGGCGAGGTGGATAGCAGGCGCTTGAGGTCTTCGAATGCTTCTGGCGCTTCATTGGTCCACTCGAATTTGTCAGCTTTGCGGAGGAGCTGATAGAAGGGCAGCGCCTGTTCTCCCATTCAACTGATAAATCGACTGAGGGCCGCGATTCGTCTGGCTAGTTGCTGAATGCCTCTTATATTCTTTGGCTTCTCCATGGCTAGTATTGCCTTTATCTTTTCCGGGTTTGCCTCAATCCCTCTCGCGGAGATGAGATACCCGAGCAGCTGCCCAGATGGTACGCCGAAGGCGCATTTGTCCGGATTGAGCTTTATCCGATAACGATCGAGATTGGCGAAGGTTTCGCGCAAGTCGTCGATTAGAGAGGCGTCTTCCTTGGTTTTGATTACTATGTCGTCGACATAGACATGGATGTTGCGACCTAGTTGCTCTTTGAGGCAAGCCTGCATGCACCGCTGGTACGTAGCTCCTGCATTTTTTAGCCCGAAGGGCATTGTGTTGTAGCAGAACACGCCGAAGGGCGTTGTAAACGCGGTCTTCTCCTGGTCTTCCTCCTTCATTCGAATTTGGTTATAGCCTAAGTAGGCATCGAGGAAGAAGAGGCGCTCGCATCCAGCGGTGGAGTCGATGATTTGATCGATCCGTGGTAGCGGGAAGTGATCTTTTGGGCAGTGCTTGTTTAAAGAAGTGAAGTCCACGCAAATCCGTAGGATATCCGTGTCCTTTTTTGGTACCAGCACCGTATTGGCGAGCCAAGTGCTTTACTTGATCTCGCGTATGAATTTGGCCTCGAGGAGTCTGTTGATCTCCATTCCGACTGCCTGTGCCCGTGGCTCAGACAGTCGCCTAATTGTTTGCTTGACTGGCCTTGCGTCGGGGTTGACATTGAGTGCGTGCTCGGCGAATTCCCTGGGAACTCCTGGCATGTCCGCGGACACCAGGCGAAAATTTCCCAGTGCTCAAGGAGGAATTCGACGAGCGCGAGTTCCTATGCGGGACTCAAGTTGTTGGCGATGAGGGCCGTTTTAGCAGGATCTGATGGATGGACCTGCACCTTCTTTGTGTGCATAGATGAGTCGAAGGAGAGGCCAGGTGAGCTTGGCCTACTTAGGGGGGCAGACTGTTGTCTGTCGTTTCCTTCAATCGCGCGAGCTCCTCCTACAACTGTCAGATCGCTCGAAACTCCTGTTGATCGTGATGACGCCATTGGGACCTGGCATCTTCATCTGCAGGTAGGCGTAGTGGGGTACCGCCATAAACCTAGCGAACGCGACGCATCCGAGGATGCAGTGGTATTGTGAGGGCCAGTCGACGACCTCAAAGTCGATGCGCTCGCACCGGAAGTTTCTTGGCGTGCCGAATATGACGTCGAGGTTGATTTTGCCCAGGGGGTATACGCCTTTCCCTGGGACGATGTCGTGGAACATTGTGTCCGATGCCTCCAAGCAGGTTAGAGGTATCCTTATTGCTCGCAAGGTACTCGCGAATATGAGGTTGATGCCGCTTCCGCCATCCATGAAGACGTGACTCATGTCGAAGCCTCCAATTTGCGCCTCGACTACCGAGGGGGCAATGACCTGGGTGAGGTACTTGAGGCGGGTGGTCGCGTTTGTCGAAGGTAATGCATGACTCACTACCACTGAGGTACTCAGTGGTGGATGGTGGCGAGTGTGTGGCCAAATTGACTTGGCGAGTGATGGCCTTCTGCACCCTATTGGAGGGGCGCCCCTTTTGGATCATCATGGTACCCATGGCCCGTGGGTATGGTTCGCCTCCGTGGTGCTCGTCCGGTGCAGCTCCGTTCGGGGGTGGCCCAGGTGGTGGTGGTGGTGCGCCATGTGCCACGGTGCCTAGAGCGGCTCCGTAGCCTCTTTCGACTGCATTGCGGTTCATCCGAACCAATCCCTCATGTAGCTTGAGGAACTCGCGGCAGTCCTTGAGGAGGTGGCTGGAATTTATCTTGCCATCATGCTTGTCGATGTAGAAGTGTATCGTGCATGGACCGGACATTTTGTCCTCGATGGAGGTCGCGGGTGCTTCATCGCGAGTGCGACGTTGCCACACTTGCGTGGTTTTCCTGGAGTCGTGGTATCTGCCGCTGCGGTATCCGATGTTGCGGTTATCGTCGCGTCTATCGCGTAGCCGGCTGCGACCATGTTGACGTCGTCGCGATCGTCATAGATGCGCATGCGACGCTTACTCCGGCGGTCGCGTCTTCGTTCGAGTTCTGCCTCCTCGTTAGAGTGAACGCGGTTCTTCACCGAATCTTCTCCATCAGCCCACCGATTCGCGATCACCATCAGGTGGTCAATGGTCTGGGGCTTTGAGTGGCCTAGCTCCTCCCTGAGTTCCATGCGGCGAACACCACCGTTGAATGCATCAATCGCGCGGTCTTCCGAGATGTTCTCCATGGAGTTCTTGATGATGGACCACCTTTGGATGTAAGAGCGCAGCGATTCGCCAGATCTTTGCTGGCAGCATCTCAGTTCTTTGATTGAGGCGGGGCGTTTGTACGTGCCCTTAAAGTTGCGCACGAAGCTGTAGACCAGCTCATCCCAGCTGCGAATGGATCCGCATGGGAGGTTGTTGAGCCATGCCCGGGCGGCGCCCTGCAGCTGTAGCTGCAAGCATTGCATGGCAATACTTCGACTGCCTCCATGTAGTCTGACGGAGGAGATGTGATCCTCCAGCCAGATCTTGGGGTCCTGCAGACCGTCAAATTTCGGGTTCTCCGATGGGAGTTTGAACCCTTTAGGCATTCGCTTTTGCCTGATGGATCTGCTGAAGCATCTGGCGCCGCAGAGCTCCCCATCTTCTTCTTCTGAGTTAGTCGACCAGGCACGTCGTGCCCTTGACTTGTCGATCTTGCGCTGCGTGAGTTCATCGCGTGCATCGTAGTAGCGATCGTGTCGCCGTGAACGGCGGCACCTAGACAGGTCGTGACTATCATCGCTGGACGAGGGCAAGGAGTAGCGCTTTCCTAATGCTTTGCCCTTTTTCAGGTCTGGTACCGGTTCCTTGTCGAGGGCGGCCTCGCTTAGCCCCAGGCCCGCGATCGTAGATCGGTGCATGGCCGTTCGGGGATCTCCCGCCGGTGGCTGGTTATTGAGAAGGTACATGGTGGCCGCTGTCACCGCGGACTGTGGTGTCCTGGGAACCACTTTGCCTCTCGTGTCGACTGTCATAGAGCCGAAGTCGAGGACTTTCGCGGCGTCTATGGGTTCTTGTTCGGTGAGGTGAGCCATCCGCGATTGCCTTTTCCTGGCGAGGTGCTCGTTGCCTGTTGAGGAGGATCCTCCGTAGGAGGAGAGCCCAGCGCGACGAAGGGTCGACTCGTCCGCTGCTTTTTTACGCGCCTCAAGTTGTGCGATTGCTTGTTTTTGGCGCTTCAATTCCTCTTTTAGGAGCCAGTGGTAGCCCATCAGCAGTTCCTGCGGGGACCCGAAGGGTAGAGGTGCACCTCGTCGGGCTTCGCGGCAGCGTTCCCACTCTTGCTCTTTGAGCCTGATCACGACGCCTTCGCCGGTTTGCTCATTGATTATGCTGGGAGGTTCGACTGCTCCTCCATTGGTGCCGTTGCTACCATTGGCAGCGTTGGGCGGGTCGGTGCCGTTGCTGGTGTTACCACCGTTGCCGCGATTGGGTGGATCGGTGCCGTTACCGGTGTTGCAACCGTTACCGCGGTTGGCAGAGGTGTCGCCCGCGTTGATGACGGCGCACATGAAGTGATTTGGGAAGCGGTTGCTTCCACAACTTTCAGATCCGGAATCGTAGGTTCCATCTTCAGTGGCCAGATTGCTTAGATCGGAGTCGCGACTGCTGTCACTAACCATGTCCCCAACTGCGGCAGGAGCATTGAGCTCACTGAGGGTGCCGATCGATGGAGGGAACCATGATGCTGGGGCGATCGCCGGTGCCGCCGGCTGATCGGGCATGCGAAGTGTGCCCATCTGACCAACTTGGAAGCGGAAGCTCCCAATCGCCAGGCTGATTCCATCGCCCACGGACTCGAAGGCCGGGCGAGTAGCCGGCGTGTGGACGGTGAAGTCGAAGGCGGCGAAAAGCTGGCGAATCTCCGCTATTGCAGAGTTGTAGATCGCATTTGATGGGGCCGAAGAAGCCGCAACATCAGCACTCCAAATTCCCACAGACGGTGCCGATTGACGAGGGTTTAACTCGTCAATGCCCATTGTTATGGACTTGGGTTTTGGAGAAGGAGGGAGCGCTGGAGACATCTATCGGCTAGCAAACAAGCACATAGGGGACAAAGGATTTACCCAGGTTCAGGCCTCGTAGAGGTCCCTACTTCTGCTTGTCTGCTCGTGGAATTATCGAAGGAGTCGAAAGTTACAATGGTGCATAGATGCAATATGGCAAGGGTTGTGGAAACTAGGGTTGCGTGTGTTCACCTCGCCGTCCCCTCCTAGGCTTTATATAGATAGGCTAGGTCTCGGGTAGCAGGTCGAGTCGGTTACAAGTTAGGGTTTTCCCCTTCAAACTTTCTATCTTTAGCTTCTTCTTGTCCTTCAAGCAATCGAGAGTCCGTAGGTTATTCGAGTCCCTCCATCCGGGCCTTGGCGACACCATGGGCCTGTATGTATTTGGACCGTATATACCAAGTTCGAGTACGTGTAGGGTATACCCATGTCACAGCCGTTGCACCCTTTGGAGGCCGGATTATCCGGCCCAAGTGAGGGCCGGATTATCCGGTCTGGGGAAACTCCGCGCCAGACTCGGAATATCCGGCAGAAAATCCGCCCCCTCTCTGAGCGTCGCGCCGAGCTTGCCCTTGATCAACTTCTAGGGGCCGGATTATCCGGCCCTATGCGAAGGCCGGATTATCTGGCCTGGGGAAGAAAAACTACCCCAGTTCGGATTTTCTGGTAGAAAATCCGACCGGATACCGAGCGACGCGCCTTGGCTCCTTTTGCTCGAAAACTGGGGGCCGGATTATCTGGCCCTTGCGAAACCCGGATTATCCGGCCTGGGAGGAAATCGCTGATTCGGATTTTCCGGGAGAAAATCCGACTGGACACAGAGCGACGCGCCTTGGCTTCCTTGAGAGATGAGGTAGGCCGGATTATCCGGGCCTTGGAGAGGCAGATTATCCGGCCCCCTCAAAACTTCCTGCACACTTAGCACACATGAAAAGTCTCCATAGTATTGTTATATAACATGCAAAACATAGGAAAACATGAAATGTTCTATCAATATCTCCCTTTTTGGTGTTAGATGACAATACCAGGATTTGCAAGAGAAAGACACAAGACAAACAGAGATAACTATGGAAGGGACTCCCCCTCAATGTGTGCATAATAGAGTTTTGTATTGGAATACAAATGCACACAAATAGGTGAATCTATTCCATAGACAAAAGGGCAAAAACACATACCACCGAAGTAGAGAATGGGCATCCTTGACATAAATCACAATTATTATTGGATAACCATTATGAGCGCGCGCCTTCCGTGATAAACCTCCAGCAATAGGATATGAATAGATATAATCATGAGCATAATCCATGATATGAAGTCCATAGGTATCATCCAGACAACCACATAAAGTCTCAACCACAAATCACAAACCATGAATATAAAAGTTCAACGCTAAATGGGAATAAGCAAGAAATAACGAATAAAAAGTGCACGTGCTTATGCCCGACCCATGCAAATCCACGGACAACCTAATAGAACTACTTATCCCCCTTTGGCATCGAGACACCAAAAAGGGAGAAGAGCGATGCTAGCGCCCCAGGGGATCACTCATCATAGTCCTCGTCCTCGTCCTCGTCCTCATGCTCTTCCTCATCCTCATCTTCAAGCTCCTCAGTGTCACCTTCCTCATCATCAGCATCAGCAGCAGGCGCAGAGGGGAACAAGTGACGCTCTAGCTCACCATATTTCAGCCCGGAGTAAGAGTTCCACCGAGCATATGGAGTGGGAGGTGTAGGAGCCGGAGGAGCACCCGAAGCGCCAGACACGTGGTGGAGAATGAGCTGCTGGGAGTGAGCCAACTCATGGCGCTGCCTATAGGCCTCATACTGACCCTTGCATGTGTCCACGCCCATGCAGAGGATGTGACGCGGGAACCAGTTCAGCTGCTTGATCTCGCGGGCCACGGGAGGCACTAGGGGCCTACGAGCATCCCTCATGAGACCCTCAGGAGCAGAGTAGGGGTGAGCAGTCTTCCGAACCTTTTTGTAAATCTTCTTGGCCTTGTGCACCGAGCCAATGTGGAACTCCTCGGCAGGAAGCAAGTGGCGGATGAGCAACATAATGTAGGGCGCATAGGGAATGGACAGACAGTTGAACATAGCATCACACAGCTCATGGTAAATGAAGTCCATGACATCCAGCCTCTACTGCACTGACTCGTCCTCGCAGGAGGCAACCTCATGAGAAAATTAAAGTAGCTGAACAAGGTGACCACGAATGCTGTCATTGTTGCCCCCACTCGGTGTTATAGAGTCACGAAAGAGACCCACCAATGCAGCATAGATGGGAGCAAGACCAGCCACAGAACCGACAATTCCATTGTCCACAGTGCACAGAGAGAGAGCAGCATCCTTGTTGGGCTTCAACTGAGTGATGATGCGGTGGCCACTGGCTCTATCCCTGCTGCGGAAGGAGTACCCCAAAACCTCAGCAAACACGTGAAAATCAGCAGTCATGGGCCTGTCTTGAGTCATCCACTTCATAGTGCGACGCTCATCACCCCAAATCACCAGAGTGGAGAAGAATTGCTTCACCACCTCAGAGTCAAAGGAGCACTGGAGGGACATGAGATGGTGCAGCCCCATCCTCTCAGCAACATACATCGCATCAACAAGATGCGCCTTCTCCAAAGCATCAGCAAGTACTAGAGGTGCATAGGCCTAATGTTCATCCTGGCATAGATGTCTTCATAAATCCCTTTCTGTTTTGCACACCAAAACCGGTATCCCCCAGCTCATCATCACGAGGCAGCTTAGCAAACAAGTCACGGTGACGTATGGAAGAGAAGGAGACCGCATCTAGAGCCCTGTAGTTGATCTTGGGATCCTTGCCCTTCCTCTTGGACACACCCTTCCTAGTCCTCTTGGATTGTTTAGCCATGCGCCTCTCTTCGTTCTTCCTTCTCCGCAATTCAACTTCATCCACTAGGTTACCGTGACTGTCGTCCCGAAAGTACTTGGCGCGAGGACGGCGCTTGTAGGTCTTGGGAATACCGGAACCACCTGTGAGGAGAATAAGGGCGATAGCAAGGGGATAAGCACACACACAAGTCTAGGAGAGAGCATGGAACAAGTAGGCAAAAAATTCATAGGTCAAAACTACTCAATACATACACCATAGTGAAACTGAAGCAGACTTGAATCTGTCAGGCCGGATTATCCGGCCTGGCCATGGGCGGATAATCCGGTCCTGGCAGAAATTTTCGATTTCACCAAGAATGCATGAAAAAAAAGTAGATCGGGCCTAGAAACTGTAAGACTACGAGTTCTATGCGAAAACACATCCTTCTAGACAATGTTCCATCCAACAGGATACACATCTAGCCAAAGATGGGGAGAGAGGGAATTACCCTCACTCATTGGAGGAAGAACACGGAGGAGAAGGTACCCGGAGGCGCGGAGAAGAAGATCCGGGAAGGCCGGAAAATCCGGTGGCCGGAGAGGCTCCGGGGAGGGTGAGGGGCGGCAGGCGGCGGCTGGGGAGAAGGAGAGGGCTAGGGGAGAAGTGATGCTCGATATGAGCCCTCCCCCCCCGAGCCCTGCCCTTTAAGATCGAATCCGCCAGGGCCAGATTATCCGGCCAACACTTGGGCCAGATTATCCGGCCTAAAATCTGGGATTCTGTTATACATAGAACCAGGCCCGCGCGTCCCCAAACAACACCCCCACAAGGTGTACAAGGGACTTGTGTGCAAGAATAGATGTCTTAGGGGTAGGCAAGGCATGGGATTGAGAATGCCAAACTGAGATGGTACTAGACACTCAAAATTGCAAAATCCAAATCAAATAAAAGCCAAGATTGAGTGTGATTCCCATAAGAACATGAGAGAGCAAATAACATCCAAAAAGATCCAATTCTCCACAAGTGAGAGGGCGGTGGCCTAAGCCACCTTGTTGGAGTGTATGGTGTGACACCGCGAAGATATATCTTAGGTTCACGACCAATACTCATCAATAAGCTCACATATCACAACATGATATTAAGAGAAATGATATACTTGCTATTGGCATTATAGGGGGAGGGTTAGACCAATAAGTTAGGACCACACTCCCCCTATATCCATGCCCACATCTAGACCAAACAAGGATTGAGACGTACGAGTGAGTGCATGGGTAATCAAGACAAACTCCCGGAATTAATGATATTTAGCTCATTCCTCAAATAGCAGAATCTTGCTTCATCAAGTGGCTTTGTAAAGATATCCGCCAGTTGGTCCTTTGTGCTCACAAAAGATAGATCAATATCTCCTCGAGCAACATGGTCACGAATAAAATGGTTCCGAATCTCAATATGCTTCGTCCTTGTGTGCTGTACTGGATTGTAGGCAATTTTGATAGCACTTTCATTATGACATAAAAGAGGCACTCTGTCACAGTTGAAACCGTATTCCTTTAAAGTTTGCCTCATCCACAATAATTGAGTACAAGTGCTGGCCGCAGCAACATATTCAGCGTCGGCGGTGGAGAGAGATATACAATTCTGCTTTTTGGAGGACCAACATACAAGAGATCTTCCCAAGAATTGACAAGCTCCAGAAGTTGACTTCCGATCATCCTTATCACCAGCCCAATCTGAGTCAGTATAACCACATAAAGAGAAATTGGAGCCCTTGGGATACCAGTGACCAAAGTTGGGGGAATGAACTAAATATCGAAAGATCCTCTTGACCGCCACTAAATGGCTTTCTTTAGGAGTTGCTTGATACCTTGCACACACTCCCACACTCAACACAATATCGGGTCTAGATGCGCAGAAGTAAAGAAGAGAGCCGATCACGGACCGGTATACCGTTTGGTCCACATCTTTACCATGAGGGTTGAGTTCGAAATGACACTTTGTTTGCATCGGAGTAGCGACACCATTTAGATCCGTCATCTTGAATCTCTTGAGCATGTCTTGGATGTACTTTGCTTGATTAATAAAGGTTCCTTCTCTTAGTTGCTTGATCTCGAATCCAAGAAAGAACCGTAATTCCCCCATCATAGACATCTCAAACCTGTCAGTCATAAGCTTTGAAAATTCATCGTTAAAAGCTTTGTTAGTAGAACCAAAAATGATATCGTCTACATATAGTTGGCATACGAAGAGCTCCCCCTTAACCTTCTTAGTAAAAAGAGTGGGGTTGATTTGCCCAACTTCGAAGCCACGATATAACAAAAGCTCTTTAAGGTGCTCATACCACGCACGTGGGGGCTTGTTTAAGGCCATAGAGTGCCTTATCGAGTTTGTAGAATGGTCTAGGAAGTTAGGATCCTCAAACCCCGGGGGTTGCTTTACGTATACCAACTCATGTAGAGGACCGTTAAGGAAGGCACTCTTGACGTCCATTTGCTGCAACTTAAAATTGTTATGAGCAGCATAAGCAAGTAGGATACAGATGGACTCAAGGCGAGCCACAGGAGCATAAGTCTTGCCAAAGTCGATGCCCTCAACTTGTGAGTAACCTTGTGCTACAAGTCATGCCTTGTTCCTCACAACAATGCCATTCTCATCCTGCTTGTTCTTGAAAATCCACTTGGTGCCGATAACATTGCGGCACTCTTTGGGTTTCTCCACTAGTTTCTAGACTTTGTTGCACTCGAAATTATTCAATTCTTCATGCATAGCAACAACCCAGTCTGGGTCTTCAAGAGCTTCAAAGACCTTCTTAGGTTCCACCATGGAGATATGAGCTTGATGCTCACCAAAACTGGCCAATTCTCTTCTAGTAGACACCCTTCGTCGAAGATCACCAACAACCTTGTCGAGAGTGTGACCCCTCAACTCAAGGTTACGATCAGCCCGAGCCTTGTGATGAAGTTCAATAAGTTTGTTGTCTCTTGGTGCAGGAGATTCATCACTTGAGTCTTCATTGGAGGCATTTTCTCCACCTTGATCAATACCTGGATCATCAGTAGCAGGTGGTGGAGATGCATGCCCTTGAGGTGAGTCCGTAGCCATAACAGGAGGCTACAGAACTAGAGAGTCCGGGCCGGATAATCCGGCTGATGAAGTGGCCGGATAATCCGGCCTGGGAGGACTTGCAGCAGCATCACCAGGAAGCCTGGGACTTGCTTGACCTGGCGAGGAGCCGGATAATCCGGGGTCAGCCAGAAAATCCGGCCTGGAGCTTGTGTTGATATCTTCACCACCAGGAGCTGCATGGACAGCTAGAGCGGGGTGGCCGGATAATCTGGTATCCACCGGGAAATCCGGCCTGGAGCTTTCTGGAGCATCTTGACCTTCAGCAGTTGATGGAGATGGTGTAGAAGTTGCCCCCGTGGTTGGAGCATGTTGCGTATGTGTATATGAGGGCTCTATATGAGTAGAGCATTGTCCTTCCTGGTCCACCACAAGGGGTTCCTCAATGGGGCGGAAGAATCCCACGCCCATTATTCTTATGGCATCTTGGGGTATTTCAACATCTGCATCACAAACACCAACTTGCTCTGCACGGGAACCGTCATTTTCCTCGAACACCACACTACAAGATTCTACGACAGTTCCAGAGAGCTTATTGTAGACTCTATAAGTGTGGGATTTGGCACCATAACCAACAAAAATACCTCCTAGAGCCTTAGATTCAAACTTAGATAAACGAACTCCTTTAATAAGAAAGAAACACTTACACCCAAATACCCGAAAGTATGAGATGTTTGGCTTGTTACTAGTAAGTATTTCATACGGAGTCTTGTCCAAAATCTTGCGGAGGTATAACCGGTTGGATGAATCACAAGCAGTAGAGATTGCTTCAGCCCAGAAGTTATATGGAGATTTGAATTCGGCCAACATTGATCTTGCCATGTCCATTAGAGTCCGATTCTTCCTCTCGGCTACACCATTTTGTTGAGTGGTGTATGCAGCGGAATATTGATGTCTTATCCCCTCTTCACTTAGAAACTCATTTAAGGTGTAGTTCTTGAACTCCGAGCCGTTATCACTCCTTATAGCCAGAATGGGGACGTTGTGTTGACGTTGAACCTCGTTGGCGAAGTCGATGACAGTTTGTTGAGTTTCACTCTTCAACTTGAAGAAATAAACCCAAGTGTATCTAGAGTAATCATAAACAATCACTAGACAATACTTCTTCCCACAGAGGCTTGCATGAGATGGAGGTCCGAAGAGGTCCACATGAAGGAGCTCCAAGATCCTTTTTGAAGAGATAATGGTTTTCCTTCGATGAGGTGAATCATGCATTTTCCCTTCAACACACGCCCTGCAAACACGATCTTTGGCAAAAGAGACATTTTCTTTTAGTCCAAGAATGTGGCCACCCTTGTGCAGACTTTGCAAATTTCTCATATTGACGTGGCCTAGTCGGCGATGCCATAGCCGACCCGCATCAGCCTTTCCGAAAAGACACATCGGACCTGTAGTGGTTTTCCCCGAAAAGTCTACCACGTACAGGTCGTTTTCGACATATCCCACGAAAGAAACTTTTAGAGACTTGCTCCACAAGAGTACCACCAAATCAGCATCAATGTAAACTGCAAAGCCCATCTTACCAAGGGCACAAACAGAAAGTAAGTTATACCCGAGGGTCTCAAAAAGCATGACGTCCACGAGAGAGATATCGTGAGCCACCACAACTTTGCCGAGACCCAATACCTCAGATTTTGACTTGTCACCATAGGAGACGGTAATGTGATCAAGGTTCGGCCGCATCTCCATGATGATCTCCTTGCTTCCGGTCATATGACTCGTACAACCGCTATCGAGTACCCATTTAGAACCACCATAAGCATAGCCCTGCAAGAAAATTACTTCTTGGTTTTAGGTACCCATTTTTCAATGGGTCCTCTCATGTTAGTAACAAGGGTCTTGGGAACCCAAATAGACCAAGGAATGTACCAATCATAAGGCCCTACATAACTAGCATAAACATCACCATACGAATCACAATATAGTTCGAAGTTAGGATTGTTGATCCCTGCAAAACCATCATAATTAGTCTTGTCATTGGTAATGTTGCTAGTCTTTGATTGAGCAGTCTTGTTCTTCTTTCTCTTTATCTTGGGTATGTAACCAAGACCTTCTTTACTGTTGTTTGTCCTTTGCCTGCTCAGTATCTCATCAATAACCCCTTTACCTTTGTGTTGAGAACTCCTTGCAAGATCTTCTTTTCCAAAGGATGAAGATGAGGTACTTGGTACATTATACCGTTTCAATTGAGTTTGGAGCTGGTCATGAGACTCATTTAGAGTAGAATGATCACTCTTCAATGCCTTGTGAGCACTTTCAAGATCATCAAACTTCTCCAAAAGTCTAGCATGAACAGCCCCAAAATCAATCTTTTCTTTCTTTAGTTTCTTTACCTTGGCAAGGGCATGGTCACGTTCTTTAATGAGCTGAGCTACAGCTTCTTCTTGTGACTCCTCTAGGGATTCGAGTCTTTCTTCCAAAGAAACTCGAGTTTCCTCTTCCTCTTCCAAGGCATTCTTCAAAGAGGCTATCTCCAAAGCATCTTCTCTTTCAATTCTACCCTTTTCTTCAAGGAGATCTTTGGCTCGAGCAAGTTGACTCATAAGAGTATCAAAATGGAGTTTGTGATCACCTTGTAGGTTAGTGAAAAAAGTATCCAAGGCAATAACTTTTCATTTCAAGACTGTCATGATCATCCATATCCAAAATTATGTTAGTCTTAGAAAATGAGGAGTTAGAAGTCAATACCTCGGATCCTCTTGCCATTAGGCAAGTGGCGTTGTTGTTGATGGCGTTCTCGTTCGGCGAGTCGAAGAGAGAGGAGGGAGTCTATGTGGTGGCTATAGCAGCCACTTCACGGGAACTATCATCATCCTCTTCATCTTCACTTGCGGAGGAGTATTCCTCTTGAGCTACAAGGACCATCTTGGGTTGCTTCTTGAAAGGACCATTCTTCTTAGCAAATGGCTTCTTCTTAGGAACTTTGGATTTCTCTTTGAGAATGAGCCTGCCACCATTGTCTTCTCTATTTTCATAAGGACACTCGGCTACAAAGTGCAGTCTATCTCCACAGTTGAAGCAAGTTCTCAATCTTGGGCCACTTTCTCTTCTTCCATTTGACCTGTTCTTGCGCTCAAGTTCAGACTTGGCTTTGGCAGGGTCCTTCCAAAAGTTCCTTGCATAGAATGCCATGTACTCACCATGAGCACATTTGACCTCATCGGGGCAGTCCATGGATATCCTCTGAAATGCTCCTTCATCATCCTCTTGCTCAACAACATTGGCTTTGAGAGCCAGATTGACACCCTTTTGCATTCCAATGGCTCGAGCACGGGCATCTTCAGCATTCTTTGCTTCCACTTTGAATGATGCCATTTCTTGCATGACTTCATTGGATGTCATTTGATGATATTTGTGTCTACCTTGCAATCTCTTCAAATCCATCAGTTTTAAAGGCATTAAGGCACTCACATACTTCCTTTTTATCCATGCATCATCAATGTGAGTGGCCCCATGCTTCCGAAATGTTGTTGCGATGCCCTTGAGTCTTCTATACATGTCCTCATGGTTTTCACCATCCAACATGTAAAATCCCTCAGCTTCGTTACTAAGGGCATCATACCGGTTTCTTCTCATGCTTTCATTTCGAAAAAAAAGGTCCGTAAGAGCATCCCACGCCTCTTTAGCCGGGTTGAGATGTTTAATGTGTGGCATGTCCTTGGGACCCACACCCATCTGTATCATGTGGAGAGCAGTGGAATTCAACTGGCTATCCACAATTTCCCTTCTTGTTAGATTGGTTTGATCTCCAACATGAAGACCTTCTTCAATGATCCTCCACAATTCAATAGAGGAGCTGCAAACATGAGATTTCATTAGAAATTGCCATTGGTTAAAAGAAGATGCAGTGAGCTTGGGTGGATCACCCCTATTGTTTATATGAGGATGAGGGATAGGTGGGTCGGGGGAATATACGTGGTGAACCTCACTATATTCCTCCTTGCCACTTCCCTTTTTGGAGGTGGAACCATTTAGTTTTTCACCTTCCACATCATCATCCTTAGATCCGGTGTTACCCTTTTCCTTAGATGATGGTGAGGGAGCCTCATAGGAGGATGGCGATGGGGCTATGGATGATGTAAGGCGAGCAATCATTTGATTCATCTCCTCCATCTTGGCCTCGAAGGATTTCAACAAGGTTGTTTCCAACGACTTGAGATCATCCATTGTGACCTTATCCACAGCCTCATTTCCATCATCACTGGTACCCATACTACTCTTAGGAGGTTAAGCCCGAATTAAGAGCCGGGACTCTGATACCAATTGAAATGGATCGTATGGGCACCTAGAAGGGGCGGTGAATAGGTGCTACACCAATTTTTCATTCTTTTTCAATTTTAGGCTTAGCACAAAGGTAAATTCTCTAGATAAACTAATGTGTGGAATTTCCCTATATGCAAACCTATCTACTAGCGAGTAAGGAGCGAGTGGAAGAGGAACGAGTGAACCAAAGTGAAGCACGCGGAGACACAGGATTTGTTTGACCGCAGTTCCTTCCTTGTTAAGGGAAGTACGCCTGTGCTGGAGGGGTGGGCGGTACTAAGACCACCATGCCACAAAAGGCCTCACCCTGTTCTCCGATGGATATCGCCACAACATGCCTGATCCAAATTCACTATATGTACCCTTCGAGGCGGGCACCGACGCCTTTACACAACTAGCGGGGCAACAACTCCACAACAACTTGGAGGCTCCCGAAGTGACAACAAGCTGCCACAAGAACAAAGTTGTCAAATACAATAACACGATCTAGGTATTAACGAGAATACTAGATCAGGGATTTCTCCAAGTGAATGTAGAGGAGTTGGAGCGCTTGATTCTTGATATTGATGATGAACTTCTCCTCCTTAAATTCCACCAAAGATCAAGACCTTAGGGTGGTTGAAGTGGGAGATTGAGATTTAGAGCTCTTGCACAGGGTCTGGTCAAATTCGAATGAATCAAGAGTTCTGGACGTTGGGGAAGAAGGTACGATACCCCTTCCAAAAACCAGCCGTTGCACTTTGGGGGCGGATTATCCGCCCAAGTGAGGGCAGATTATCCGGTTCACGGAAACTCCGCCTGACTCGAATATCCGGCAGAAAATCCGCCTCTCCGAAGCGTCGCTAAAGCTTGCCCTTGATCAACTTCTGGGGGGCGGATTATCTGGCCCTATGCGAAGGCCAGATTATCCGGCCTGGGGAAGAAAAACCGCCCTAGTTCGGATTTTTCGGTAGAAAATCCGACCGGATACCAAGCGACGCGCCTTGGCTCCTTTTGCTCGAAAACTGGGGGCCGGATTATCCGGCCCTTGTGAAACCAGGATTATCGGGCCTGGGGAGGAAAAACCGCCCTAGTTCGGATTTTCCGGGAGAAAATCTGACTGGACACAGAGCGACGCGCCTTGGCTTCCTTGAGAGATGAGGTAGGCCGGATTATACGGCCCTTGGAGGGGCGGATTATCCGGCCCCCCTCAAAACTTCCTGCACACTTAGCACACATGAAAAGTCTCCATAGTATTGTTATCTAACACGCAAAAAATAGGAAAACATGAAATGTTCTTTCACACTGGTGGATCCATGTGTGGTCTTTGGGAAGAACACACATGCAATAACAGTGGTGATATGTGGTCTGTGAGAAGAACACACATCCAATGACTCTAGCTGTGGTTCATGAAAATAGCAGACATGCAATGACACTGGTGGATCCATGTGTGATTCATGGGAAGAACACACATGCAATCACACTAGGTGGATCCATGTGTGGTTTGTGAGAAAAAGAACCATGCAATGACACTGGTGGATCCATGTGTGTTTCATGGGAAGAACACACATGCAATGACTCTCGTGATATGTGGTTTGTGAAAAGAACAGACATGCAATGACTCTAGCTGTGGTTAATGAGAAGAGCAGACATGCAATGGCACTGGTGGATCCATGTGTGGTTTGTGAGATGAACACACATGCAATGACACTAGGTGTGGTTCATGATATGGTTTGTAAGAAGAACACACATGCAATGACTCTAGCTGTGGTTCATGAAAAGAAAACACATGCAATGACACTGGGTGGATCCATGTGTGGTCTGTGGTAATAACACACATGCAATGACACTGGTGGATCCATGTGTGGTCTGTGGGAAGAACACACATGCAATGACTCTGGTGATATGTGGTTTGTGAAAAAAATAGACATGCAATGACTCTAGCTATGGTTAATGAGAACAGCAGACATGCAATGACACTGGTGGATCCATGTGTGGTTAATGAGAAGAACACACATGCAATGACACTGGGTGTGGTTCATGATATGGTTTGTAAGAAGAACACACATGGAATGACTCTAGATGTGGTTCATGAAAAGAGCAGACATGCGATGACTCTAACTGTGGTTCATGAAAAGAGCAGACCTGCGATGCCACCAGTGGATCCATGTGTGGTCTATGAGATGAACACACATGCAATTGCACCGGTAGATCCTTACGTGGTTTGTGAGAATAACACACATGCAATGGCACTGGTGGATCCATGTGTGGTTCAGAGGAAGAACACACATGCAATGACACAGGTGATATGTGGTCTGTGGGAAGAACACACATGCAATGACTCTGGTGATATCTGGTTTGTGAAAAGAACATACATGCAATGACTCAAGCTATGGTTAATGAAAAGAGCAGACATGCAATGACACCGGTGGATCCATGTCTGGTTAATGAGAAGAACACACATGCAATGACACTGGGAGTGGTTCATGATATGGTTTGTGAGAAGAACACACATGCAATGACACTGGTGGATCCATGTGTGGTCTGTTAGAAGAACACACATGCAATGACACTAGGTGTCGTTCATGATATGGTTTGTGAGAAGAACACACGTGCAATGAGACTGGTGGATCCATGTGTGGTCTTTGGGAAGAACACATATGCAATGACACTGGTGATAGGTGGTCTGTGAGAAGAACACACGTCGAATGACTCTAGCTGCGGTTCATGAAAAGAGCAGACATGCAATGACACTGGTGGATCCATGTGTGGTTCATGGGAAGAACACACATGCAATGACACTGGGTGGATCCATGTGTGGCTTGTGAGAAGAACACACATGCAATGACACTGGTGGATCCATGTGTGGTTCATGGGAAGAACACACATGCAATGACTCTGGTGATATGTGGTTAGTGAAAAGAAGACATGCAATGACTCTAGGTGTGGTTAATGAGAAGAGCAGACATGCAATGACACCGGTGGATCCATGTGTGGTTTGTGAGAACAACACACATGCAATGACACTGGGTGTGGTTCATGATATGGTTTGTAAGAAGAACACACAAGAAATGAGTCTAGCTGTGGTTAATGAAAAGAACACACATGCAATGACACTGGGTGGATCCATGTGTGGTCTGTGGGAAGAACACACATGCAATGACACTTTGGATCCATGTGTGGTCTGTGGGAAGAACACACATGCAATGAGACTGGTGGATCCATGTGTGGTTCATGGGGAGAACACACATGCAATGACACCGGTGATATGTGGTTTGTGAGAAGAACACACATGTAATAACTCTAGTTGTGGTTCATGAATAGACCAGACATGCAATGACACTGGTGGATCCATGTGTGGTTCATGGGAAGAGCAGACATGCAATGACTCTGGTGGATCCATGTGTGGTATGTGGGAAGAACACACATGCAATGACACTGGGTGGATCTATGTGTGGTCTGTGGGAAGAACACACATGCAATGACACTGGTGGATCCATGTGTGGTCTGTGGGAAGAACACACATGCAATGACACAGGTGATATGTGGTTTGTGATAAGAACACACATGCAATGACTCTAGCTGTGGTTCATGAAAAGAGCAGACATGCGATGGCACTGGGTGGATCCACGTGTGGTTTGTGAGAAGAACACACATGCAATGACACCGGTGGATCCATGTGTGGTTCATGTGAATAACACACATGCAATGACTCTGGTGATATGTGGTTTGTGAAAAGAACAGACATGCAATGACTATAGCTGTGGTTAATGAGAAGAGTAGACATGCAATCACACCGGTGGATCCATGTGGGGTTAATGAGAAGAACACACATGCAATGACACTAGGTGTGGTTCATGATATGGTTTGTGAGAAGAACACGCATGCAATGACTCTAGCTGTGGTTCATGGGAAGAACACACATGCAATGACACTGGGTGGATCCATGTGTGGTCTGTGGGAAGAACACACATGCAATGACACTGGTGGATCCATGTGTGGTCTGTGGGAAGAACACAAATGCAATGACACAGGTGATATGTGGTCTGTGAGAAGAACACACATGCAATGACTCTAGCTGTGGTTCATGAAAAGAGCAGACATGCGATGACACTGGTGGATCCATGTGTGGTTCATGGGAAGAACACACATGCAATGACACTGGTGGATCCATGTGTGGTCTGTGTGAAGAACACACATGCAATGACTCTGGTGATATGTGGTTTGTGAAAAGAACAGACATGCAATGACTCTAGCTGTGGTTAATGAGAAGAGCAGACATGCAATGACACCGGTGGATCCATGTGTGGTTAATGAGAAGAACACACATGCAATGACACTGGGTGTGGTTCATGATATGGTTTGTAAGAAGAACACACATGCAATGACTCTAGCTATGGTTCATGAAAAGAGCAGACATGCGATGACTCTAACGGTGGTTCATGAAAAGAGTAGACCTGCGATGCCACCGGTGGATCCATGTGTGGTCTATGAGAGGAACACACATGCAATTACACCGGTGGATCCTTACGTGGTTTGTGAGAATAACACACATGCAATGACACAGGTGATAAGTTGTATGTGGGAAGAACACACATGCAATGACTCTGGTGATATATGGTTTGTGAAAATAACCGACATGCAATGACTCTAGCTGTGGTTAATGAAAAGAGCAGACATGCAATGACACCGGGGGATCCATGTGGGGTTAATGAGAAGAACACACATGCAATGATACTAGGTGTGGTTCATGATATGGTTTGTGATAAGAACACACATGCAATGACACTGGTGGATCCATGTGTGGTCTTTGGGAAGAACACACATGCAATGACACTAGTGATATGTGGTCTGTGAGAAGAACACACATCCAATGACTCTAGCTGTGGTCCATGAAAAGAGCAGACATGCAATGACACTGGTGGATCCAAGTGTGGTTCATGGGAAGAACACACATGCAATGACACTGGGTGGATCCATGTGTGGTTTGTGAGAAGAACACACGTGTAATGACACTGGTGGATCCATGTGTGGTTCATGGGAAGAACACACATGCAATGACTCCGGTGATATGTTGTTAGTGAAAAGAAGAGACATGCAATGACTCTAGCTATGGTTAATGAGAAGAGCAGACATGCAATGACACCGGTGGATCCATGTGTGGTTTGTGAGAAGAACACACATGCAATGACACTAGGTGTGGTTCATGATATGGTTTGTAAGAAGAACACGCATGCAATGACTCTAGCTGTGGTTCATGAAAAGAACACACATGCAATGACACTGGGTGGATCCATGTGTGGTCTGTGGGAAGAACACACATGCAATGACACTGGTGGATCCATGTGTGGTCTGTGGGAAGAACACACATGCAATGACACTTGTGGATCCATGTGTGGTTCATGGGGAGAACACACATGCAATGACACCGTTGATATGTGGTTTGTGAGAAGAACACACATGTAATGACTCTAGTTGTGGTTCATGAAAAGAGCAGACATGCAATGACACTAGTGGATCCATGTGTGGTTCATGGGAAGAGAAGACATGCAATAACTCTGGTAGATCCATGTGTGGTATGTGGGAAGAACACACATGCAATGACACTTGGTGGATCCGTCTGTGGTCTATGGGAAGAACACACATGCAATGACACTGGTGGATCCATGTGTGGTCTGTGGGAAGAACACACATGCAATGACACAGGTGATATGTGGTCTGTGATAAGAACACACATGCAATGACTCTAGCTGTGGTTCATGAAAAGAGCAGACATGCGATGGCACTGGGTGGATCCACGTGTGGTTTGTGAGAAGAACACACATGCAATGACACCGGTGGATCCATGTGTGGTTCATGTGAATAACACACATGCAATAACTCTGGTGATATGTGGTTTGTGAAAAGAACAGACATGCAATGACTATAGCTGTGGATCCATGTGGGGTTAATGAGAAGAACACACAAGCAATGACACTGGGTGTGGTTCATGATATGGTTTGTGAGAAGAACACGCATGCAATGACTCTAGCTGTGGTTCATGGGAAGAACACACATGCAATGACACTGGGTGGATGCATGTGAGGTCTGTGGGAAGAATACACATGCAATGACACTGGTGGATCCATGTGTGGTCTGTGGGAAGAACACAAATGCAATGACACAGGTGATATGTGGTATGTGAGAAGAACACACATGCAATGACTCTAGCTGTGGTTCAAGAAAAGAGCAGACATGCGATGACACTGGTGGATCCATGTGTGGTTCATGGGAAGAACACACATGCAATGACACTGTTGGATCCATGTGTGGTCTGTGGGAAGAACACACATGCAATGACTCTAGTGATATGTGGTTTGTGAAAAGAACAGACATGCAATGACTGTAGATATGGTTAATGAGAAGAGCAGACATGCAATGACACCGGTGGATCCATGTGTGGTTAATGAGAAGAACACACATGCAATGACACTAGGTGTGGTTCATGAGATGGTTTGTAAGAAGAACACAGATGCAATGACTCTAGCTGTGGTTCATGAAAAGAGCACACATGCGATGACTCTAACTGTGGTTCATGAAAAGAGTAGACCTGCGATGCCACCGGTGGATCCATGTGTGGTCTATGAGAGGAACACACATGCAATTACACCGGTGGATCCTTACGTGGTTTGTGAGAATAACACACATGCAATGACACTGGTGGATCCATGTGGTCTGTGGAAGAACACACATGCAATGACACAGGTGATAAGTGGTCTGTGGGAAGAACACACATGCAATGACTCTGGTGATATGTGGTTTGTGAAACGAACAGACATGCAATGACTCTGGCTGTGGTTAATGAAAAGAGCAGACATGCAATGACACCGGTCGATCCATGTGGTGTTAATGAGAAGAACACACATGCAATGACACTGGGTGTGGTTCATGATATGGTTTGTGATAAGAACACACATGCAATGACACTAGTGGATCCATGTGTGGTCTGTGAGAAGAACACACATGCAATGACACTAGGTGTGGTTCATGATATGGTTTGTGAGAATAACACACATGCAATGACACTGGTGGATCCATCTATGGTCTTTGGGAAGAACACACATGCAATGACACTGGTGATATGTGGTCTGTGAGAAGAACACACATCCAATGACTCTAGCTGTGGTTCATGAAAAGAGCAGACATGCAATGACACTGGTGGATCCATGTGTGGTTCATGGGAAAAACACACAAGCAATGACACTAGGTGGATCCATGTGTGGTTTGTGAGAAGAACACACATGCAATGACACTGGTGGATCCATGTGTGGTTCATGGGAAGAACACACATGCAATGACTCTGGTGATATGTGGTTAATGAAAAGAACATACATGCAATGACTCTAGCTGTGGTTAATGAGAAGAGTAGACATGCAATGACACCGGTGGATCCATGTGTGGTTTGTGAGAAGAACACACATGCAATGACACTGGGTGTTGTTCATGATATGGTTTGTAAGAAGAACACACATGCAATGACTCTAGCTGTGGTTCATGAAAAGAGCAGACATGCAATGACACTGGTGGATCCATGTGTGGTTCATGGGAAAAACACACAAGCAATGACACTAGGTGGATCCATGTGTGGTTTGTGAGAAGAACACACATGCAATGACACTGGTGGATCCATGTGTGGTTCATGGGAAGAACACACATGCAATGACTCTGGTGATATGTGGTTAATGAAAAGAACATACATGCAATGACTCCATGTGTGGTTAATGAGAAGACATGCAATGACACCGGTGGATCCATGTGTGGTTTGTGAGAACAACACACATGCAATGACACTGGGTGTGGTTCATGATATGGTTTGTAAGAAGAACACACAAGAAATGAGTCTAGCTGTGGTTAATGAAAAGAACACACATGCAATGACACTGGGTGGATCCATGTGTGGTCTGTGGGAAGAACACACATGCAATGACACTTTGGATCCATGTGTGGTCTGTGGGAAGAACACACATGCAATGAGACTGGTGGATCCATGTGTGGTTCATGGGGAGAACACACATGCAATGACACCGGTGATATGTGGTTTGTGAGAAGAACACACATGTAATAACTCTAGTTGTGGTTCATGAATAGACCAGACATGCAATGACACTGGTGGATCCATGTGTGGTTCATGGGAAGAGCAGACATGCAATGACTCTGGTGGATCCATGTGTGGTATGTGGGAAGAACACACATGCAATGACACTGGGTGTATGTGTAGTGGGAAGAACACACATGCAATGACACTGGTGGATCCATGTGTGGTTCATGGGAAGAACACAAATGCGATGACACTGGTGGATATGTGGTTTGTGATAAGAACACACATGCAATGACTCTAGCTGTGGTTCATGAAAAGAGTAGACATGCAATGGCACGGGTGGATCCACGTGTGGTTTGTGAGAAGAACACATGCAATGACACCGGTGGATCCATGTGGTTCATGTGAATAACACATGCAATGACTCTAGTGATATGTGGTTTGTGAAATAACACACATGCAATGACTATATGTGGTTAATGAGAGAAGAGTACACATGCAATGACAATGTGGATCCATGTGGGTTAATGAGAGAAGACACATGCAATGACACTAGGTGTGGTTCATGATATGGTTTGTGAGAAG
Source organism: Avena insularis (assembly GCA_023614405.1). Classification (NCBI taxonomy): domain Eukaryota; kingdom Viridiplantae; phylum Streptophyta; class Magnoliopsida; order Poales; family Poaceae; genus Avena; species Avena insularis. Next base: position 215,226 of record JAJUPC010000146.1, on the reverse strand, counting down.
AACACACATGCAATGACTCTAGGTGTGGTTCATGGGAAGAACACACATGCAATGACACCGGTGGATCCACGTGTGTCTTGTGGGAAGAAGACACATGCAATGACATGGGTGGATCCATGTGTGGTCTGTGAAGAACACAAATGCAATGACACAGGTGATATGTGGTTTGTGAGAAGAACACACATGCAATGACTCTAGCTGGTTCATGAAAAGAGCAGACATGCGATGACAGAGGTGGATACATGTGTGGTTCATGGTAAGACCAGAAATGCAATAACCCTGGTGGATCCATGTGTGGTGTGTGGGAAGAACACACATGCAATGACACTGAGCTATGTGGTTTGTGAAAAGAGCACACATGCAATGACTCTAGCTGTGGTTAATGAGAAGAGCACATGCAATGACACCGTGGATCCATGTGTGGTTAATGAGAAGAACACACATGCAATGACACGGGGATTCATGATATGGTTTGTAAGAAGAACACACATGCAATGACTCCATGTGTGGTTCATGAGAACACACATGCAATGACTCAGTGTGGTTCATGAAAAGAACACACATGCAATGACACCGTGGATCCATGTGTGGTTTGTGAAAGGAACACACATGCAATGATCCTCTACGTGGTTTGTGAGAAGAGAACACACATGCAATGACACTGGTGGATCCATGTGGTTCAGAGAACACACATGCAATGACACGGTGGATCCATAAGTGGTATGTGGGAAGAACACACATGCAATGACACTAGTGATATATGGTTGTGAAAAGAAGACACACATGCAATGACTCTAGATCCATGTGGTTAATGAAAAGAACAGACATGCAATGACACTGTGGATCCATATGGTTTGTGATAAGAACACACATGCAATGACACTGTGGATCCATGTGTGGTCTTTGGGAAAAGAACACACATGCAATGACACTAGTGGATATGTGGTCTGTGAAAAGAAGACACATCCAATGACTCTATGTGGTCCATGAAAAGAGCACACATGCAATGACACCGGTGGATCCATATGTGGTTCATGGGAAAACACACATGCAATGACACCGGGTGGATCTATGTGTGGTTTGTGAGAAGAACACATGCAATGACACCGGTGGATCCATGTGGTTCATGGAGAACACACATGCAATGACACTGTGATCCATATGTGGTATGTGAAAAGAACACACATGCAATGACTCTATTGTGGTTAATGAAAAGAACACACATGCAATGACACTGTGGATCCATGTGGTTTCATGAGAACACACATGCAATGACACTGTGTTCATGATCACATGCAATGACGTGGTTCATGAAGAACACATGCAATGACACTGTGGATCCATATGTGGTATGGGAAAAGAACACATGCAATGACTCTAGTGATGTGTGGTTTGTAAAAGAACACACATGCAATGACACTGGTGGATCCATGTGTGGTTTGTGGAAGAACACACATGCAATGACACTGGTGGATCCATATGGTATGTGAAAAGAACACACATGCAATGACTCATGTGGTTAGTAAAAGAACACACATGCAATGACACGGGATCCATGTGGTCTCAGAAGAACACACATGCAATGACACTAGATGTGGTCTATGAAGAGAACACACATGCAATGATTCTGTGGATCCATGTGTGGTATGAAAAGAACACACATGCAATGACACTGTTGTATGTAAGAAGAACACACATGAAATGAGTCTAGCCATGTGGTTAATAAAAAGAACACACATGCAATGACACTGTGGATCCATGTGTGGTGTGGGAAGAACACACATGCAATGACTTGTCCATGTTGGTAAAAAGAACACACATGCAATGACATCGGTGGATCCATGTGTGGTCTCATGGGAAGAACACACATGCAATGACACCAAGAACACACATTTCAATGACACTGTGGATCCATATGTGGTTTGTGAGAAGAACACACATGCAATGACTCTAGTTGTTGTTAGTAAAGAACACACATGCAATGACACTCAGGATCCATGTGGTCTCAAAGAGAACACACATGCAATGACACTGTGGATCCATATGTTGTGAAAAGAACACACATGCAATGACATCGGTGGATCTTGTTGTTAGAAAAAGAACACATGCAATGACATCAGGATCCATGTGTGGTCTTCAAGAGAACACACATAACACACATGCAATGACACCAAGTGATCCATATGTGGTATGTGAAAAGAACACACATGCAATGACTCTAGCTTGTTGTTAGTAAAAGAACACACATGCAATGACACTAGGATCCATGTGTGGTCTTCAAGAGAACACACATGCAATGACACTGATCCATATGTGGTGAAAAGAACACACATGCAATGACTCTAGTTGTTGTTAGTAAAAGAACACACATGCAATGACACCGGTGGATCCATGTGGTTAAAGAAGAACACACATGCAATGACACTGGTGGATCTAGATGTGGTTAATGAGAAGAACACACATGCAATGACATGTGGATCCATATGTGGTATGTGAGAAGAACACACATGCAATGACTCTAGTTGTTGTTAAAAAGAACACATGCAATGACACTGGATCCATGTGGTCTTTAGAGAACACACATTTCAATGACACTGTGGATCCATATGTGGTCTGTGAAAAGAACACACATGCAATGACTCAGCTTGTTGTTAGTAAAAGAACACACATGCAATGACATCAGGATCCATGTGTGGTTAAAGAGAACACATGCAATGACATCTTCGTCACCCCTGTGGTTAATGGGGAAGAACACACATGCAATGACACTGTGTATGTGGTTTGTAAAAGAGCACACATGCAATGACACTGTGTTAGGTTTGTGAAAAGAACACATGCAATGACACCGGTGGATCCATATGTGGTGTGTGAAAAGAAACACATGCAAATGATCCAGTGTTAATGAAAAGAACACACATGCAATGACACGGTGTAGGATCCATGATGTGGTTTGTAAAAGAACACACATGCAAATGACTCCTAGTTGTGGTTAGTAAAAGAGCACACATGCAATGACTAATCGGGATCCATGTGTCTTAGAAGAGAACACATGCAATGACACCTGTGATCCATATGTGGTATGTAAAAGAACACATGCAATGACACCGTTGTTGTTAGTAAAAAGAACACACATGCAATGACACTGGATCCATGTGTGGTCTCAAGAGAACACACATGCAATGACACAGTGGATCCATATGTGAAAAGAACACACATGCAATGACTCCAGCTTGTATAAAAGAACACACATGCAATGACATCAGTGGATCCATGTGTGGTCTTGGAAGAACACACATGCAATGACTCTAGCTAGATATAATGAGAAGAACACACATGCAATGACACCGGTGGATCCATATGTGATTGTGAAAAGAATACACATGAAATGACACCGTGTGGATCTAGTTGTTGTTAGTAACAAGAACACACATGCAATGACACTGTGGATCCATGTGTGGTCTCTCAAGAGAACACACATGCAATGACACCGTGGATCCATATGGTGGGCGTAAAAAGAGCACATGCAAATGACAATGGTTGTTGTTACTAAAAAGAAATGTCATTACGCATGACACTCAGTGGATCCACATGGTATGTGAAAAGAACACACATGCAATGACTCTAGATGTTGTTAGTAAAAAGAACACACATGCAATGACATCAGGATCCATGTGGTCTCAAGAGAACACACATGCACGACTTATATTATAGTAAAAGAGCATTATGCAATCGACACTGTGGATCCATATGTGGTATGTGAAAAGAACACACATGCAATGACTCCAATTGTTGTTAGTAAAAAGAACACACATGCAATGACACTGGTGGATCCATGTGTGTTCTCAAGGAAGAACACACATGCAATGACTCTATCGTGGAAGAACACATGCAATGACACTGGTGGATCCATATGTGGTATGTGAAGTAATGACACCGGTGATATGTATTTGTGAGAAGAACACATGCATTGACCTAGTTGTTGTTAGTAAAAAGAACACACATGCAATGACACCGGTGGATCCATGTGTGGTTCTCAAGAGAACACACATTTCAATGACACGTGGATCCATATGTAAAAGAACACACATGCAATGACACTGTGGATCCATGTGGTCTCTGGAAGAGAACACACATGCAATGACTCTAGCTGTGGTTAATGAGAAGAACACACATGCAATGACACTGTGGATCCATATGTGATTGTGAAAAGAACACACATGCAATGACTTAGTTGTTGTTAGTAAAAGAACACACATGCAATGACATCTGGATCCATGTGGTCTCAAGAGAACACACACTGGTGGATCCATATGTCGTATGTGAAAAGAACAGCATGAAATGACCTTGTTGTTAGTAAAAAGAACACACATGCAATGACATCAGGATCCATGTGTGGTCTTCAAGAGAACACACATGCAATGCGTTAATGAGAAGAACACACATGCAATGACACTGTGGATCCATAGGTGGTATGTGAAAAGAACACACATGCAATGACTCCCAGTTGTTAGTAAAAGAACACACATGCAATGACATCAGGATCCATGTGTGGTCTCCAAGAGAACACACATTTCAATGACACTGTGTGGATCCATATGTGGTATGTAAAAGAACACACATGCAATGACTCCAGTTGTTAGTAAAAAGAACACACATGCAATGACATCAGGGATCCATGTGTGGTCTCTCAAGAGAACACACATGCAATGACTCTAGATGTGGTTAATGAGAAGAGCACACATGCAATGACACTAGTGGATCCATATGTGGTATGTGAAAAGAACACATGCAATGACTGTTGTTGTTAGTAAAAGAGCACACATGCAATGACACCGGTGGATCCATGTGTGATTCAAGAGAACACACAGAAAAGAACACACATGCAATGACACCGGTGGATCCATATGGTATGTGAAAAGAACACATGTAATGACTCAGGATTTAGTAAAAAAGAACACACATGCAATGACATCTGTGGATCCATGTATGGTCTCAAGAGAACATACATGCAATGACACTGTGGATCCATATGGTATGTGAAAAGAACACACATGCAATGACAATCTGTTGTTAGTAAAAAGAACACACATGCAATGACATCAGGATCCATGTGGTCTCTAAAGAGAACACATTTCAAATGACACTGTGGATCCATATGTGGTATGTGAAAAGAATACATGCAATGACCCAGTTGTTAGTAAAAGAACACACATGCAATGACATCGTGGATCCATGTGTGGTCTCAAGAGAACACACATGCAATGACTCCGGTGGATCCAAGTGGTATGAGAAGAACACACATGCAATGACTCTAGTTGTTGTTAGTAAAAGAACACACATGCAATGACATCAGGATCCATGTGTGGTCTCTCAAGAGAAACACACATGCAATGAATCTAGATGTTGTTAGTGAGAAGAACACACATTTCAATGACACTGTGGATCCATATGTGGTATGTGAAAAGAATACTCATGCAAATGACTCTCTAGTTGTTGTTAGTAAAAGAACACACATGCAATGACATCAGGATCCATGTGGTCTCAAGAGAACACACATTTCAATGACACTGTGGATCCATATGTATGAAAGAACACATGCAATGACTCTAGTTGTTGTTAGTAAAAGAACACACATGCAATGACATTGGATTCATGTGTCTCTCAAGAGAACACACATGCAATTCAATGGGATACCATGGTGGTATGTGAAAAGAACACACATGCAATGACAGTTGTTGTTAGTAAAAGAGCACACATGCAATGACATCTGTGGATCCATGTGTGGTCTCTCGAAGAGAACACACATTTTAATGACAAAGTGGATCCATATGTGGTGTGAAAAGAACACACATGCAATGACTTAGTTGTTGTTAGTAAAAAGAACACACATGCAATGACATCAGGATCCATGTGTGGTCTCAAGAGAACACACATGCAAATGACTCTAGCTATGGTTAATGAGAAGAACACACATTTCAATGACACTGTGGATCCATATGTGGTATGTGAAAAGAATATTCATGCAATGACTCTAGTTATTGTTAGTAAAAAGAACACACATGCAATGAGCCTGTGGATCCATGTGGTCTGAAAGAGAACACATGCAATGACACTGTGGATCCATATGTGGTATGTGAAAGAACACACATGCAATGACTCCAGTTGTAGTAAAAGAACACATGCAATGACAATGGGATCCATGTGTGGTCTCTCAAGAGAACACACATTTCAATGACACTGTGGATCCATATGTGGTATGTGAAAAGAACACACATGCAATGACTCTAGTTGTTACAGTAAAAGAACACACATGCAATGACATCTGGATCCATGTGGTCTGTGGAAGAGAACACACATGCAATGACTCTAGAGAAGAACACATTCATAATGACACTGTGGATCCATATGTGGTATGTGAAAAGAACACACATGCAATGACCTGGTTGTTGTTAGTAAAAAGAACACACATGCAATGACACTAGGATTCATGTGTGGTCTCAAGAGAACACACATTTCAATGACACTGTGGATCCACATGTCTATGTGAAAAGAACACATGCAATGACTCAGGATCCATACTTATTGTTAGTAAAAACACACATGTAATGACATCAGGATCCATGTGTGGTCTCAAGAGAACACACATGCAATGACTCTAATTGTGGTTAATGAGAAGAACACACATGCAATGACACTGTGGATCCATATGTGGATTGTGAAAAGAAACACATGCAATGACTCCGTTGTTGTTAGTAAAAAGAACACACATGCAATGACACTGTGGATCCATGTGTGGATTCTGAAGAGAACACACATTTAATGACACTGGTGGATCCATATGTGGTATGTGAAAAGAACACATGAAATGACTCAGTTGTTGTTAGTAAAAAGAACACACATGCAATGACACTGTGATCCATGTGGTCTCCAAAAGAACACACATGCAATCACTGGGTCAGGGTTAATGAGAAGAACACACATTTCAATGACACTGTGGATCCATGTGGTGGCGTGAAAAGGACACACATGCAATGACATCAGGATCCATGTGTGGTATCAAGAGAACACACATTTCAATGACACTTCAGATCCATATGGTATGTGAAAAGAACACACATGCAATGACTCAGTTGTTGTTAGTAAAAGAACACACATGCAATGACAACAGGATCCATGTGTGGTCTCTAAAGAGAACACACATGCAATGACTCTAACTGTTATGTGAAGAGAACACACATGTAATGACATCTGGATCCATGTGTGGTCTCTAAAGAGAACACACATTTCAATGACACTGTGGATCCATATGTGGTATGTCAAGAGAACACACATGCAATGACTCCAGTTGTTGTTAGTAAAAGAACACACATGCAATGACATCAGGGATCCATGTGGTCTCTAAGAGAACACACATGCAATGACTTCTATGGTTAAAAGAACACACATGCAATGACACTGTGGATCCATAGGTGGTATGTGAAAAGAACACATGCAATGACTCCGGTTGTTGTTAGTAAAAAGAACACACATGCAATGACACTGTGGATCCATGTGTGGTCTGTGAAGAGAACCCACATTTCAATGACGCTGGTGGATCCATATGTATGTGAAAAGAACACATGCAATGACTCAGTTGTTACTAAAAAGAACACACATGCAATGACATCAGTGGATCCATGTGGTCTCAAGAGAACATGCAATGACTCTAGATGTGGTTAATAGAGAAGAACACACATGCAATGACACTGTGGATCCATAGGTGGATTGTGAAAAGAACACACATGCAATGACTCCAGTTGTTGTTAGTAAAAAGAACACACATGCAATGACATCGTGGATCCATGTGGTCTCTAAAGAGAACACACATTTCAATGACACTGTGGATTCATATGTGGTATGTGAAAAGAACACATGAAATGACTCTAGTTGTTGTAAAAAAGAGCACACATGCAATGACATCAGTGGATCCATGTGATCTCTAAGAGAACATACATGCAATGACTCTAGGCCGTGGTTAATGAGAAGAACACACATGCAATGACACTAGTGGATCCAGTAGGTGGATGTGAAAAGAACACACATGCAATGACTCTTGTTGTTAGTAAAAAGAACACACATGCAATGACATCAGTGGATCCATGTGTGGTCTCCAAAGAGAACACACATTTCAATGACACTGGTGATCCATATGTGGTATGTGAAAAGAACAGTCATGCAATGACTCTAGTTGTTGTTAGTAAAAAGAACACACATGCAATGACACTGGTGGATTCATGTGTGGTCTGTGAAGAGAACACACATGCAATGACTCTAGCTATGGTTAATGAGAAGAACACACATGCAATGACACCGGTGGATCCATAGGTGGATTGTGAAAAGAACACACATGCAATGACTCGCTTGTTGTTAGTAAAAGAACACACATGCAATGACACTGTGGATCCATGTGTGGTCTCTAAAGAGAACACACATTTCAATGACACTAGTGGATCCATATGTGGTATGTGAAAAGAATAACATGAAATGACCTAGTTGTTGTTAGTAAAAAGAACACATGCAATGACATTAGGGATCCATGTGTGTGGTCTCAAGAGAACACACATGCAATGACACTGTGGATCCATATGTGTATGTGAAAAGAACACACATGCAATGACTCTAGTTGTTGTTAGTAAAAGAACACACATGCAATGACACTGGTGGATCCATGTGTGGTCTCCAAGAGAACACACATTTCAATGACACTATCCATATGTGGTATGTGAAAAGAACACACATGCAATGACTCTTGTTGTTAGTAAAAGAACACACATGCAATGACATCGGGATCTATGTGGTCTATGAAGAGAACACATTTCAATGACACTGTGATCCATATGTGGTATGTGAAAAGAACACACATGCAATGACTTAGTTGTTGTTAGTAAAAAGAACACACATGCAATGACATCAGGGATCCATGTGTGGTCTCTAAAGAGAACACACATTTCAATGACACTGTGGATCCATATGTGGTATGTGAAAAGAACACACATGCAATGACTCTAGTTGTTAGTAAAAAGAACACACATGCAATGACATCAGGATCCATGTGTGTTCTCAAGAGAACACACATGCAATGACTTCAATCTATGGTTAATGAGAAGAACACACATGCAATGACACTGTGGATCCATAGGTGGTATGTGAAAAGAACACACATGCAATGACTCTGGGCTTGTTAGTAAAAGAGAACACACATGCAATGACATCAGGATCCATGTGTGGTCTCCAAGAGAACACACATTTCAATGACACTGGATCCATATGTGGTGTGTGAAAAGAACACATGCAATGACTCTTGTTGTTAGTAAAAAGAACACACATGCAATGACATCTGGATCCATGTGTGGTCTCAAGAGAACACACATGCAATGACTCTAGCTGTGGTTAATGACAAGAACACACATTTCAATGACACTGTGGATCCATATGTGGTATGTGAAAAGAACACACATGCAATGACATCTGGATCCATGTGTGGTATCTCAAGAGAACACACATGCAATGACACTTTGGATCCATATGTGGTATGTGAAAAGAACACACATGCAATGACTCTAGTTGTTGTTAGTAAAAGAACACACATGCAATGACACCGGTGGATCCATATGTGGTCTGAAAAGAGAACACATGCAATGACTCTAGCTGTTGTTAGTAAAAGAACACACATGCAATGACATCAGTGGATTCATGTGTGGTCTCAAGAGAACACACATTTCAATGACACTGTGGATCCATATGTGGTATGTGAAAAGAACACATGCAATGACTCTAGTTGTTGTTAGTAAAAAGAACACATGCAATGACACTGTGGATCCATGTGTGGTCTGTGAAGAGAACACACATGCAATGACTCTAGCTATGGTTAATGAGAAGAACACACATGCAATGACCGTGGATCCATATGTGGTATGTGAAAAGAATACACATGCAATGACTCTAGTTGTTGTTAGTAAAAAGAACACACATGCAATGACACTGGTGGATCCATGTGTGGTCTCTGAAGTGAACACACATTTCAATGACACTGTGGATCCATATGTGGTATGTGAAAAGAACACACATGCAATGACTCTAATTGTTGTTAGTAAAAAGAACACACATGCCATGACATCAGGATCAATGTGTGGTCTCAAAAGAGAACACACATGCAGTGACTCTCGCTGTGGTTAATGAGAAGAACACACATGCAATGACACTGGTGGATCCATAGGTGGAGTGTGAAAAGAACACACATGCAATGACTCTAGTTGTTGTTAGTAAAAAGAACACACATGCAATGACATCGGTGGATCCATGTGTGGTCTCTAAAGAGAACACACATTTCAATGACACTAGTGGATCCATATGTGGTATGTGAAAAGAATAGTCATGAAATGACTCTGCTGTTGTTAGTAAAAAGAACACACATGCAATGACATCAGTGGATCCATGTGTGGTCTCTGAAGAACACACATGCAATGACTCTAGCTGTGGTTAATGAGAAGAACACACATGCAATGACATCAGGATCCATATGTGGTATGTGAAAAGAACACACATGCAATGACTTCTTGTTGTTAGTAAAAAGAACACACATGCAATGACATCGTGGATCCATGTGTGGTCTTAAAGAGAACACACATTTCAATGACACTGGTGGATCCATATGTGGTGTGTGAAAAGAACACACATGCAATGTCTCTTGTTGTTGTTAGTAAAAGAACACACATGCAATGACATCGTGGATCAATGTGTGGTCTCAAAAGTGAACACACATTCAGTGACTCTAGCTGTGGTTAATGAAAGAACACACATGCAATGACACTACCGGTGGATTGTGTGCAATGTAGTAAAAAGAACACACATGCAATGACATCAGGATCCATGTGGTCTCTAAAGAGAACACACATTTCAATGACACTGTGGATCCATATGTGGTATGTGAAAAGAACACATGCAATGACTCTAGTTGTTGTTAGTAAAAGAACACACATGCAATGACATCAGGATCCATGTGTGGTCTCAAGAGAACACACATGCAATGACTCTAGCTGTGGTTAATGAGAAGAACACACATGCAATGACACTGTGGATCCATAGGTGGATTGTGAAAAGAACACATGCAATGACTTGGTTGTTGTTAGTAAAAGAACACACATGCAATGACATCACTGTGGATCCATGTGGTCTTTGAAGAGAACACACATTTCAATGACACTGTGGATCCATATGTGGTATGTGAAAAGAACACATGCAATGACTCAGTTGTTGTTAGTAAAGAACACACATGCAATGACATCAGGATCCATGTGTGGTCTCAAGAGAACACACATGCAATGACTCTGGGTGGTTAATGAGAAGAACACACATGCAATGACACTGGTTGTTGTTAGTAAAAAGAACACACATGCAATGACATCAGGATCCATGTGGTCACTAAAGAGAACACACATTTCAATGACATTGGTGGATCCATATGTGGTATGTGAAAAGAACACACATGAAATGACTCTAGTTGTTGTTAGTAAAAAGAACACACATGCAATGACATCAGTGGATCCATGTGGTCTCTGAAGAGAACACACATACAATAACTCTATCTGTGGATAATGAAGAGAACACACATTTCAATCACAACTGATGATCCATATGTGGTATGTGAAAAGAACACACAAGAAAAGACTCTGCGCTTGTTGTTAGTAAAAAGAACACACATGCAATGACATCAGGATCCATGTGTGGTCTCAAAGAGAACACACATTTCAATGACACTGTGGATCCATATGTGGTATGTGAAAAGAATAGATGCAATGACTCTAGTTGTTGTTAGTAAAAGAACACACATGCAATGACACTGGGATCCATGTGGTCTCAAGAGAACACACATTTCAATGACACTGTGGATCCATATGTGGTATGTGAAAAGAATACATGAAATGACTCTAGCTGTTGTTAGTAAAAAGAACACACATGCAATGACATCAGGATCCATGTGTGGTCTGAAGAGAACACACATGCAATGACTCTGCTTGTTGTTAGTAAAAGAACACACATGCAATGACACTGTGGATCCATGTGTGGTCTAAAGAGAACACACATTTCAATGTCACTAGTGGATCCATGTGTGGTATGTGAAAAGAACACACATGCAATGACTCAGGTTGTTGTTAGTAAAAGAACACACATGCAATGACACCGTGGATCCATATGTGGTATGTGAAAAGAACACACATGCAATGACTCAGTTGTTGTTAGTAAAAATAACACACATGCAATGACACTGTGGATCCATGTGTGGTCTCTGAAGAGAACACACATGCAATGACACTGTGGATCCATATGTGGTATGTGAAAAGAACACACATGAAATGACTCCAGTTGTTGTTAGTAAAAGAACACACATGCAATGACATCAGGATCCATGTGTGGTCTATGAAGAGAACACGCATTTCAATGACACTGGTGGATCCATATGTGGTATGCGAAAAGAACACACATGCAATGACTCGTTGTTGTTAGTAAAAAGAACACATGCAATGACATGGTGGATCCATGTGGTCTCTAAAGAGAACACACATTTCAATGACACTGTGGATCCATATGTGGTATGTGAAAAGAACACACATGCAATGACTGTTGTTGTTAGTAAAAAGAACACACATGCAATGACATGTGGATCCATGTGTGGTCTCTCAAGAGAACACACATGCAATGACTCTAACTATGGTTAATGAGAAGAACACACATGCAATGACACTGTGGATCCATAGGTGGATTGTGAAAAGAAAACACATGCAATGACTCTGGTTCTTGTTATTAAAAGAACACACATGCAATGACACTGTGGATCCATGTGTGGTCTCTGAAGAGAACACACATTTCAATGACACTGTGGATCCATATGTGGTATGTGAAAAGAACACATGCAATGACTCAGTTGTTGTTAGTAAAAAGAACACACATGCAATGACACTGGTGGATCCATGTGTGGTCTCTCAAGACAACACACATGCAATGACTCTAGCTTGGTTAATGAAAAGAGCACACATGCAATGACACTAGTGGATCCATATGTGGTATGTGAAAAGAGCACACATGCAATGACACTGGTGTATCCACGTGTGGTCTCCAAAGAGAACACACATTTCAATGACACTGATAGATACATGTGTGGTCTCTGAAAAGAACAGTCATGAAATGACTCTAGTTGTTGTTAGTAAAAAGAACACACATGCAATGACACTGGTGGATCCATCTGTGGTCTCAAGAGAACACACATGCAATGACTCTAGCTGTGGTTAATGAGAAGAACACACATGTTAGTAAAAGAACACACATGCAATGACACTGTGGATCCATGTGTGGTCTCTAAAGAACACACATTTCAATGACACTGTGGATCCATATGTGGTATGTGAAAAGAACACACATGCAATGACTCCAGTTGTTGTTAGTAAAAAGAACACACATGCAATGACATTGGTGGATCCATGTGTGGTCTCTGAAGAGAACACACATGCAATGACACTGGTGGATCCATAGGTGGATTGTGAAAAGAAAACACATGCAATGACACTCGTTGTTATTAAAAAGAACACATGCAATGACACTGGTGGATCCATGTGTGGTCTTTGAAGAGAAAACACATTTCAATGACACCGTGGATCCATGTGGTATGTGAAAAGAACACACATGAAATGACTCTAGTTGTTGTTAGTAAAAGAACACACATGCAATGACACTGTGTCTCCATGTGTGGTCTCTGAAGAGAACATACATGCAATGACAGCTGTGGTTAATCAACACATATGCAATGACACTAGTGGATTGTGAAAAGAAGACACATGCAATGACTCCAGTTGTTGTTCGTAAAAAGAACACACATGCAATGACATCAGGATCCATGTGGTCTCTAAAGAGAACATACATTTCAATGACACTAGTGGATCCATGTGTGGTATGTGAAAAGAATACACATGCAATGACTCCAGTTGTTAGTAAAAGAACACACATGCAATGATATCAGGATCCATGTGTGGTCTCAAGAGAACACACATGCAATGACTCTAGCTATGGTTAATGAGAAGAACACACATGCAATGACACTGGTGGATCCATAGGTGGATTGTGAAAAGAACACACATGCAATGACTCGCTTGTTGTTAGTAAAAAGAACACACATGCAATGACATCAGTGGATCCATGTGTGGTCTCAAGAGAACACACATTTCAATGACACTGTGGATCCAGATATGTGGTATGTGAAAAGAATAGTCATGAAATGACTCTAGTTGTTGTTAGTAAAAAGAGCACATGCAATTACCCTGGTGGATCCATGTGTGGTCTCTGAAGAGAACATACATGCAATGACTCTAGCTGTGGTTAATGAGAAGAACACACATGCAATGACACTAGTGGATTGTGAAAAGAAGACATATGCAATGACTCTGCTTGTTGTTAGTAAAAAGAACACACATGCAATGACACTGTGGATCCATGTGGTCTCTTAAGAGAACACACATTTCAATGACACTAGTGGATCCATTTGTGGTATGTGAAAAGAATAGTCATGAAATGACTCCAGTTGTAGTTAGTCAAAGAACACACATGCAATGACACTGGTGGATCCATGTGTGGTCTCAAGAGAACACACATGCAATGACTCTAGCTGTGGTTAATGAGAAGAACACACATGCAATGACACTGGTGGATCCATAGGTGCATTGTGAAAAGAACACGCATGCAATGACTGTGGTTGTTGTTAGTATAACGAACACACATGGAATGACATCAGGATCCATGTGTGGTCTCAAGAGAACACACATTTCAATGGCACTGTGGATCCATATTTTATGTGAAAAGAACACATGCAATGACTCTAGTTGTTGTTAGTAAAGAGAACACACATGCAATGACATCAGGATCCATGTGTGGTCTCTGAAGAGAACACACATGCAATGACTCTAGTTGTGGTTAATGAGAAGAACACAGATGCAATGACACTGCTTGTTGTTAGTAAAAAGAGCACACATGAAATGACACTGGTAGATCCATGTGTGGTCTCTAAAGAGAACACACATTTCAATGACAGTGGTGGATCCATATGTGGTATGTAAAAAGAACACACATGCAATGACTCTGCTTGTTGTTAGTAAAAAGAACACACATGCAATGACACTGGTGGATCCATATGAGGTATGTGAAAAGAACACACATGCAATGACTAGCTTGTTGTTAGTATAAAGAACACACATGGAATGACACTGGTGGATCCATGTGTGGTCTCTGAAGAGAACACACATTTCAATGACACTGGTGGATCCATATGTGGTGTGTGAAAATAAAATAGATGCAATGACTCCAGTTGTTGTTAGTAAAAAGAACACACATGCAATGACACTGGTGGATCCATGTGTGGTCTTTGAAGAGAACACACATTTCAATGACACTGGTGGATCCATATGTGGTATTTGAAAAGAATAGTCATGAAATGACTCCAGTTGTTGTTAGAAAAAGAACACACATGCAATGACACTGTGGATCCATGTGTGGTCTCAAGAGAACACACATGCAATGACTCGTTGTTCTTAGTTAAAAGATCACACATGCAATGACACTGGTTATTGTTAGTAAAAAGAGCACACATGCAATGACACTGGTGGATCCATGTGTGGTCTCTCAAGAGAACACACATTTCAATGACACTACTGTCTCCATATGTGGCAAGTGAAAAGAACACACATTTGAATGACATCAGGATCCATGTGTGGTCTCCAAGAGAACACACATGCAATGAATCGAGCTAGGGTTAATGAGAAGAACACACATTTGAATGACACTGGTGGATCCATGTGTGGTATGTGAAAAGAATAGTCATGAAATGACTCTAGTTGTTGTTAGTAAAATAACACACATGCAATGAGACTGTGCATCCAAGTGTGTTCTCCAAGATAACACACATGCAATGACACTGTGGATCCATATGTGGTATGTGAAAAGAACACACATGCAATGACTCAGCTTGTTGTTAGTAAAAGAACACACATGCAATGACATGGTGGATCCATGTGGTCTCAAGAGAACACACATTTCAATGACACTGGTCGATCCATATGTGGTATGCGAAAAGAACACACATGCAATGACTCCAGTTGTTGTTAGTAAAAAGAACACACATGCAATGACACTAGTGGATCCATGTGTGGTCTCTAAAGAGAACACACATTTCAATGACACTGGTGGATCCATATGTGGTATGTGAAAAGAACACACATGAAATGACTCCAGTTGTTGTTAGTAAAAGAACACACATGCAATGACATCAGGTGTCTCCATGTGTGTCTCTGAATAGAACACACATGCAATGACTCGCTATGGTTAATGAGAAGAACACACATGCAATGACACTGTGGATCCATAGGTGGATTGTGAAAAGAAAACACATGCAATGACTCTCGTTCTTGTTAAAAAGAACACACATGCAATGACATCAGTGGATCCATGTCTGGTCTCTGAAGAGAACACACATTTCAATGACACTGGTGGATCCATATGTGGTATGTGAAAAGAATAGTCATGAAATGACTCTAGTTGTTGTTAGTAAAAAGAGCACACATGCAATTACACTGGTGGATCCATGTGTGGTCTCTGAAGAGAACATACATGCAATGACTCTAGCTTTGGTTAATGAGAAGAACACACATGCAATGACACTGGTGGATCCATAGGTGGATTGTGAAAAGAACACACATGCAATGACTCTGCTTGTTGTCAGTAAAAAGAACACACATGCAATGACATCAGGATCCATGTGTGGTCTCCAAAGAACACACATTTCAATGACACTAGTGGATCCATATGTGGTATGTGAAAAGAATAGTCATGAAATGACTCTAGTTGTTGTTAGTAAAAAGAGCACACATGCAATTACACTGGTGGATCCATGTGTGGTCTCTGAAGAGAACATACATGCAATGACTCTAGCTGTGGTTAATGAGAAGAACACACATGCAATGACACTGGTGGATCCATAGGTGGATTGTGAAAAGAACACACATGCAATGACTCTGCTTGTTGTTAGTAAAAAGAACACACATGCAATGACACTGGTGGATCCATGCGTGGTCTCTAAAGAGAACATACATTTCAATGACACTAGTGGATCCATGTGTGGTATGTGAAAAGAATAGTCATGAAATGACTCCAGTTGTTGTTACTAAAAATAACACACATGCAATGACATTGGTGCATCCAAGTGTGTTCTCTGACGATAAGACACATGCAATGACACTGGTGGATCCATATGTGGTATGTGAAAAGAACACACATGCAATGACTCTAGTTGTTGTTAGTAAAAAGAACACACATGCAATCACACTGGTGGATTCATGTGTGGTCTCTGAAGAGAACACACATTTCAATGACACTTTTGGATCCATAGGTGGTATGTGAAAAGAACACACATGAAATGACTCTAGTTGTTGTTAGTAAAAAGAACACACATGCAATGACACTGGTGGATCCATGTGTGGTCTATGAAGAGAACACACATTTCAATGACACTGGTGGATCCATATGTGGTATGCGAAAAGAACACACATGCAATGACTCTAGTTGTTGTTAGTAAAAAGAAGACACATGCAATGACACTGGTGGATCCATGTGTGGTCTCTAAAGAGAACACACATTTCAATGACACTGGTGGATCCATATGTGGTATGTGAAAAGAAGACACATGCAATGACTCCAGTTGTTGTTAGTAAAAAGAACACACATGCAATGACACTGGTGGATCGATGTGTGGTCTCTGAAGAGAACACACATGCAATGACTCTAACTATGGTTAATGAGAAGAACACACATGCAATGACACTGGTGGATCCATAGGTGGATTGTGAAAAGAAAACACATGCAATGACTCTGGTTCTTGTTATTAAAAAGAACACACATGCAATGACACTGGTGGATCCATGTGTGGTCTCTGAAGAGAACACACATTTCAATGACACTGGTGGATCCGTATGTGGTATGTGAAAAGAATAGTCATGAAATGACTCTGCTTGTTGTTAGTAAAAAGAACACACATGCAATGACACTGGTGGATCCATGTGTGGTATGTGAAAAGAATAGTCATGAAATGACTCTAGTTGTTGTTAGTAAAAAGAGCACACATGCAATTACACTGGTGTCTCCATGTGTGGTCTCTGAAGAGAACATACATGCAATGACTCTAGCTGTGGTTAATGAGAAGAACACACATGCAATGACACTGGTGGATCCATAGGTGGATTGTGAAAAGAACACACATGCAATGACTCTGCTTGTTGTTAGTAAAAAGAACACACATGCAATGACACTGGTGGATCCATGTGTGGTCTCTAAAGAAAACACACATTTCAATGACACTGGTGGATCCATATGTGGTATGTGAAAAGAATAGTCATGAAATGACTCTAGTTGTTGTTAATAAAAAGAGCAAACATGCAATTACACTGGTGGATCCATGTGTGGTCTCTGAAGAGAACATACATGCAATGACTCTAGCTGTGGTGAATGAGAAGAACACACATGCAATGAAACTGGTGGATTGTGAAAAGAACACACATGCAATGACTGTGGTTGTTGTTAGTATAAAGAACACACATGCAATGACACTGGTGGATCCATGTGTGATCTCTGAAGAGAACACACATTTCAATGGCACTGGTGGATCCATATGTCGTATGTGAAAAGAACGCACATGCAATGACTCCAATTGTTGTTAGTAAAAACAACACACATGCAATCACACTGGTGGATCCATGTGTGGTCCTTGAAGAGAACACACATGCAATGAATCTAGCTGTGGTTAATGAGAAGAACACAGATGCAATGACACTGGTTGTTGTTAGTAAAAAGAGCACACATGAAATGACACTGGTAGATCCATGTGTGGTCTCTAAAGAGAACACACATTTCAATGACACTGGTGGATCCATATGTGGTATGTGAAAAGAACACACATGCAATGACTCCAGTTGTTGTTAGTAAAAAGAACACACATGCAATGACACTAGTGGATCCATATGTGGTATGTGAAAAGAAAACACATGCAATGACTCCAGTTGTTGTTAGTAAAAAGAACACAGATCAATGACACTAGTGGATCCATGTGTGGTCTCTGAAGATAACACACATGCAATGACACAGGTTGATCCATATGTGGTTTGTGAAAAGAACACACATGCAATGACTCTAGTTGTTGTTAGTAGAAAGAACACACATGCAATGACACTGGTGGATCCATGTGTGGTCTTTGAAGAGAACACACATTTCAATGACACTGGTGGATCCATATGTGGTATGTGAAAAGAATAGTCATGAAATGACTCCAGTTGTTGTTAGAAAAAGAACACACATGCAATGACACTCGTGGATCCATGTGTGGTCTCTGAAGAGAACACACATGCAATGACTCTGGTTGTTGTTAGTAAAAAGAGCACCCATGCAATGACACTGGTTATTGTTAGTAAAAAGAGCACACATGCAATGACACTGGTGGATCCATGTGTGGTCTCTCAAGAAAACACACATTTCAATGACACTGCTGGATCCATATGTGGTATGTGAAAAGAACACACATTTGAATGACACTGGTGGATCCATGTGTGGTCTCTGAAGAGAACACACATGCAATGACTCTATCTATGGTTAATGAGAAGAACACACATTTGAATGACACTGGTGGATCCATGTGTGGTATGTAAAAAGAATAGTCATGAAATGACTCTAGTTGTTGTTAGTAAAAATAACACACATGCAATGAGACTGGTGCATCCAAGTGTGTTCTCTGAAGATAACACACATGCAATGACACTGGTGGATCCATATGTGGTATGTGAAAAGAACACACATGCAATGACTCCAGTTGTTGTTAGTAAAAAGAACACACATGCAATGACATCAGGATCCATGTGTGGTCTTTGAAGAGAACACACATTTCAATGACACTGGTGGATCCATCTGTGGTCTCTGAAAAGAAAACACATGAAAAGACTCAGTTGTTGTTAGTAAAAAGAACACACATGCAATGACATCAGGATCCATGTGTGGTCTCTAAAGAGAACACACATTTCAATGACACTGGTGGATCCATATGTGGTATGTGAAAAGAACACACATGCAATGACTCCAGTAGTTGTTAGTAAAAAGAACACACATGCAATGACACTGGTGGATCCATGTGTGGTCTCTGAAGAGAACACACATGCAATGACTCTAACTATGGTTAATGAGAAGAACACACATGCAATGACACTGGTGGATCCATAGGTGGATTGTGAAAAGAAAACACATGCAATGACTCTAGTTCTTGTTATTAAAAAGAACACACATGCAATGACACTGGTGGATCCATGTGTGGTCTCTGAAGAGAACACACATTTCAATGACACTGGTGGATCCGTATGTGGTATGTGAAAAGAATAGTCATGAAATGACTCTAGTTGTTGTTAGTAAAAAGAACACACATGCAATGACACTGGTGTCTCTATGTGTGGTCTCTGAATAGAACACACATGCAATGACTCTGGCTGTGGTTAATGAGAAGAACACACATGCAATGACACTGGTGGATCCATAGGTGGATTGTGAAAAGAAAACACATGCAATGACTCTGGTTCTTGTTATTAAAAAGAACACACATGCAGTGACACTGGTGGATCCATGTGTGGTCTCTGAAGAGAACACACATTTCAATGACACTGGTGGATCCGTATGTGGTATGTGAAATGAATAGTCATGAAATGACTCCAGTTGTTGTTAGTAAAAAGAACACACACGCAATGACTCTAGCTGTGGTTAATGAGAAGAAGACACATGCAATGACACTGGTGGATCCATAGGTGGATTGTGAAAAGAACACACATGCAATGACTCTGCTTGTTGTTAGTAAAAAGAACACACATGCAATGACACTAGTGGATCCATGTGTGGTCTGTAAAGAGAACACACATTTCAATGACACTGGTGGATCCATGTGTGGTATGTGAAATGAATAGTCATGAAATGACTCCAGTTGTTGTTAGTAGAAATAACACACATGCAATGAGATTGGTGCATCCATGTGTGGTCTCTGAAGAGAACACACATGCAATGACACTGGTGGATCCATATGTGGTATGTGAAAAGAACACACATGCAATGACTCCAGTTGTTGTTAGTAAAAAGAACACACATGCAATCACACTGGTGGATTCATGTGTGGTCTCTGAAGAGAACACACATTTCAATGACACTTGTGGATCCATATGTGGTATGTGAAAAGAACACACATGAAATGACTCCAGTTGTTGTTAGTAAAAAGAACACACATGCAATGACACTGGTGGATCCATGTGTGGTCTATGAAGAGAACTAAAATTTCAATGACACTGGTGGATCCATATGTGGTATGCGAAAAGAACACACATGCAATGACTCTAGTTGTTGTTAGTAAAAAGAACACACATGCAATGACACTGGTGGATCCATGTGTGGTCTCTAAAGAGAACACACATTTCAATGACACTGGTAGATCCATATCTGGTATGTGAAAAGAACACACATGCAATGACTCCAGTTGTTAGTAAAAAGAACACACATGCAATGACACTGGTGGATCCATGTGTGGTCTCTAAAGAGAACACACATGCAATGACTCTAACTATGGTTAATGAGAAGAACACACATGCAATGACAATGGTGGATCCATAGGTGGATTGTGAAAAGAAAACACATGCAATGACTCTGGTTCTTGTTATTAAAAAGAACGCACATGCAATGACACTGGTGGATCCATGTGTGGTCTCTGAAGAGAACAGACATTTCAAT
The DNA here is from genome assembly GCA_023614405.1 of Avena insularis. Lineage (NCBI taxonomy): Eukaryota > Viridiplantae > Streptophyta > Magnoliopsida > Poales > Poaceae > Avena > Avena insularis. The sequence goes on along the minus strand of JAJUPC010000146.1, from coordinate 193,353 downwards.
GACACTGGTGGATCCGTATGTGGTATGTGAAAAGAATAGTCATGAAATGACTCCAGTTGTTGTTAGTAAAAAGAACACACATGCAATGACACTGGTGTCTCCATGTGTGGTCTCTGAATAGAACACACATGCAATGACTCTGGCTGTGGCTAACGAGAAGAACACACATGCAATGACACTGGTGGATCCATAGGTGGATTGTGAAAAGAAAACACATGCAATGACTCTGGTTCTTGTTATTAAAAAGAACACACATGTAATGACAATTGTGGATCCATGTGTGGTCTCTGAAGAGAACACACATTTCAATGACACTGGTGGATCCGTATGTGGTATGTGAAAAGAATAGTCATGAAATGACTCTAGTTGTTGTTAGTAAAAAGAACACACATGCAATGACACTGGTGTCTCCATGTGTGGTCTCTGAAGAGAACATACATGCAATGACTCTAGCCGTGGTTAATGAGAAGAACACACATGCAATGACACTGGTGGATCCATGTGTGGTCTGTAAAGAGAACACACATTTCAATGACACTGGTGGATCCATATGTGGTATGTGAAAAGAATAGTCATGAAATGACTCTAGTTGTTGTTAGTAAAAAGAGCACACATGCAATTACACTGGTGGATCCATGTGTGGTATCTGAAGAGAACATACATGCAATGACTCTAGCTGTGGTTAATGAGAAGAACACACATGCAATGACACTGGTGGATTGTGAAAAAAACACACATGCAGTGACTGTGGTTGTTGTTAGTATAAAGAACACACATGCAATGACACTGGTGGATCCATGTGTGATCTCTGAAGAGAACACACATTTAAATGGCACTGGTGGATCCATATGTCGTATGTGAAAAGAACGCACATGCAATGACTCCAATTGTTGTTAGTAAAAAGAACACACATGCAATCACACTGGTGGATCCATGTGTGGTCTCTGAAGAGAACACACATGCAATGAATCTAGCTGTGGTTAATGAGAAGAACACAAATGCAATGACACTGGTTGTTGTTAGTAAAAAGAGCACACATGAAATGACACTGGTAGATCCATTTGTGGTCTCTAAAGAGAACACACATTTCAATGACATTGGTGGATCCATATGTGGTGTGTGAAAAGAACACACATGCAATGACTCCAGTTGTTGTTAGTAAAAAGAACACACATGCAATGACACTGGTGGATCCATGTCTGGTCTCTGAAGAGAACACACATGCAATGACTAGCTATGGTTACTGAAGAGAACACACATTTCAATGACACTGGTGGATCCATATGTGTTATGTGAAAAGAACACACATGAAATGACTCCAGTTGTTGTTAGTAAAAAGAACACACATGCAATGACACTGGTGGATCCATGTGTGGTCTCTGAAGAGAACACACATTTCAATGACACTGGTGGATCCATATGTGGTGTGTGAAAAGAAAACACATGCAATGACTCCAGTTGTTGTTAGTAAAAATAACACACATGCAATGACACCGGTGGATCCATGTGTGGTCTCTGAAGATAACACACATGCAATGACACAGGTTGATCCATATGTGGTATGTGAAAAGAACACACATGCAATGACTCTAGTTGTTGTTAGTAGAAAGAACACACATGCAATGACACTGGTGGATCCATGTGTGGTCTTTGAAGAGAACACACATTTCAATGACACTGGTGGATCCATATGTGGTATGTGAAAAGAATAGTCATGAAATGACTCTAGTTGTTGTTAGAAAAATAACACACTTGCAATGACACTCGTGGATCCATGTGTGGTCTCTGAAGAGAACACACATGCAATGACTCTGGTTGTTGTTAGTAAAAAGAGCACCCATGCAATGACACTGGTTATTGTTAGTAAAAAGAGCACACATGCAATGACACTGGTGGATCCATGTGTGGTCTCTCAAGAGAACACGCATTTCAATGACACTGCTGGATCCATATGTGGTATGTGAAAAGAACACACATTTGAATGACACTGGTGGATCGATGTGTGGTCTCTGAAGAGAACACACATGCAATGACTCTAGCTATGGTTAATGAGAAGAACACACATTTGAATGATACTGGTGGATCCATGTGTGGTATGTGAAAAGAATAGTCATGAAATGACTCTAGTTGTTGTTAGTAAAAATAACACACATGCAATGAGACTGGTGCATCCAAGTGTGTTCTCTGAAGATAACACACATGCAATGACACTGGTGGATCCATATGTGGTATGTGAAAAGAACACACATGCAATGACTCCAGTTGTTGTTAGTAAAAAGAACACACATGCAATGACACTGGTGGATCCATGTGTGGTCTCTGAAGAGAACACACATTTCAATGACACTGGTGGATCCATCTGTGGTATGCGAAAAGAACACACATGCAATGACTCCAGTTGTTGTTAGTAAAAAGAACACACATGCAATGACACTGGTGGATCCATGTGTGGTCTCTAAAGAGAACACACATTTCAATGAAACTGGTGGATCCATATGTGGTATGTGAAAAGAACACACATGCAATGACTCCAGTTGTTGTTAGTAAAAAGAACACACATGCAATGACACTAGTGGATCCATGTGTGGTCTCTAAAGAGAACACACATGCAATGACTCTAACTATGGTTAATGAGAAGAACACACATGCAATGACACTAGTGGATCCATAGGTGGATTGTGAAAAGAAAACACATGCAATGACTCTGGTTCTTGTTATTAAAAAGAACACACATGCAATGACACTGGTGGATCCATGTGTGGTCTCTGAAGAGAACACACATTTCAATGACACTGGTGGATCCATCTGTGGTATGCGAAAAGAACACACATGCAATGACTCCAGTTGTTGTTAGTAAAAAGAACACACATGCAATGACACTGGTGGATCCATGTGTGGTCTCTAAAGAGAACACATTTCAATGACACTGGTGGATCCATATGTGGTATGTGAAAAGAACACACATGCAATGACTCCAGTTGTTGTTAGTAAAAAGAACACACATGCAATGACACTGGTGGATCCATGTGTGATCTCTGAAGAGAACACACATGCAATGACTCTAACTATGGTTAATGAGAAGAACACACATGCAATGACACTAGTGGATCCATAGGTGGATTGTGAAAAGAAAACACATGCAATGACTCTGGTTCTTGTTATTAAAAAGAACACACATGCAATAACACTGGTGGATCCATGTGTGGTCTCTGAAGAGAACACAGATTTCAATGACACAGGTGGATCCGTATGTGGTATGTGAAAAGAATAGTCATGAAATGACTCTAGTTGTTGTTAGTAAAAAGAACACACATGCAATGACACTGGTGTCTCCATGTGTGGTCTCTGAATAGAACACACATGCAATGACTCTGGCTATGGTTAATGAGAAGAACACACATGCAATGACACTGGTGGATCCATAGGTGGATTGTGAAAAGAAAACACATGCAATGACTCTGGTTCTTGTTATTAAAAAGAACACACATGCAATGACACTGGTGGATCCATGTGTGGTCTCTGAAGAGAACACAGATTTCAATGACACTGGTGGATCCGTATGTGATATGTGAAAAGAATAGTCATGAAATGACTCCAGTTGTTGTTAGTAAAAAGGACACACATGCAATGACACTGGTGTCTCCATGTATGGTCTCTAAAGAGAACATACATGCAATGACTCTAGCTGTGGTTAATGAGAAGAACACACATGCAATGACACTGGTGGATCCATAGGTGGATTGTGAAAAGAACACACATGCAATGACTCTGCTTGTTGTTAGTAAAAAGAACACACATGCAATGACACTGGTGGATCCATGTGTTGTCTGTAAAGAGAACACACATTTCAATGACACTGGTGGATCCATATGTGGTATGTGAAAAGAATAGTCATGAAATGACTCTAGTTGTTGTTAGTAAAAAGAGCACACATGCAATTACACTGGTGGATCCATGTGTGGTCTCTGAAGAGAACATACATGCAATGACTCTAGCTATGGTTAATGAGAAGAACACACATGCAATGACACTGGTGGATCCATGTGTGGTCTCTGAAGAGAACACACATTTCAATGACACTGATGGATCCGTATGTGGTATGTGAAAAGAATAGTCATGAAATGACTCCAGTTGTTGTTAGTAAAAAGAACACACATGCAATGACACTGGTGTCTCCATGTGAGGTCTCTGAATAGAACACACATGCAATGACTCTGGCTGTGGTTAATGAGAAGAACACACATGCAATGACACTGGTGGATCCATAGGTGGATTGTGAAAAGAACACACATGCAATGACTCTGGTTGTTGTTAGTAAAAAGAACACACATGCAATGACACTGGTGGATCCATGTGTGGTCTCTAAAGAGAACACACATTTCAATGACACTGGTAGATCCATATGTGGTATGTGAAAAGAACACACATGCAATGACTCCAGTTGTTAGTAAAAAGAACACACATGCGATGACACTGGTGGATCCATGTGTGGTCTCTGAAGAGAACACACATGCAATGACTCTAACTATGGTTAACGAGAAGAACACACATGCAATGACAATGGTGGATCCATAGGTGGATTGCGAAAAGAAAACACATGCAATGACTCTGGTTCTTGTTATTAAAAAGAACACGCATGCAATGACACTGGTGGATCCATGTGTGGTCTCTGAAGAGAACACACATTTCAATGGCATTGCTGGATCCGTATGTGGTATGTGAAAAGAATAGTTGAAATGACTCCAGTTGTTGTTAGTAAAAAGAACACACATGCAATGACACTGGTGTCTCCATGTGTGGTCTCTGAATAGAACACACATGCAATGACTCTGGCTGTGGTTAATGAGAAGAACACACATGCAATGACACTGGTGGATCCATAGGTGGATTGTGAAAAGAAAACACATGCAATGACTCTGGTTCTTGTTATTAAAAAGAACACACATGCAATGACACTGGTGGATCCATGTGTGGTCTATGAAGAGAACACACATTTCAATGACACTGGTGGATCCGTATGTGGTATGTGAAAAGAATAGTCATGAAATGACTCTAGTTGTTGTTAGTAAAAAGAACACACATGCAATGACACTGGTGTCTCCATGTGTGGTCTCTGAAGAGAACATACATGCAATGACTCTAGCTGTGGTTAATGAGAAGAACACACATGCAATGACACTGGTGGATCCATAGGTGGATTGTGAAAAGAACACACATGCAATGACTCTGCTTGTTGTTAGTAAAAAGAACACACATGCAATGACACTGGTGGATCCATGTGTGGTCTGTAAAGAGAACACACATTTCAATGACACTGGTGGATCCATATGTGGTATGTGAAAAGAATAGTCATGAAATGACTCTAGTTGTTGGTAGTAAAAAGAGCACACATGCAATTACACTGGTGGATCCATGTGTGGTCTCTGAAGAGAACATACATGCAATGACTCTAGCTATGGTTAATGAGAAGAACACACATGCAATGACACTGGTGGATTGTGAAAAAAAAACACATGCAATGACTGTGGTTGTTGTTAGTATAAAGAACACACATGCAATGACACTGGTGGATCCATGTGTGATCTCTGAAAAGAACACACATTTCAATGGCACTGGTGGATCCATATGTCGTATGTGAAAAGAACGCACATGCAATGACTCCAATTGTTCTTAGTAAAAAGAACACACATGTAATCGGACTGGTGGATCCATGTGTGGTCTCTGAAGAGAACACACATGCAATGAATCTAGTTGTGGTTAATGAGAAGAACACAGATGCAATGACACTGGTTGTTGTTAGTAAAAAGAGCACACATGAAATGACACTGGTAGATCCATGTGTGGTCTCCAAAGAGAACACACATTTCAATGACATTGGTGGATCCATATGTTGTGTGTGAAAAGAACACACATGCAATGACTCCAGTTGTTGTTAGTATAAAGAACACACATGCAATGACACTGGTGGATCCATGTGTGGTCTCTGCAGAGAACACACATGCAATGACTAGCTATGGTTACTGAAGAGAACACACATTTCAATGACACTGGTGGATCCATATGTGGTATGTGGAAAGAACACACATGAAATGACTCCAGTTGTTGTTAGTAAAAAGAACACACATGCAATGACACTGGTGGATCCATGCGTGGTCTCTGAGGAGAACACACATTTCAATGACACTGGTGGATCCATATGTGGTGTGTGAAAAGAAAACACATGCAATGACTCCAGTTGTTGTTAGTAAAAAGAACACACATGCAATGACACTGGTGGATCCATGTGTGGTCTCTGAAGATAACACACATGCAATGACACAGGTTGATCCATATGTGGTATGTGAAAAGAACACACATGCAATGACTCTAGTTGTTGTTAGTAGAAAGAACACACATGCAATGACACTGGTGGATCCATGTGTGGTCTTTGAAGAGAACACATATTTCAATGACATTGGTCGATCCATATGTGGTATGTGAAAAGAATAGTCATGAAATGACTCCAGTTGTTGTTAGAAAAAGAACACACATGCAATGACACTCGTGGATCCATGTGTGGTCTCTGAAGAGAACACACATGCAATGACTCTGGTTGTTGTTAGTAAAAAGAGCACCCATGCAATGGCACTGGTTATTGTTAGTAAAAAGAGCACACATGCAATGACACTGGTGGATCCATGTGTGGTCTCTCAAGAGAACACACATTTCAATGACACTGGTGGATCCATCTGTGGTATGCGAAAAGAACACACATGCAATGACTCCAGTTGTTGTTAGTAAAAAGAACACACATGCAATAACACTGGTGGATCCATGTGTGGTCTATAAAGAGAACACACATTTCAATGACACTGGTGGATCCATATGTGGTATGTGAAAAGAACACACATGCAATGACTCCAGTTGTTGTTAGTAAAAAGAACACACATGCAATGACACTGGTGGATCCATGTGTGGTCTCTAAAGAGAACACACATGCAATGACTCTAACTATGGTTAATGAGAAGAACACACATGCAATGACACTAGTGGATCCATAGGTGGATTGTGAAAAGAAAACACATGCAATGACTCTGGTTCTTGTTATTAAAAAGAACACACATGCAATGACACTGGTGGATCCATGTGTGGTCTCTGAAGAGAACACACATTTCAATGACACTGGTGGATCCATCTGTGGTATGCGAAAAGAACACACATGCAATGACTCCAGTTGTTGTTAGTAAAAAGAACACACATGCAATGACACTGGTGGATCCATGTGTGGTCTCTAAAGAGAACACACATTTCAATGACACTGGTGGATCCATATGTGGTATGTGAAAAGAACACACATGCAATGACTCCAGTTGTTGTTAGTAAAAAGAACACACATGCAATGACACTGGTGGATCCATGTGTGGTCTCTGAAGAGACCACACATGCAATGACTCTAACTATGGCTAATGAGAAGAACACACATGCAATGACACTAGTGGATCCATAGGTGGATTGTGAAAAGAAAACACATGCAATGACTCTGGTTCTTGTTATTAAAAAGAACACACATGCAATGACACTGGTGGATCCATGTGTGGTCTCTGAAGAGAACACATATTTCAATGACACAGGTGGATCCGTATGTGGTATGTGAAAAGAATAGTCATGAAATGACTCTAGTTGTTGTTAGTAAAAAGAACACACATGCAATGACACTGGTGTCTCCATGTGTGGTCTCTGAATAGAACACACATGCAATGACTCTGGCTGTGGTTAATGAGAAGAACACACATGCAATGACACTGGTGGATCCATAGGTGGATTGTGAAAAGAAAACACATGCAATGACTCTGGTTCTTGTTATTAAAAAGAACACACATGCAATGACACTGGTGGATCCATGTGTGGTCTCTGAAGAGAACACACATTTCAATGACACTCGTGGATCCATTTGTGGTATGTGAAAAGAATAGTCATGAAATGACTCCAGTTGTTGTTAGTAAAAACAACACACACTCAATGACACTGGTGTCTCCATGTGTGGTCTCTGAAGAGAACATACATGCAATGACTCTAGCTGTGGTTAATGAGAAGAACAAACATGCAATGACACTGGTGGATCCATAGGTGGATTGTGAAAAGAACACACATGCAATGACTCTTGTTGTTAGTAAAAAGAACACACATGCAATGACACTGGTGGATCCATGTGTGGTCTCTAAAGAGAACATACATTTCAATGACACTAGTGGATCCATGTGTGGTATGTGAAAATAATAGTCATGAAATGACTCTAGTTATTGTTAGTAAAAGAACACACATGCAATGACACTGGTGGATCCATGTGTGGTCTCTGAAGAGAACACACATGCAATGAATCTAGCTATGGTTAATGAGAAGAACACACATGCAATGACACTGGTTGTTGTTAGTAAAAAGAGCACACATGCAATGACACTGGTGGATCCATGTGTGGTCTCTAAAGAGAACACACATTTCAATGACACTGGTGGATCCATATGTGGTCTGTGAAAAGAATAGTCATGAAATGACTCCAGTTGTTGTTAGAAAAAGAACACACATGCAATGACACTCGTGGATCCATGTGTGGTCTCTGAAGAGAACACACATGCAATGACTCTGGTTGTTGTTAGTAAAAAGAGCACCCATGCAATGACACTAGTTATTGTTAGTAGAAAGAGCACACATGCATTGACACTGGTGGATCCATGTGTGGTCTCTCAAGAGAACACACATTTCAATGACACTGCTGGATCCATATGTGGTATGTGAAAAGAACACACATTTGAATGACACTGGTGGATCCATGTGTGGTCTCTGAAGATAACACACATCAGTGACACTGGTGGATCCATATGTGGTATGTGAAAAGAACACACATGCAATGACTCCAGTTGTTGTTAGTAAAAAGAACACACATGCAATGACAGTGGTGGATTCATGTGTGGTCTCTGAAGAGAACAGACATTTCAATGACACTTGTGGATCCATATGTGGTATGTGAAAAGAACACACATGAAATGACTCTAGTTGTTGTTAGTAAAAAGAACACACATGCAATGACACTGGTGGATCCATGTGTGGTCTCTGAAGAGAACACACATTTCAATGACACTGGTGGATCCATATGTGGTATGCGAAAAGAACACACATGCAATGACTCCAGTTGTTGTTAGTAAAAAGAACACACATGCAATGACACTGGTGGATCCATGTGTGGTCTCTAAAGAGAACACACATTTCAATGACACTGGTGGATCCATATGTGGTATGTGAAAAGAACACACATGCAATGACTCCAGTTGTTGTTAGTAAAAAGAATACAGATGCAATGACACTGGTGGATCCATGTGTGGTCTCTGAAGAGAACACACATGCAATGACTCTAACTATGGTTAATGAGAAGAACACACATGCAATGACACTGGTGGATCCATAGGTGGATTGTGAAAACAAAACACATGCAATGACTTGGTTCTTGTTATTAAAAAGAACACACATGCAATGACACTGGTGGATCCATGTGTGGTCTCTGAAGAGAACACACATTTCAATGACACTGGTGGATCCGTATGTGGTATGTGAAAAGAATAGTCATGAAATGACTCCAGTTGTTGTTATTAAAAAGAACACACATGCAATGACACTGGTGTCTCCATGTGTGGTCTCTGAATAGAACACACATGCAATGACTCTGGCTGTGGTTAATGAAAAGAACACACATGCAATGACTCTGGTTGTTGTTAGTAAAAAGAACACACATGCAATGACACTGGTGGATCCATGTGTGGTTTCTAAAGAGAACACACATTTCAATGACACTGGTGGATCCATATGTGGTATGTGAAAAGAATAGTCATGAAATGACTCTAGTTGTTGTTAGTAAAAAGAGCACACATGCAATTACACTGGTGGATCCATGTGTGGTCTCTAAAGAGAACACACATGCAATGACTCTAGCTGTGGTTAATGAGAAGAACACACATGCAATGACACTGGTGGATCCATAGGTGGATTGTGAAAAGAACACACATGCAATGACTCTTGTTGTTAGTAAAAAGAACACACATGCAATGACACTGGTGGATCCATGTGTGGTCTCTAAAGAGAACACACATTTCAATGACACTGGTGGATCCATATGTGGTATGTGAAAAGAATAGTCATGAAATGACTCTAGTTGTTGTTAGTAAAAGAGCACACATGCAATTACACTGGTGGATCCATGTGTGGTCTCTGAAGAGAACATACATGCAATGACTCTAGCTGTGGTTAATGAGAAGAACACACATGCAATGACACTGGTGGATCCATAGGTGGATTGTGAAAAGAACACACATGCAATGACTCTGCTTGTTCTTAGTAAAAAGAACACACATGCAATGACACTGGTGGATCCATGTGTGGTCTCTAAAGAGAACATACATTTCAATGACACTAGTGGATCCATGTGTGGTATGTGAAAAGAATAGTCATGAAATGACTCTAGTTGTTGTTAGTAAAAAGAACACAAATGCAATGACACTGTTGGATCCATGTGTGGTCTCTGAAGAGAACACACATGCAATGAATCTAGCTATGGTTAATGAGAAGAACACACATGCAATGACACTGGTTGTTGTTAGTAAAAAGAGCACACATGAAATGACACTGGTAGATCCATCTGTGGTCTCTAAAGAGAACACACATTTCAATGACACCGGTGGATCCATATGTGGTGTGTGAAAAGAACACACATGCAATGACTCTAGTTGTTGTTAGTAAAAAGAACACACATGCAATGACACTGGTGGATCCATGTGTGGCCTCTGAAGAGAACACACGTGCAATGACTCTAGCTGTGGTTACTGAAGAGAACCCACCTTTCAATTACACTGGTGGATCCATATGTGGTATGTGAAAAGAACACACATGAAATGACTACAGTTGTTGTTAGTAAAAAGAACACACATGCAATAACACTGGTGGATCCATGTGTGGTTTCTGAAGAGAACACACATTTCAATGACACTGGTGGATCCATATGTGGTATGCGAAAAGAACACACATGCAATGACTCTAGTTGTTGTTAGTAAAAAGAACACACATGGAATGAAACTGGTGGATCCAGGTGTGGTCTCTAAAGAGAACATACATTTCAATGACACTGGTGGATCCATGTGTGGTATGTGAAAAGAATAGTCATGAAATGACTCAATTGTTGTTAGTAAAACAACACACATGCAATGACACTAGTGGATCCATGTGTGGTCTCTCAAAAGAACACACATGCAATGAATCTAGCTGTGGTTAATGAGAAGAACACACATGCAATGACACTGGTTGTTGTTAGTAAAAAGAGCACACATGAAATGGCACTGGTAGATGCATGTGTGGTCTCTAAAGAGAACACACATTTCAATGACATGGTGGATCCATATGTGGTGTGTGAAAAGAACACACATGCAATGTCTCCAGTTGTTGTTAGTAAAAAGAACACACATGCAATGACACTGGTGGTTCCATGTGTGGTCTCTGAAGAGAACACACATGCAATGACTCTAACTGTGGTTAATGAGAAGAACACACACGCAATGACACTGGTGGATCCATAGGTGGATTGTGAAAAGAACACACATGCAATGACACTTGTGGTTCCATTTGTGGTTACCATCTTGAAGAGAACACACATTTCAATGACACTGGTGGATCCATATGTGGTATGTAAAAAGAACACACATGAAATGACTCCAGTTGTTCTTAGTAAAAAGAATACACATGCAATGACACTGGTGAATCCATGTGTCTTCTCTGAAGAGAACACACATTTCAATGACACTGGTGGATCCATATGTGGTATGCGAAAAGAACACACATGCAATGACTCTAGTTGTTGTTAGTAAAAAGAACACACATGCAATGACACTGGTGGATCCATGTGTGGTCTCTGAAGATAACACACATGCAATGACTCTAGATGTGGTTAATGAGAAGAACACACATTTCAATGACACAGGTGGATCCATATGTGGTATGTGAAAAGAACACACATGCAATGACTCTAGTTGTTGTTAGTTGAAAGAACACACATGCAATGACACTGGTGGATCCATGTGTGGTCTTTGAAGAGAACACGCATTTCAATGACACTGGTGGATCCATATGTGGTATGTGAAAAGAATAGTCATGAAATGACTCCAGTTGTTGTTAGTAAAAAGAACACACATGCAATGACACTACTGGATCCATGTGTGTCTAAAGAGAACACACATGCAATGACTCTGGTTGTTGTTAGTAAAAAGAGCACACATGCAATGACACTGGTTGTTGTTAGTGAAAAGAGCACACATGCAATGACACTGGTGGATCCATGTGTGGTCTCTGAAGAGAACACACATTTCAATGACACTGCTGGATCCATATGTGGTATGTGAAAAGAACACACATGCAATGACTCCAGTTGTTGTTAGTAAAAAGAACACAGATGCAATGACACTGGTGGATCCATGTGTGGTCTCTGAAGAGAACACACATGCAATGGCTCTAGCTGTGGTTAATGAGAAGAACACACATTTCAATGACACTTGTGGATCCATATGTGGTATGTGAAAATAATCGTCATGAAATGACTCTAGTTGTTGTTAGTAAAAAGAAACACATGCAATGACACTGGTGGATCCATGTGTGGTCTCTGAAGAGAACACACATGCAATGACACTGGTGGATCCATATGTGGTATGTGAAAAGAATACACATGGAATTACTCCAGTTGTTGTTAGTAAAAAGAACACACATGCAATGACACTGGTGGATTTATGTGTGGTATCTGAAGAGAACACACATTTCAATGACACTTGTGGATCCATATGTGGTATGTGAAAAGAACACACATGCAATGACTCCAGTTGTTGTTACTAAAAAGAACACACGTGCAATGACACTGGTGGATCCATGTGTGGTCTCTGAAGAGAACACACATGCAATGACTCTAGCTGTGGTTAATGAGAAGAACACACATTTCAATGACACAGGTGGATCCATATGTGGTATGTGAAAATAACACACATGTATTGACTCTAGTTGTTGTTAGTAAAAATAACACACATGCAATGCCACCGGTGGATCCATGTGTGAACTCTGAAGAGAACACACATTTAAATGACACTGTTGAATCCATATGTGCTATGTGAAAAGAACACACATGCAATGACTCCAGTTGTTGTTAGTAAAAAGAACACACATTTAATGACACCGGTGGATCCATGTGTGGTCTCTGAAGAGAACACACATGCAATGACTCTAACTGTGGTTAATGAGAAGAACACACATGCAATGACACTGGTGGATCCATAGATGGATTGTGAAAAGAACACACATGCAATGAATCTGGTTGTTGTTATTAAAAAGAACACACATGCAATGACACTGGTGGATCCATGTGTGGTCTCTGAAGAGAACACACATTTCAATGACACTGGTGGATCCGTATGTGGTATGTGAAAAGAATAGTCATGAAATGACTCCAGTTGTTGTTAGTAAAAAGAACAGACATGTAATAACACTGGTGGATCCATGTATGGTCTCTGAATAGAACACACATGCAATGACTCTAGTTGTGGTTAATGAGAAGAACGCACATGCAATTATACCGGTGGATCCATAGGTGGATTATGAAAAGAACACACATGCAATGACTCTGGTTGTTGTTAGTAAAAAGGACACACATGCAATGACACTGGTGGATCCATGTGTTGTCTCTGAAGAGAACACACATTTCAATGACACTGGTGAATCCATATGTGGTATGTGAAAATAATAGTCATGAAATGACTCCTGTTGTTAGTAAAAAGAGCACACATGCAATGACACTGGTGGATCCATGTGTGGTCTCTAAAGAGAACACACATTTCAATGACACTAGATGTGGTTAATGAGAAGAGCACACATGCAATGACATTGATGGATCCATAGGTGGATTGTGAAAAGAACACACATGCAATGACTTTGGTTGTTGTTAGTAAAAAGAACACACATGCAATAACACTGGTGGATGCATGTGTGGTCTCTGAAGAGAACACACATTTCAATGACACTGATGGATCCGTATGTGGTATGTGAAAAGAATAGTCATGAAATGACTCCAGTTGTTGTTAGTAAAAAGAACACACATGCAATGACACTGGTGTCTCCATGTGAGGTCTCTGAATAGAACACACATGCAATGACTCTGGCTGTGGTTAATGAGAAGAACACACATGCAATGACACTGGTGGATCCATAGGTGGATTGTGAAAAGAACACACATGCAATGACTCTGGTTGTTGTTAGTAAAAAGAACACACATGCAATGACACTGGTGGATCCATGTGTGGTCTCTAAAGAGAACACACATTTCAATGACACTGGTAGATCCATATGTGGTATGTGAAAAGAACACACATGCAATGACTCCAGTTGTTAGTAAAAAGAACACACATGCGATGACATCAGGATCCATGTGTGGTCTCTGAGAACACACATGCAATGACTCTAACTATGGTTAACGAAGAACACACATGCAATGACAATGGTGGATCCATAGGTGGATTGAAAAGAAAACACATGCAATGACTCTGGTTCTTGTTATTAAAAGAACACGCATGCAATGACATCAGTGGATCCATGTGTGGTCTCAAGAGAACACACATTTCACTGGCATTTCTGGATCCGTATGTTTTTTGTCAATAGAAGAGTTGAAATGACTCCAGTTGTTGTTAGTAAAAAGAACACACATGCAATGACACTGGTGTCTCCATGTGTGGTCTCTGAATAGAACACACATGCAATGACTCTGGCTATGGTTAATGAGAAGAACACACATGCAATGACACTGGTGGATCCATAGGTGGATTGTGAAAAGAAAACACATGCAATGACTCTGGTTCTTGTTATTAAAAAGAACACACATGCAATGACACTGGTGGATCCATGTGTGGTCTCTAAAGAGAACACAGATTACAATGAAACAGGTGGATCCGTATGTGATATGTGAAAAGAATAGTCATGAAATGACTCTAGTTGTTGTTAGTAAAAAGAACACACATGCAATGACACTGGTGTCTCCATGTGTGGTCTCTGAAGAGAACATACATGCAATGACTCTAGCTGTGGTTAATGAGAAGAACACACATGCAATGACACTGGTGGATCCATAGGTGGATTGTGAAAAGAACACACATGCAATGACTCTGCTTGTTGTTAGTAAAAAGAACACAAATGCAATGACCTTTGGTGGATCCATGTGTGGTCTAAAAGAGAACACACATTTCAATGACACTGGTGGATCCATATGTGGTATGTGAAAAGAATAGTCATGAAATGACTCTAGTTGTTGGTAGTAAAAAGAGCACACATGCAATTACACTGGTGGATCCATGTGTGGTCTCTGAAGAGAACATACATGCAATGACTCTAGCTATGGTTAATGAGAAGAACACACATGCAATGACACTGGTGGATTGTGAAAAAAACACACATGCAATGACTGTGGTTGTTGTTAGTATAAAGAACACACATGCAATGACACTGGTGGATCCATGTGTGATCTCTGAAGAGAACACACATTTCAATGGCACTGGTGGATCCATATGTCGTATGTGAAAAGAACGCACATGCAATGACTCCAATTGTTCTTAGTAAAAAGAACACACATGTAATCGGACTGGTGGATCCATGTGTGGTCTCTGAAGAGAACACACATGCAATGAATCTAGTTGTGGTTAATGAGAAGAACACAGATGCAATGACACTGGTTGTTGTTAGTAAAAAGAGCACACATGAAATGACACTGGTAGATCCATGTGTGGTCTCCAAAGAGAACACACATTTCAATGACATTGGTGGATCCATATGTTGTGTGTGAAAAGAACACACATGCAATGACTCCAGTTGTTGTTAGTATAAAGAACACACATGCAATGACACTGGTGGATCCATGTGTGGTCTCTGTAGAGAACACACATGCAATGACTAGCTATGGTTACTGAAGAGAACACACATTTCAATGACACTGGTGGATCCATATGTGGTATGTGAAAAGAACACACATGAAATGACTCCAGTTGTTGTTAGTAAAAAGAACACACATGCAATGACACTGGTGGATCCATGCGTGGTCTCTGAGGAGAACACACATTTCAATGACACTGGTGGATCCATATGTGGTGTGTGAAAAGAAAACACATGCAATGACTCCAGTTGTTGTTAGTAAAAAGAACACACATGCAATGACACTGGTGGATCCATGTGTGGTCTCTGAAGATAACACACATGCAATGACACAGGTTGATCCATATGTGGTATGTGAAAAGAACACACATGCAATGACTCTAGTTGTTGTTAGTAGAAAGAACACACATGCAATGACACTGGTGGATCCATGTGTGGTCTTTGAAGAGAACACATATTTCAATGACATTGGTCGATCCATATGTGGTATGTGAAAAGAATAGTCATGAAATGACTCCAGTTGTTGTTAGAAAAAGAACACACATGCAATGACACTCGTGGATCCATGTGTGGTCTCTGAAGAGAACACACATGCAATGACTCTGGTTGTTGTTAGTAAAAAGAGCACCCATGCAATGGCACTGGTTATTGTTAGTAAAAAGAGCACACATGCAATGACCTTTGGGATCCATGTGTGGTCTCTCAAGAGAACACACATTTCAATGACACTGGTGGATCCATCTGTGGTATGCGAAAAGAACACACATGCAATGACTCCAGTTGTTGTTAGTAAAAAGAACACACATGCAATAACACTGGTGGATCCATGTGTGGTCTATAAAGAGAACACACATTTCAATGACACTGGTGGATCCATATGTGGTATGTGAAAAGAACACACATGCAATGACTCCAGTTGTTGTTAGTAAAAAGAACACACATGCAATGACACTGGTGGATCCATGTGTGGTCTCTAAAGAGAACACACATGCAATGACTCTAACTATGGTTAATGAGAAGAACACACATGCAATGACACTAGTGGATCCATAGGTGGATTGTGAAAAGAAAACACATGCAATGACTCTGGTTCTTGTTATTAAAAAGAACACACATGCAATGACACTGGTGGATCCATGTGTGGTCTCTGAAGAGAACACACATTTCAATGACACTGGTGGATCCATCCGTGTTATGCCAAAAGAACACACATGCAAAGACTACAGTTGTTGTTAGTAAAAAGAACACACATGCAATGACACTGGTGGATCCATGTGTGGTCTCTAAAGAGAACACACATTTCAATGACACTGGTGGATCCATATGTGGTATGTGAAAAGAACACACATGCAATGACTCCAGTTGTTGTTAGTAAAAAGAACACACATGCAATGACACTGGTGGATCCATGTGTGGTCTCTGAAGAGACCACACATGCAATGACTCTAACTATGGCTAATGAGAAGAACACACATGCAATGACACTAGTGGATCCATAGGTGGATTGTGAAAAGAAAACACATGCAATGACTCTGGTTCTTGTTATTAAAAAGAACACACATGCAATGACACTGGTGGATCCATGTGTGGTCTCTGAAGAGAACACATATTTCAATGACACAGGTGGATCCGTATGTGGTATGTGAAAAGAATAGTCATGAAATGACTCTAGTTGTTGTTAGTAAAAAGAACACACATGCAATGACACTGGTGTCTCCATGTGTGGTCCCTGAATAGAACACACATGCAATGACTCTGGCTGTGGTTAATGAGAAGAACACACATGCAATGACACTGGTGGATCCATAGGTGGATTGTGAAAAGAAAACACATGCAATGACTCTGGTTCTTGTTATTAAAAAGAACACACATGCAATGACACTGGTGGATCCATGTGTGGTCTCTGAAGAGAACACACATTTCAATGACACTGGTGGATCCGTATGTGGTATGTGAAAAGAATAGTCATGAAATGACTCCAGTTGTTGTTAGTAAAAACAACACACACTCAATGACACTGGTGTCTCCATGTGTGGTCTCTGAAGAGAACATACATGCAATGACTCTAGCTGTGGTTAATGAGAAGAACAAACATGCAATGACACTGGTGGATCCATAGGTGGATTGTGAAAAGAACACACATGCAATGACTCTGCTTGTTGTTAGTAAAAAGAACACACATGCAATGACACTGGTGGATCCATGTGTGGTCTCTAAAGAGAACATACATTTCAATGACACTAGTGGATCCATGTGTGGTATGTGAAAATAATAGTCATGAAATGACTCTAGTTATTGTTAGTAAAAGAACACACATGCAATGACACTGGTGGATCCATGTGTGGTCTCTGAAGAGAACACACATGCAATGAATCTAGCTATGGTTAATGAGAAGAACACACATGCAATGACACTGGTTGTTGTTAGTAAAAAGAGCACACATGCAATGACACTGGTGGATCCATGTGTGGTCTCTAAAGAGAACACACATTTCAATGACACTGGTGGATCCATATGTGGTCTGTGAAAAGAATAGTCATGAAATGACTCCAGTTGTTGTTAGAAAAAGAACACACATGCAATGACACTCGTGGATCCATGTGTGGTCTCTGAAGAGAACACACATGCAATGACTCTGGTTGTTGTTAGTAAAAAGAGCACCCATGCAATGACACTAGTTATTGTTAGTAGAAAGAGCACACATGCATTGACACTGGTGGATCCATGTGTGGTCTCTCAAGAGAACACACATTTCAATGACACTGCTGGATCCATATGTGGTATGTGAAAAGAACACACATTTGAATGACACTGGTGGATCCATGTGTGGTCTCTGAAGATAACACACATCAATGACACTGGTGGATCCATATGTGGTATGTGAAAAGAACACACATGCAATGACTCCAGTTGTTGTTAGTAAAAAGAACACACATGCAATGAAACAGGAGGATTCATGTGTGGTCTCAAGAGAACAGACATTTCAATGACACTTGTGGATCCATATGTGGTATGTGAAAAGAACACACATGAAATGACTCTAGTTGTTGTTAGTAAAAGAACACACATGCAATGACACTGGTGGATCCACATGTAGTCTCTGAAGAGAACACATATTTCAATGACGCTGGTGGATCCATATGTGGTATGCGAAAAGAACACACATGCAATGACTCAATTGTTGTTAGTAAAAAGAACACACATGCAATGACACTGGTGGATCCATGTGTGGTCTCTAAAGAGAACACACATTTCAATGACACTGGTGGATCCATATGTGGTATGTGAAAAGAACACACATGCAATGACTCCAGTTGTTGTTAGTAAAAAGAATACAGATGCAATGACACTGGTGGATCCATGTGTGGTCTCTGAAGAGAACACACATGCAATGACTCTAACTATGGTTAATGAGAAGAACACACATGCAATGACACTGGTGGATCCATAGGTGGATTGTGAAAACAAAACACATGCAATGACTTGGTTCTTGTTATTAAAAAGAACACACATGCAATGACACTGGTGGATCCATGTGTGGTCTCTGAAGAGAACACACATTTCAATGACACTGGTGGATCCGTATGTGGTATGTGAAAAGAATAGTCATGAAATGACTCCAGTTGTTGTTATTAAAAAGAACACACATGCAATGACACTGGTGTCTCCATGTGTGGTCTCTGAATAGAACACACATGCAATGACTCTGGCTGTGGTTAATGAAAAGAACACACATGCAATGACTCTGGTTGTTGTTAGTAAAAAGAACACACATGCAATGACACTGGTGGATCCATGTGTGGTTTCTAAAGAGAACACACATTTCAATGACACTGGTGGATCCATATGTGGTATGTGAAAAGAATAGTCATGAAATGACTCTAGTTGTTGTTAGTAAAAAGAGCACACATGCAATTACACTGGTGGATCCATGTGTGGTCTCTAAAGAGAACATACATGCAATGACTCTAGCTGTGGTTAATGAGAAGAACACACATGCAATGACACTGGTGGATCCATAGGTGGATTGTGAAAAGAACACACATGCAATGACTCTGCTTGTTGTTAGTAAAAAGAACACACATGCAATGACACTGGTGGATCCATGTGTGGTCTCTAAAGAGAACACACATTTCAATGACACTGGTGGATCCATATGTGGTATGTGAAAAGAATAGTCATGAAATGACTCTAGTTGTTGTTAGTAAAAAGAGCACACATGCAATTACACTGGTGGATCCATGTGTGGTCTCTGAAGAGAACATACATGCAATGACTCTAGCTGTGGTTAATGAGAAGAACACACATGCAATGACACTGGTGGATCCATAGGTGGATTGTGAAAAGAACACACATGCAATGACTCTGCTTGTTCTTAGTAAAAAGAACACACATGCAATGACACTGGTGGATCCATGTGTGGTCTCTAAAGAGAACATACATTTCAATGACACTAGTGGATCCATGTGTGGTATGTGAAAAGAATAGTCATGAAATGACTCTAGTTGTTGTTAGTAAAAAGAACACAAATGCAATGACACTGTTGGATCCATGTGTGGTCTCTGAAGAGAACACACATGCAATGAATCTAGCTATGGTTAATGAGAAGAACACACATGCAATGACACTGGTTGTTGTTAGTAAAAAGAGCACACATGAAATGACACTGGTAGATCCATCTGTGGTCTCTAAAGAGAACACACATTTCAATGACACCGGTGGATCCATATGTGGTGTGTGAAAAGAACACACATGCAATGACTCTAGTTGTTGTTAGTAAAAAGAACACACATGCAATGACACTGGTGGATCCATGTGTGGCCTCTGAAGAGAACACACGTGCAATGACTCTAGCTGTGGTTACTGAAGAGAACCCACCTTTCAATGACACTGGTGGATCCATATGTGGTATGTGAAAAGAACACACATGAAATGACTACAGTTGTTGTTAGTAAAAAGAACACACATGCAATAACACTGGTGGATCCATGTG
This sequence comes from Avena insularis, assembly GCA_023614405.1. Taxonomy (NCBI): domain Eukaryota; kingdom Viridiplantae; phylum Streptophyta; class Magnoliopsida; order Poales; family Poaceae; genus Avena; species Avena insularis. The sequence continues at coordinate 172,394 of JAJUPC010000146.1, read as the reverse complement.
TGGTTTCTGAAGAGAACACACATTTCAATGACACTGGTGGATCCATATGTGGTATGCGAAAAGAACACACATGCAATGACTCTAGTTGTTGTTAGTAAAAAGAACACACATGGAATGAAACTGGTGGATCCAGGTGTGGTCTCTAAAGAGAACATACATTTCAATGACACTGGTGGATCCATGTGTGGTATGTGAAAAGAATAGTCATGAAATGACTCCAATTGTTGTTAGTAAAAACAACACACATGCAATGACACTAGTGGATCCATGTGTGGTCTCTCAAAAGAACACACATGCAATGAATCTAGCTGTGGTTAATGAGAAGAACACACATGCAATGACACTGGTTGTTGTTAGTAAAAAGAGCACACATGAAATGGCACTGGTAGATGCATGTGTGGTCTCTAAAGAGAACACACATTTCAATGACAGCGGTGGATCCATATGTGGTGTGTGAAAAGAACACACATGCAATGTCTCCAGTTGTTGTTAGTAAAAAGAACACACATGCAATGACACTGGTGGTTCCATGTGTGGTCTCTGAAGAGAACACACATGCAATGACTCTAACTGTGGTTAATGAGAAGAACACACACGCAATGACACTGGTGGATCCATAGGTGGATTGTGAAAAGAACACACATGCAATGACACTGGTGGATCCATTTCTGGTTACTGAAGAGAACACACATTTCAATGACACTGGTGGATCCATATGTGGTATGTAAAAAGAACACACATGAAATGACTCCAGTTGTTCTTAGTAAAAAGAATACACATGCAATGACACTGGTGAATCCATGTGTCTTCTCTGAAGAGAACACACATTTCAATGACACTGGTGGATCCATATGTGGTATGCGAAAAGAACACACATGCAATGACTCTAGTTGTTGTTAGTAAAAAGAACACACATGCAATGACACTGGTGGATCCATGTGTGGTCTCTGAAGATAACACACATGCAATGACTCTAGATGTGGTTAATGAGAAGAACACACATTTCAATGACACAGGTGGATCCATATGTGGTATGTGAAAAGAACACACATGCAATGACTCTAGTTGTTGTTAGTTGAAAGAACACACATGCAATGACACTGGTGGATCCATGTGTGGTCTTTGAAGAGAACACGCATTTCAATGACACTGGTGGATCCATATGTGGTATGTGAAAAGAATAGTCATGAAATGACTCCAGTTGTTGTTAGTAAAAAGAACACACATGCAATGACACTACTGGATCCATGTGTGTCTAAAGAGAACACACATGCAATGACTCTGGTTGTTGTTAGTAAAAAGAGCACACATGCAATGACACTGGTTGTTGTTAGTGAAAAGAGCACACATGCAATGACATGGTGGATCCATGTGTGGTCTCTCAAGAGAACACACATTTCAATGACACTGCTTTGGATCCATATCTGGTATGTGAAAAGAACACACATGCAATGACTCCAGTTGTTGTTAGTATAAAGAACACAGATGCAATGACACTGGTGGATCCATGTGTGGTCTCTGAAGAGAACACACATGCAATGGCTCTAGCTGTGGTTAATGAGAAGAACACACATTTCAATGACACTTGTGGATCCATATGTGGTATGTGAAAATAATCGTCATGAAATGACTCTAGTTGTTGTTAGTAAAAAGAAACACATGCAATGACACTGGTGGATCCATGTGTGGTCTCTGAAGAGAACACACATGCAATGACACTGGTGGATCCATATGTGGTATGTGAAAAGAATACACATGGAATTACTCCAGTTGTTGTTAGTAAAAAGAACACACATGCAATGACACTGGTGGATTTATGTGTGGTATCTGAAGAGAACACACATTTCAATGACACTTGTGGATCCATATGTGGTATGTGAAAAGAACACACATGCAATGACTCCAGTTGTTGTTACTAAAAAGAACACACGTGCAATGACACTGGTGGATCCATGTGTGGTCTCTGAAGAGAACACACATGCAATGACTCTAGCTGTGGTTAATGAGAAGAACACACATTTCAATGACACAGGTGGATCCATATGTGGTATGTGAAAATAACACACATGTATTGACTCTAGTTGTTGTTAGTAAAAATAACACACATGCAATGCCACCGGTGGATCCATGTGTGAACTCTGAAGAGAACACACATTTCAATGACACTGTTGAATCCATATGTGCTATGTGAAAAGAACACACATGCAATGACTCCAGTTGTTGTTAGTAAAAAGAACACACATTTAATGACACCGGTGGATCCATGTGTGGTCTCTGAAGAGAACACACATGCAATGACTCTAACTGTGGTTAATGAGAAGAACACACATGCAATGACACTGGTGGATCCATAGATGGATTGTGAAAAGAACACACATGCAATGAATCTGGTTGTTGTTATTAAAAAGAACACACATGCAATGACACTGGTGGATCCATGTGTGGTCTCTGAAGAGAACACACATTTCAATGACACTGGTGGATCCGTATGTGGTATGTGAAAAGAATAGTCATGAAATGACTCCAGTTGTTGTTAGTAAAAAGAACAGACATGTAATAACACTGGTGGATCCATGTATGGTCTCTGAATAGAACACACATGCAATGACTCTAGTTGTGGTTAATGAGAAGAACGCACATGCAATTATACCGGTGGATCCATAGGTGGATTATGAAAAGAACACACATGCAATGACTCTGGTTGTTGTTAGTAAAAAGGACACACATGCAATGACACTGGTGGATCCATGTGTTGTCTCTGAAGAGAACACACATTTCAATGACACTGGTGAATCCATATGTGGTATGTGAAAATAATAGTCATGAAATGACTCCTGTTGTTAGTAAAAAGAGCACACATGCAATGACACTGGTGGATCCATGTGTGGTCTCTAAAGAGAACACACATTTCAATGACACTAGATGTGGTTAATGAGAAGAGCACACATGCAATGACATTGATGGATCCATAGGTGGATTGTGAAAAGAACACACATGCAATGACTTTGGTTGTTGTTAGTAAAAAGAACACACATGCAATAACACTGGTGGATGCATGTGTGGTCTCTAGAGAGAACACACATTTCAATGACATTGGTGGATCCACATGTGGTATGTGAAAAGAATTGTCATGAAATGACTCCAGTTGTTGTTAGTAAAAAGAACACACATGCAATGACTCTGGCTGTTGTTAGTAAAAAGAGCACACATGCAATGACACTGGTGGATCCATGTGTGGTCTCTGAAGAGAACACACATTTCAATGACACTGGTGGATCCATATGTGGTATGTGAAAAGAACACACATGCATTGACACTGGTTGTTGTTAGTAAAAAGAACACACATGCAATGACACTGGTGGATCCATGTGCGGTCTCTGAAGAGAACACACATTTCAATGACACTGGTGGATCCATATGTGGTATGTGAAAAGAACACACATGCAATGACTCCAGTTGTTGTTAGTAAAAAGAACACACATGCAATGACACTGGTGGATCGATGTGTGGTCTCTGAAGAGAACACACATGCAATGACTCTAACTATGGTTAATGAGAAAAACACACATGCAATGACACTGGTGGATCCATAGGTGGATTGTGAAAAGAACACACATGCAATGACTCTGGTTCTTGTTATTAAAAAGAACACACATGCAATGACACTTGTGGATCCATGTGTGGTCTCTGAAGAGAACACACATTTCAATGACATTAGTGTATCTGACGAGGGTTTAACTCGTCAATTCCCATTGTTATGGACTTGGGTTTTGGAGAAGGAGGGAGTGCTAGAGACATCTATCGGCTAGCAAACAAGCACACAGGGGACAAAGGATTTAACCAGGTTCAGGCCTCGTAGAGGTCCCTACTCCTGCTTGTCTACTCGTGGAATTATCGAAGGAGTCGAAAGTTACAATGGTGCGCAGATGCAATCTGGCAAGGGTTGTGGAAACTAGGTTTGCGTGTGTCCTCCTTGCCGCCCCCTCCTAGCCTTTATATAGATAGGCTAGGTCTCAGGTAGCAGGTCGAGTCGGTTACAAGTTAGGGTTTTCCCCTTCAAACTTTCTATCTTTAGTTTCTTCTTGTCCTTCAAGCAATCAAGAGTCCGTAGGTTACTCGAGTCCCTCCATCCGAGTCTTGGCGACACCGGGGGCTCGTATGTATTTGGACCGTATATACCAAGCTCGAGTACCTGTAGGGTATACCCATGTCAGTAGCCCCCGAGTGTCCAGTGGAATCGCAGATTCGACTGGGGACTTTTTGTAGCCTTCCAGTGCCTAAATGAGTACATTTCAATTGCTTTTATTTGTGTCATAGGGATTGTTGATATACGTGCCTGATATAACCGAAGTATCGGTATCAGTTAACCACCTTAGGGTGAAACAACGCAATCTACTCAAATTCGAGTCCCCGGACTCGAATCCGGAAAAGTGCTGGTGTAATTCGACTCAGGCCGTGGAGGTCTTACAGGAGTCGAATTCCAGTTATATGGGTGTGAGCACTTGTCACGTCCATCAAGGCATGTTCATCGTGCCTGTAGGCACGGATATGTTGCTGGTAGTGCGCAGTTAAATGCGTTGCCAGGCCTTATTCAGGTCTTACCTTCACGCCGTAGGCGTGGCATCCGAATTTTATCATCGCGGAGACGATTCGGGTAACCCAGGAGACGCAGTCTCTTTGTAGGGAAAAATTATGAGGCGGTGTCACCATGAGTTTCGAGTGTGGATGTTATCAACACACAGTTTTTCATGTACAAATATTCATAGGGTGCGCGGCTAGCGCTCCCTATGGGAGTAGCCCCCGAGTGCCTGGTTGAGTCGAAGACTCAGGCAGGGACTAAAGAACTTTTGCGACTGCTGTCGACTTTCGCTTACTTGTTTTAGTCGATGACTCGGGCAGGTACTAAAATACTTTTGCGACTGCTGTCGTCTTTTGCCTGCTTGTTTCAGTCGATGACTCAGGCAGGTACTAAAATACTTTTGCGACTGCTGTCGTCCTTTGCCTGCTTGTTTCCGGCGCTCCCTATGGGAGTAACCCATGTCCATAATTGAACTGTGTTTCGAGTGGTTGGGTTTGCTTTTGTGATTGCTCATGTTCCTGCAACAAGAAAAGAAAAGTTGTAGGGTGCGCCATTCCCTATGGAGTATCCCGAGTGCTTGGTGGAGTCGAAGACTCACCAAGGACTAGAAATAGTCAAGTTTTCCACTACATAGCCTTGGTAGCGTCAGTCTTGGCAGTATGACCTTATTTGCCCGCATGAGCGGTTTTGACGGGACGTGACAAGCGGTGGGTCCCACTTTCTGACTTTGATTTGACTGGGCGTGCGTAATCTTATTTTTAACTGTGCCTCCTCGATTTCCACGTGTAATGGTAGAAGTGGGGGACGGTTCGCGCTTCCTCTTCTCCACGTGTCCTACGCGATGCGTGCCACGCGTCCAATAGGGTTTTTGTCAGCCGTTGGATTGCATCTCCCAGGGGTTAAGTAGCGATGTTGCGGCGGTAATTTCCCATCTATGCTCTTTTTTCCTTGCTGCCATCACCATTGCCGTTTGCTTTTCTGCTTTCCTCTGCGCCCATCTTATCCACGACGCTGGACCAGCTCCGTTCGTTCCCAAGCTACTTTCTTCGCTCTCATCGCCGCCCCGCAATGGGGAAGAAGAAGGGAGGCGCTGCCGCTGATTCCGCGGCCACCCTCGCTGCAGCGAAGAAGAAAGGTGGCTCCGCTGCTACGGGAACCAGTGCCGCCGCCGTCGGGAAGAAGAAGGTCGCGGGCACCCGCGTGACCAATGGCACATGGCGCCCCTCTATCATCAAGGCATCGGATCTCCGTCTTCTTCGCCAAGACGGAGTGATTTCGGCAGCAGTCGCCGATTCGCGCGTCCCCAGCGGTGAGATCATTCCTATGCCTCCCGCTAGTTATCGAGTGATGTTTCTTGCATTCATCATTCGCGGTCTTTCCTTGCCTCTTCACCCCTTTCTTCGGGGTCTTCTTTGTTTCTTTGGGCTCCAGCTCCATCAGCTGTCCCCAAATTCTCTCCTCCACATCACCTGTTTCATCACTCTCTGCGAGTGTTGGCTCGGAATCGAGCCACACTTTAGTCTTTTCAAGCGCATCTTTAAATTGAAGCGTCAGTCCGCATATGGCTCTTTAGTTTATTACGTAGGTGGTTGCGGAATCCACGTTGACCCATTCGCCACCTACTTCGATATCAAGCTCACCAAGTTCGTCTAGGGATGGAGGGACAAATGGTTCTATGTGCGCGACCAGAAGGCCAAGGACGAGCACTTTGGACTCGCGCCCTTCGATCCCGCGACTCCCTGCAAGAAGATGCGTTCTTGGAAGAACGTGATCATGCCTTCCGAACTTGCGGAAACAGACGTGTTATATCAGCGCATCTGCGACCTCGAGAGTCACATAGGCACAGAAGAGGGAGGCTGCGCCCTTGTCAGAACTTGGCTTCATCGTCGCGTCCAGCCTCTCCAGGCCAGGGTCCATCCCATGTTCCAATGGGGTGGCACTGACGATCCCACTCGCATGTCTGCAGATGGCATGTCCGCTAGTGAGGTAGATAAGAGGGTGCGACTGGTCACGAAGTATACCCTCAAGGATGTGCTTCCGAATGAGCCAGTGGTTCCTCCTTTCGATGCTTCGAATCCTCCTCCTGAGGTATGGTTGTGCTACGTAGTAGCTTATTTTCTCGATTGCGTCTTCTGTTGCTTATCTGTTTTACTTTTTGTATGCAAGAGTGGGCGGTGTCGCCTTGCATGCCTCCCCTCCCTGAGGGGATTATTCCTCGTGAAGCTTTGGAAGAGGACGAGTCTGAGTCGACTGTCCCTTCTGATGTGGAAGAGGAAGCCCCCGAGTCTGAAAGTCCGGATACTCGCAAGCATTCGCGTAACGGGGATTTCGACGCGTCGACTCCTTCAACTCTAGGAGGCGCGGCTGTTGGCGTGGAGTCGCCAATTCCTACCGTTCCTATGAGGGCTGTGGCACCATCTTCTCGTAAGAAGATGCGATTGCCTAAGGAGTCTTCGTCGGAGTCGATGGAGGCCACATTTGATCTTGACAGATTTGACTGGTAGGTTTGCTAGTGCATTCATTCTTCTCTTGTTTTCTTCTTGTTGGCTTTGCCCTGGAGTTTACCCTTTCTGAGTGCGGATTTTGTCTTGTAGTCAAGAGGCGTCGTCATCTTCTGGCGACGTCGAATTTCTGAAGGAATCAGGAGTCGCGACCTCAGAGGCTAAGATAGAGGTCGAGCGCGCTCCTTCTCCTCCAGCGGCGGCCCACTCCGGGCACAATTCTTCAAGCTCTCCTCATGTAGGGGAGCATCGAGTAGTTGCTCGGATGACGGTTCAGCAATCTTCTTCGGAGTCGCTGGAGGACCATGTAAGTATATCTTTCTTTCTTATATAATTTGGCAGTCAACGCCCTTTGTTGCCCTGTGCTGACTCCTTGTTGTGTGCGACAGCTCCTTGTAAAGGAAGCCGCGCAGGTGGCGGAGCAAGTGATGGCGATGGGTCGCCAGCATGCGATGCTGGAGACGCGCCACCGCGTGGTTGAGAGTGAGTGTTCTATACTTATTCTTTTCGTCTTCTCTGTATTTTGGTATAATCAACTGACAGCCAAATTTTTGACTGCCATGTAGCTAAGCATAATGCTTTACTGCGTGATGTTGCCACGTTGGAGAAGACGCTAGCCGCAGCTTTGAAGGGGCGCGACGAGGCAATCGCGGCTCGTGATGAAGCCCAGAACCGCGAAGAGGATCTGCGTGCCTCCTTTGCAGCCAGTGAGAAGTTGTTCGAAGTGCAACTGTTCTCAGTCGCCAATGCCCTCTCAGGTACCTTTACTTGGTAGATATTTTATTGATGTTCTTCCCTTCCTCTGTAGTGCCGATGGCATTAGAGGTTTGATCCATGTGTGTATTTTGGTGTAGATGCTGGCGGCTTGAGTTTTGATCTACAAGCCCTTGGTCGCGATGACGACGCCTCTGGCGCGTATATCTGCGGTCGAAGATCGTAGCGCCGCTGTCCAAAGCCAAGGCCACCCTGAGTCGCCTCCGGGAGGAGCTGATGCCGAAGGCGGAGCTGGTCGACAATGTGGAAGAGCTGGTGGAGTCGCTCGCTGGGGGTGTGCCTGCCACGTACAAGAACTCCCTCCGCGCAGCTGGCGCGACCATGTCGCTTGCCATGGTGCAAGCCCACGGAGTCGAAGTGGATCCCTCGGCGGTGTCAAAGACGATGCCTGTTGGCGCGGATGGTCAGCAGGTAGTATTCACTCCCTTTGCGACTGCCTGTGCCAAATATGGCCATTCCTTGATAAACATTGTTGCCAAGTATTCGGAGGAGCTCAATCACGCAAAGAAGGCGGCGAAAACTTCGGCCTCAGGGGCCGGCGGAAAGTCAGTGGCATCTGATACTTCCACGGACTGGATGAAGCCCCCGAGGTCATCGAAGTCGAAGAAGCCAGCTGCTCCGTAGTTAGTTTCTTGTAATAGCTGATGAACTTGCTCTTTTGATTGGAAAACATGCCTGTCAGCGAATGTGTTTGTAGATACTTTTATTGATCCTGAATGCATCTGTTACTTTTGACTTTTGAGTTGGTCGCCTTATTTTGCCTATGGCTTGATTTTTGGTAGGGTACGTTAAGTGGTCCTGTGGGGGGAACCCCGTACTCGCCATCTCTTGAGGATGCAATGGCACCACCATGCTCCAGGGTAGAGGAGTTGTCTTTGCTTTCGCGACTTCATGATCGCGTCAAGCAACTGGAGCGTGAATTGCCCGTGATCCGCGGTAGGACGGACGTGTGGAAGTCAAAGGCTGAAAAAGCCGCCGCCCGTGAGCAATATCTACTTAGCGAGGTGACGCAACTAGGCGACCAGTTTAAATGTTAGTTTGCTCATCCTCGTCTTTTCCTTTGTAGTTAATCGCAATGGTACGTTGTACTCATGATGTTGATGATGCTTCGTGTAGTTGTTAGCGCACGCCGTCCGCAGAAGGAGAGGGATAGGATTGCCATCCGCCTTCATGATCTCACCCAGGAGCAACTTCAGGAGAGTGGATACTTCTGGGTAGATCATGATCGTGCGACTTGTGCGCAACGAGGATCGTGCCTCGCGAGTGCTGCTCTTTCTGAAGAAGTCGCAATCGTGTTTGAAGAACATCTACCGGGCGATGTTCCCGCTGGATGATACTCCATCAAGCCTGTTGGCCCTTCTGATGAAATTTCAAGATATGTCCGCGGTTCGCGAGTGCGTGAGGCAGCAGCTGGTGGCTAGTGCCAAGGCTGCCCTTTCCGTGGTGCGTTTGCACAGGCCTGACGTGGATGTCGCCGCCATTGCCTCTGGGCCACCGTTGCCACTAACAAGATCTTCTTGGAACATGGTGCCGCACTATCAGGTTGTGGATCGTCCAGCCGAGGAGATCGTTGACTTCTTCGAGGAACAGACTAATGTTCTTCTGTTGCAAGGGTAGCCATATATGTATCCTGCATATAAGTGTACTGGTGTTGTAAAGCTCATATATATTTGTAGATAATTTATTGTTGAATGTATACAAATAGCTTTATAAGCGTGGGGTGCGTTGCACTTATGCGAGTCCTTTTCGTTAGCCAGGCCATCTTTGTATCATTCCCTTGTCAACCTGTCAGGTGCGTTGCAGCTGGGTTGAGTTTGTGTTAAGGGGTTCGATTGATGTGCCAGCTACTCAGGATGTCGCGTTATTGTTCGAAGAACATATGTGTATAGGGTGGCGTAGCCCCCGAGTATGAAAGTTGACAAAAGAAAGGAGAACATGGAGTTTTGGGGCACTTAGCTTTTATTTATTCGGAGAACAGTACGTAGTACAATGTGTGGCTAAGTAGCCTTGGCTGAATAGCCTTATTTGCGATGCAAAAGTAAAGAAGAAACGACTAAGGGTAGAAGCGTCGCAGTTGTGCGACGTTCCAAGGGTTGGAGTATGCGACTCCTGTCTCTAAATCTTGAAGGCGATAGCGCCACAGGATTATCAGTAATCATGTACGGTCCTTCCCAGGGGGACTCGAGCTTGAGATGCCCCTGCTGCTTCAGTCGCATGACCAGGTCACCTTCGACGAAGGATCTTGGGCGAAGTCTTCTGCTATGGTAGTTGCGCAGGTTCTGCTGGTAGATCGTAAATCTTTCTGTGGCGATTTCTCTTGCTTCGTCAAGGAGGTCGACGGAGTCTTTTAGTGCGAGGGATGACTCCTTCTCGCTGTAGGCTACTACGGGTGGCGCTTTGTACCGTACCTTGGCGGGTAGTACTGCCTCTGCTCCATGTACCATAAAGAATGGTGTGTAGCCGGTGGTGCTGTTTGGAGTTGTACGCAGGCTCTAGAGTACGGATTGCAGTTCGTTTGGTCAGCAGCCCGCGGCTTGTTCGAGTGGCCGGAGGAGTCGCTTCTTGATGCCGCTGCAGACAAGCCCGTTTGCCTTTTCCACCTGACCGTTGGTCTGCTACTGAGGTGTAGCTAATGTTGATCCCCAGGTTCTCGCAGAAATCTTGGAACTCCTTGGATGTAAAGTTCGTTCCGTTGTCGGTGATGATGTTGTGCGGCACGCCGAAGCGGTAGACGATGGACTCGAAGAACTTGACTGCGTTGTGCCCTGATTGCTTGGTCACTGGCATGGCCTCAATCCACTTGGTGAATTTGTCGACTGCGACCAAGAGGTAGACGTAACCTCCTTGCGAGGACCTTGGAAGTTTGCCAACCATGTCGAGTCCCCACTGGGCGAAGGTCCAGGCCAATGGGATAGGCCGGAGTTCTGTGCCTGGTGCGTGTGGCTTGTCTGCGAATCGCTGACAAGCGTTGCACTTTTGGACTATATCCTTGGCGTCGCGCATGGCCGTGGACCAGTAAAATCCAGCTCGTAGAGGTTTGGCAACGAGGGCGCGACTGCCGGCATGGTGCCCACAGGTCCCTTCATGGATGTCGAGGAGGACTGCTCTTCCATCGGCTAGGGAGACGCATCGTTGTAATACTCATGTGATGCTGCGTTTATATAGTTCACCATTGATAACGGCGAATGCTTTGGAGCATCGCGCGATGTGTCGTGCGTCTGTCGGGTTGTCCGGTAGGCGCTTGCTAAGGAGGTACGTAATGTACGGCTGCGTCCAGGATTGTTCGATCATCATGACACTCATTGGTCCCTCGAGTCCTGTGTCGAGCTCCAAGTCATCGAGTGCCGTTGGCTCATTGGGTGGCGTAGCCCCCGAGTCCGTTGCTGCATTTGTTTTCTTCTCTGCGGCCTTTGGCTTGATGGAGCGTTCACATATGCGCTCGAGAAATACCCCAGGTGGTATGGGTGCGCAGGTGGAGCCTATGTTGGTGAGTGCGTCCGCCTCCTCATTGCTTTCGCGACCTATGTGTCGCAACTCACAACCATCGAAGTCTCCTTCAAGTGTGTCGTAGAGGTCGCGGTATGCGATCATGTTGTCGTTTAGTGCGTCACACTCGTGCATTGTTTGGTTGACGACCAGCTTGGAGTCGCCATATATGATTAGCCTCTTTGCGCCGCAGGCTTTTGCCATTCTCATCCCGTGTAACAGGGCCTCGTATTCAGCCTCGTTGTTTGAGGCTGTGAACTGCATTTGCAGGACGTACTTCAGCTTGTCCCCTTGAGGCGATGTCAGTATGACACCTGCTCCTGCTCCATCTTTCCTCTTGGACCCATCGAAGTGCATTGTCCAGAGGTAGGACATGTCTGGCTTGTTCGGGAGTTGGTTTTCCATCCAATGTACGAGGAAGTCAGGAAGAACTTGCGACTTGATTGCGCGCTGCCAGATGTGATGTCTCGTCGAGACAATTCGATTCCAAAGCGACTTCGCCTGTGGGCGTCAGCGTTATTGAGGATATGTCCCAATGGGGCGTCATTGACTACCATGATTGGGTGTACCTGGAAGTAATGGCGCAGTCGCCGGGCGGTCATAAAGACGCCGTACGCCAGCTTCTGGTAGTGCGGGTACCGCTGTTTTATTGGCGTGAGGACCTCGCTGAGGTAGTATACCGGGCGTTGTACGCCGTGGACCTTGTTTTCCTCGGCCCGTTCGACGACAAGCACTGTGCTAACCACTTGGTTGGTGGCGGAGATGTACAGCAGCAGTGGTTCCCTTTCTCGTGGAGTTACCAATACTGGCGAGGTGGATAGCAGGCGCTTGAGGTCCTCAAATGCTTCTTGCGCTTCGTTGGTCCACTCGAATTTGTCGGCTTTGCGGAGGAGCTGATAGAAGGGCAGCGCCTTTTCTCCCGTTCGACTGATAAATCGACTGAGGGCCGCGATTCGCCCGGCTAGTTGTTGAACGCCTCTTATGTTTTTTGGCTTCTCCATGGCCAGTATGGCCTTTATCTTTTTCGGGTTTGCCTCAATCCCTCTCGCGGAGATGAGATACCCGAGCAGCTGCACAGAGGATACGCCGAAGGCGCATTTGTCCGGATTAAGCTTTATCCGGTAGCGATCGAGATTGGCGAAGGTTTCGCGCAAGTCGTCGATTAGAGAGGCTTCTTCCCTTCTCTTGATTACTATGTCGTCGACATAGACTTGGATGTTGCGACCAAGTTGCTCCTTGAGGCAGGCCTGCATGCATCGCTGGTACGTGGCTCCTGCGTTTTTTACCCCGAAGGGCATTGTGCTGTAGCAGAACACGCCGAAGGGCATTGTAAACACAGTCTTCTCCTGGTTTTCCTCCTTCATTCGAATTTGGTTATAGCCTGAGTAGGCGTCGAGGAAGCAGAGGCGCTCGCATCCAGCAGTGGAGTCGATGATTTGATCGATCTGTGGTAGCGGGAAGTGATCTTTTGGGCAGTGCTTGTTTAGAGAAGTGAAGTCCACGCACATCCGCAGGATATCCTTGTCCCTTTTTGGCTCCAGCACCGTATTGGCGAGCCAAGTGCTTTCCTTGATCTCGCGTATGAATTTGGCCTCGAGGAGTCTATTGATCTCCATTCCGACTGCCGGTGCCCGTGGCTCAGACAGTCGCCTAATTGTTTGCTTGACTGGCCTTGCGTCGGGGTTGACGTTGAGTGCATGCTCGGCGAATTCCCTAGGAACTCCTGGCATGTCCGCAGGACACCAGGCGAAAATTTCCTAGTGCTCCCGGAGGAATTCGACGAGCACGAGTTCCTATGCGGGACTCAGGTTGTTGGCGATGAGGGCCATTTTAGCGGGATCTGATGGATGGACCTGCACCTTCTTTGTGTGCACAGATGAGTCGAAGGAGAGGTCAGGTGAGCTTGGCCTACTTAGGGGGGGGCAGACTGTTGTCTGTCGTTTCCTTCAATCGCGCGAGCTCCTCCTGCATGCCGAAGGACTGGGAGATTCTGTTGAATTCCCGTCAGAATCGCCGACGCTTCGAAGCTCCTGTTGATCGTGATGACACCGCTGGGACTGGCATTTTCATCTGCGGTAGGCGTGGGGTACTGCCATGAACCCAGCGAACGCGACGCGCCCGAGGATGCGTGGTATTGTGAGGGCGGTCGACAACTTCAAAGTCGATCGCATGGCCGAAGTTCTTCGCGCGTCAATATGACGTCGAGGTTGATTTTGCCCAGGGGGTATACGCCTTTTCCTGGGATGATGCGGTGGAACGTTGTGTCCGATGCCTCCAAGCAGGTTAGAGGGATCCTCATTGCTCGCAAGGTACTCGCGAATATGAGGTTGATACCGCTTCCGCCATCCATGAAGACGCGACTCATGTCAAAGCCTCCAATTTGCGCCTCGAGTATGAGGGGGCAATGACCTGGGTGAGGTACTTGAGGTGGGTGGTCGCATTTGTCGAAGGTAATGCAGGACTCACTACCACTGAGGTACTCAGTGGTGGATGGTGGCGAGTGCGTGGCCAAATTGACTTGGCGAGTGATGGCCTTCCGCACCCTATTGGAGGGGCGTCCCTTTTGGATCATCATGGTACCCATGGCCCGTGGGTATGGTTCGCCTCCGTGATGCTGGTTCGGTGCAGCTCCGTTCGGGGGTGACCCAGGTGGTGGTGGTGGTGCGCCATGTGCCACTACGCCTGGAGCAGTTCCATAGCCTTTTTCGACTGCATTGCGGTTCATCCGAACCAACTCCTCATGTAGCTTGAGGAACTCGCGGCAGTCCTTGAGGAGGTGACTTGAATTTCTCTTGCCGTCGTGCTTGTCGATGTAGAAGTGTACCGCGCATGGTCCGGACAGTTTGTCTTTGATGGAGGTCGCGGGTGCTTCATCGCGAGTGCGGCGTTGCCATACTTGCGTGGTTTTCCCGGAGTCGCGGTATCCGCTGTTGCGGTTATCGTCGCATCTATCGGCGTAGCCGGCTGCGACCATGTTGACGTCATCACGATCGTCATAGACGCGCATACGACGTTTGCTCCAGCGGTCGCGTCTTCGTTCGAGTTCTGCCTCCTCGTCAGAGTGAATGCGGTTCTTCAACGAATCTTCTCCATCAGCCCACCGATTCGCGATCTCCATCAGGTGGTCGATGGTCTTGGGCTTTGAGCGGCCTAGCTCCTCCCTGAGTTCCATGCGGTGGACACCACCGTTGAATGCATCAATCGCGCGGTCTTCCGAGATGTTCTCTGTGGAGTTCTTGATGATGGACCATCTTTGGATGTAAGAGCGCAGCGATTCGCCAGATTTTTGCTGGCAGGATCTTAGTTCTTCAATTGAAGCGGGGCGTTTGTATGTGCCCTTAAAATTGCGTACGAAGCTGTAGATCAGCTCATCCCAGCTGCGAATGGATCCGCGTGGGAGGTTATTGAGCCATGCCCGGGCGGCGCCCTGCAGCTGTAGCTGCAAGCATTGCATGGCGATTGACCATTGCCTCCGCAACTGACGGAGGAGATGTGATCCTCCAGCCAGATCTTGGGGTCCTGTAGACTGTCAAATTTCGGATTTTCTGATGGGAGTTTGAACCCTTTAGGCATTCGCTTTTGCCTGATGGATCTGCTGAAGCATCTGGCGCCGCAGAGCTCCCTATCTTCTTCTTCCGAATCAGTCGACCGAGCACGTCGTGCCCTTGACTTGTCGATCTTGCGCTGCGTGAGCTCGTCGCATGCGTCGTAGTCGTGATCGTGTCGTCGTGAACGGCAGCACTGAGACAGGTCGTGACTGTCATCGCTTGACGAGGACGAGGAGTAGCGTTTTGCTAACGCTTTGCCCTTTTTTTGGGTCTAGTACTGGTTCTTTGTCGAGGGCGGCCTCGATTAGCCCCAGGCCCGCGATCGTAGATCGGTGCATGGCCGTTCGGGGGTCTCCAGCCGGTGGCTGGTTATTGAGAAGGTACATGGTGGCCGCTGTCACTGCGGCCTGTGGCGTCCTGGGAACCACGTTGCCTCTTGTGTCGACTGTCATAGAGCTGAAGTCGAGGATTTTCGCAGCGTCTATGCGTTCTTGTTCGGTGAGGTGAGCCATCCGCGATTACCTCTTCCTGGCGAGATGCTCGTTGCCTCTTGAGGAGGATCCTCCGTAGGAGGAGAGCCCAGCGCGGCGAAGGCTTGACTCGTCCGCCGCCTTTTTACGCGCCTCGAGTTGCGCGATTGCTTGCTTCTGGCGTTTGAATTCCTCTTTTAGGAGCCAGTGGTAACCCATCAGTAGTTCCTAAGGGGACCCGAAGGGTAGAGGTGCACCTCGTAGGGCTTCGCGGAAGCGTTCCCACTCTTGCTCGTTGAGCCTGATCACGACGCGTTCGCTGGTTTGCTCGTTGATTATGCTGGGGGGTTCGACTGCTCCTCCATTGCTGCCGTTGCCGCCGTTGGCGGCGTTGGGCGGGTCGGTGCCGTTGCCGGTGTTACCACCGTTGCCGTGGTTGGCGGAGGTGTCGCCTGCATTGATGACGGCGCACATGAAGTGATTTGCAAAGCTGTTGCTTCCACAACTTTCAGATCCGGAATCGTAGGTTCCATCTTCAGTGGCTAGATCGCTTAGATCAGAGTCGCGATCGCCGTCACGACCATGTTCCCGGCCGCCACGAGCATTGAGCTCGCTGAGGGTGCCGATCCATGGAGGGAACCATGATGCTGGGGCAATCGCCGGTGCTGTCGGCTGATCGGGCATGCAAAGCGTTCCCATCTGACCAACTTGTAAGCAGAAGCTCCCAATCGCCAGGCGGATTCCGTCACCTACGGACTCAAAGGCCGGGCGAGTGGCCGGCGTGTGGACGGTGAAGTCGAAGGCGCCGAAAAGCTGGCGAATCTCCGCTGTTGCAGAGTTGTAGATCGCGTTTGATGGGGCCGAAGAAGCCGCAACATCAGCACTCCCAATTCCCATAGACGGCGCCAATTGACGAGGGTTTAACTCGTCAATGCCCATAGTTATGGACTTGGGTTTTGGAGAAGGAGGGAGCGCTAGAGACATCTATCGGCTAGCAAACAAGAACACAGGGGACAAAGGATTTACCCAGGTTCAGGCCTCGTAGATGTCCCTACTCCTGCTTGTCTGCTCGTGGAATTATCGAAGGAGTCGAAAGTTACAATGGTGCGCAGATGCAATCTGGCAAGGGTTATGGAAACTAGGGTTGCGTGTGTCCTCCTCGTAGCCCCTCCTAGCCTTTATATAGAGAGGCTAGGTCTCAGATAGCAGGTCGAGTCGGTTACAAGTTAGGATTTTCCCCTTCAAACTTTCTATCTTTAGTTTCTTCTTGTCCTTCAAGCAATCAAGAGTCCGTAGGTTACTCGAGTCCCTCCATCCGAGTCTTGGCGACACCGTGGGCCCGTATGTATTTGGACCGTATATACCAAGCTCGAGTACCTGTAGGGTATACCCATGTCAGTATCCAAATGTGGTATGTGAAAAGAATAGTCATGAAATGACTCTAGTTGTTGTTAGTAAAAAGAACACACATGCAAAGAAACTGGTGGATCCATGTGTGGTCTCTAAATAGAACACACATGCAATGACTCTAGTTGTGATTAATGATAAGAACACACATGCAATGACACTGGTGGATCCATAGGTGGATTGTGAAAAGAACACACATGCAATGACACTGGTGGATCCATAGGTGGATTGTGAAAAGAGAACACATGCAATGACTTTGGTTGTTGTTAGTAAAAAGAACACACATGCAATAAAACTCGTGGATCCATGTGTGGTATCTGGAGAGAACACACATTTCAATGACACTGGTGAATCCACATGTGGTATGTGGAAAGAATAGTCATGAAATGACTCTAGTTGTTGTTAGTAAAAAGAACACACATGCAATGACACTGGTGGATCCATGTGTGGTCTCTAAAGAGAACACACATGCAATGACTTTGGCTGTTGTTAGTAAAAAGAGCACACATGCAATGACCCTGGTGGATCCATGTGTGGTCTCTGAAGAGAACACACATGCAATGACTCCAGTTGTTGTTAGTAAAAAGAACACACATGCAATGACTCTAGTTGTTGTTAGTAAAAAGAACACACATGCAATGACACTAGTGGATCCATGTGTGGTCTCTGAAGAGAACACACATTTCAATGACACTGGTGGATCCATATGTGGTATGTGAAAAGAACACACATGCAATGACTCCAATTGTTATTAGTAAAAAGAACACACATGTAATGACACTGGTGGATCCATGTGTGATCTCTGAAGAGAACACACATGCAATGACTCTAGCTGTGGTTAATGAGAAGAACACACATTTCAATGACCTAGGTGGATCCATATGTGGTATGTTAAAAGAACACACATACAATGACTCTAGTTGTTATTAGTAAAAAGAACACACATGCAATGACACTGGTGGATCCGTGTGTGGTCTCTGAAAAGAACACACATTTCAATGACACTGGTGGATCCATATGTGGTAAGTGAAAAGAATAGTCATGAAATGACTCCAGTTGTTGTTAGTAAAAAGAGCACACATGCAATGCCACCGGTGGATCCATGTGTGGTCTCTGAAGAGAACACACATGCAATGACTCTGGTTGTGGTTCATGAGAAGAACGCACATGCAATGACACTGGTGGATCCATGTGTGGTCTTTGAAGAGAACACACATGCAGTGACTCTAGCTGTGGTTACTGAAGAGAACACAACTATGTGGTATGTGAAAAGAACACACATGAAATGACTCCAGTTGTTGTTAGTAAAAAGAACACACATGCAATGACACTAGTGGATCCATGTGTGGTCTCTAAAGAGAACACACATTTCAACGACACTGGTGGATCCATATGTGGTATGTGAAAAGAACACACATGAAATGACTCCAATTGTTGTTAGTAAAAGGAACACACATGCAATGACACTGGTGGATCCATGTGTGGTCTCTGAAGAGAAGACACATGCAATGACTCTAGATGTGGTTAATGAGAAGAACACACATTTCAATGAAACAGGTGGATCCATATGTGGTATGTGAAGAGAACATACATGCAATGACTCTAGTTGTTGTTAGTAGAAAGAACACACATGCAATGACACTAGTGGATCCATGTGTGGTCTTTGAAGAGAACACACATTTCAATGACACTGGTGGATCCATATGTGGTATGTGAAAAGAATAGTCATGAAATGACTCCAGTTGATGTTAGTAAAAAGAACACACATGCAATGACACTGGTGGATCCTTGTGTGGTCTCTGAAGAGAACACACATGCAATGACTCTGGTTGTTGTTATTAAAAAGATCACACATGCAATGACACTGGTTGTTGTTAGTAAAAAGAGCACACATGCAATGACACTGGTGGATACATGTGTGGTCTCTCAAGAGAACACACATTTCAATGACACTGGTGGATCCATATGAGGTATGTGAAAAGAACACACATGCAATGACTCTAGTTGTTGTTAGTAAAAAGAACACACGTGCAATGACATTGGTAGATCCATGTGTGGTCTCTGAAGAGAACACACATGCAATGACTCTAGCTGTGGTTAATGAGAAGAACACACATTTCAATGACACAGGTGGATCCATATGTGGTATGTGAAAAGAACACACATGCAATGACTCCAGCTGTTGTTAGTAAAAAGAACACACATGCAATCACACTAGTGGATCCATGTGTGGTCTCTAAATAGAACACACATGCAATGACTCTAGCTATGGTTAATGAGAAGAACACACATGCAGTGACACTGGTGGATCCATAGGTGGATTGTGAAAAGAACACACATGCAATGACTCTGGTTGTTGTTAGTAAAAAGAACACACATGCAATGACACTGGTGGATCCATGTGTGGTCTCTGAAGAGAACACACATTTCAATGACACTGGTGGATCCATATGTGGTATGTGAAAAGAATAGTCATGAAATGACTCCAGTTGTTGTAAGTGAAAAGAACACACATGCAATGACACTGGTGGATCCATGTGTGGTCTCTGAAGAGAACTCACATGCAATGACTCTAGCTGTGGTTAATGAGAAGAACACACATGCAATGACACTAGTGGATCCATAGGTGGATTTTGAAAATAACACACACGCAATGACTCTGGCTGTTGTCAGTAAAAAGAACACACATGCAATGACACTGGTGGATCCATGTGTGGTCTCTGAAGAGAACACACATTTCAATGACACTGGCTGTGGTTAATGAGAAGAGAACACATGCAATGACACTGGAGGATCCATAGGTTGATTGTGAAAATAACACACATGCAATGACTCTGGTTGTTGTTCGTAAAAAGAACACACATGCAATGACACTGGTGGATCCATGTGTGGTTTATGAAGAGAACACACATTTCAATGACACTGGTGGATCCACATGTGGTATGTGAAAAGAATAGTCATGAAATGACTCCAGTTGTTGTTAGTAAAAATAACACACATGCAATGACATTGGTGGATCCATGTGTGGTCTCTGAAGAGAACACACATGCAATGACTCTAGCTGTGGTTAATGAGAAGAGAACACATGCAATGACACTGGTGGATCCATAGGTTAATTGTCAAAAGAACACACATGCAATGACTCTTGTTGTTGTTAGTAAAAAGAACACACATGCAATGACACTGGTGGATCCATGTGTGGTTTATAAAGAGAACACACATTTCAATGACACTGGTGGATCCACATGTGGTATGTGAAAAGAATAGTCATGAAATGACTCCAGTTGTTGTTAGTAAAAATAGCACACATGCAATGACATTGGTGGATCCATGTGTGGTCTCTCAAGAGAACACACATGCAATGACTCTAGCTATGGTTACTGAAGAGAACACACATTTTAATGACACTGGTGGATCCATATTTGGAATGTGAAAAGAACACACATGAAATGACTCCAGTTGTTGTTAGTAAAAAGAACACACATGCAATGACACTGGTGGATACATGTGTGGTCTCTGAAGAGAACACACATTTCAATGACACTGGTGGAAATTCACATCCCAAGATTTTCCAAATCTTGTAATGTGAAAAATAAATGAATAAAATAAAACATTGTTTGATTTTCAAGGCCAGAAGAAACTTTTGAATTCAGTTGGGACTTCAAACAAGTTGAATCAAATAAAATCCTAAAGGGATTTATAAAGATAAACATTTAATAAAGGCAAATAAAATGTTTTGGAATTACTATTTTGGAATCTTTTAATAAAAGACTTTGGTTTTCAAAATGAAAAGAAATATTTTAAATAAAGGTTTTACTATTTTCAAAACATCAAAACTTATTTATTCTTTTAAAAATAAGTTTTCCAAGAATTTTGTTTTCTCAAAATAAAACCTACTGAAGTGTTTGGTTTTATTTTAGATTTCAAAATAAATTTTTTAAATAAAACAAACCCTACTTGATTTATTAACTAAGGTCCATTATTTTTAATTATTAATGGAACCTAAAATAAAAGGTTATTTTGTTTTAAACAAGTTTTCCAAGTATTCTTTGTTTTCAAATAAAACCTAATATTTGGTTTTGAAAATATTTGGATTTCAAATGGAAAATTTTATTAATTAAATCAAACCCTAATTTATTAATAAACTAAAGATCCATTTTATTTAATTATTGAATGGATCCTAAAAATGAATAAAAATATTATTTTGAGATTTGGTTTATGTTGATAAACAGAACCAAAAACTTAATTGCAAGTTGTTTGGTGATTGTTTGAATTGTTTTGAACCTTGTTTGATTGTTTGAGAATCAAAACAGAAATTAAATTTAGAAAAGGAAAAGAATTAGAAATGTAAAAAAAATAAGAAAAGGACCAGCCCAAGCAGTGAGCCCACTAAGGCCCAGCAACAGCCCATATTCCTCCTCAAGAAAAGCGGTTGATACCGATTAAGCTACCCGCTAAGCGGTGACAGTGGACCCTCCTCCTTTCTTTTCCCGACGGTGGACCCCATCTCATCGTTCTCCTTCCCACCTGCGACGGTTCTTCCTCCTCTAAATCTGTTGCAGGCTTTGATTCCTCGGCTTAATTCACCTTAATGACGCGAGTAAAACCTGCAGTGATCACGCAGATTAAACGCCCATGTCTCCTCTATAATTCCTCTAACACTTCACTGCACGCCTTAGACCGCCCCAATTCTTCTTACTACCGCTGTCTCCGGCGAGCTCATGAGCGATTCCGCCACCGACGTACCCGAGCCTCCTCGACCATACTCACATGTTCCCCAGCCTCTGGCGCACCTCACCGTGCCTCCCGTTCATCCGTGCGAGCATCACAGCGTCGGCAAGGACAAGCCCGACTCGCCACCGCCGTCTGCCCCTCTCCGACGAGCACTGCCGGTAAGACCAGACCTCCCCTCTCCCTATTTTTTCACACACACATACTCGCCATGAACCTACGCATCTAAGCCACCTCTATTTTTCCTCTGGCGTGCACCGTAGCCTCGCCACCATCTTCAACAGAGAGCACCGTGACAAGGACTCACGAGCAATTATGCAACCCGTGCGCCCTTCACCAACCAGTACCACGTTGAGCATCGCAGCGTCAACGATTCGGTGAGCACCTTTTCCTCCCTCGCTTCCTATTTCACCGCGCCGCCATCGTTCGCCCGCCGCCAACAATTGCCGCAGCTGATGGCCGCCGTCGAGCACACCACTGTTCGATCTAGATCGGCGAGCAAGATTAGACCACTTAAACGCAAAGGGTATGCTTTACGGACCGCACGATTAAACTTAGATCTAACGCCAGCGTAGCTCGATCCCAGCGAACCGTGCGACCAAATTAAACGCGGGCGCGGTGCTGTTTTAACAGAATTTGAAAAACAAATTTAAGTGCCATTTTCAAACCCTTGTAACTTTGAATCCACACGTCCAAAAATTACAAATTTTATGTCGTTGGATTCAGGAGAGCAAGCCCTAACCAACCATGCCCTTAGTTTAGCAAATAGTATCTGTTAACTTGCTTGTTTTTGTAGATTCTTTTGTGAGCTTGTTTAGAGTAGAAAAATTGTTTAAAAATGATTTTAGGGTTAAAACTTTTGCAAAATGGTTTGTTGTGACCTTACTGACCCTAGGAACCAACCCATAGTTTGGAAAATGGATTTCTCAAAGTTTAGGATGGAAAACTTGATTTAGCCCATTTCTAGCCAAATGGAAATAAAGATTTTGGTTATGAAAATACTTTTATAAAGAAAACTTTGGAGAAAATGTTTTGGACCAAACCTACTGACCCTAGGAAACACTTTGTGGATTCAAAAATGTTTTTGGTGAAACAAAAGATTGATTCTTTGATTTAAAACCATTTCTAGTCAAATAGAAATGTGGGTTATTTATTAAAATTGTTTTTGAAGGAAAACCTTTGAGAAATGTTTTGTTTTAAACTCACTAACCCCAAACCCCAAGTTTTGTGATTTTGAAAACATATTTGGTGAACCCTATAGGTTAATACCTTAGTAAAAATATTTTTACACCACATAAAATGACACTTTGTTTTAAAAAGGGTTTTGTAGTGAAACCCATGTGCAAATGACTTTGCCATTTTGGTAAATGACCAATTTGGAACTTACAAAGTTTAGAAGCCTAGTGGAGACCATCCTTACAATAGAACCAACCTTTGCATGCTTATGCATGACTTAGATTCCAATGTCTTGTGTGTGTGAATTTGTTTGAGTGATTCTTGGTATGGAATGTTAGTTGATTTGGTGTTTGCTTGATTGACTTGTAGTGAAGTTAGAGAAGTGTGAGACTAGCAAGATCAAGGAGTGAACCACCATTCCCTACCAAAAAGGCAAGTTACACTATCATCCAAAGTCCTACTATTTTCATCATACTTAGTGGATTTTGAAACATGCATGAAAACAATTTTATACTTATGCTATGCTAAATCCTAATAGGATTCCCTATACACTCCTTAGTGAAAATATTGTAGTTGTTACATGCTTAGCCATGCTATATTTTGAAAAGAGATACATGTTGAGATTTTACAAAGGTTGAGAAAAGACATATGTTTTATATAATAAAACAAGGACTCAATGAACCACCTGGGTGGCCAAGGATACTTTGAGTTTTGGAGAAGGTGGCAACAAAAGGAATCTTGTCTATGGCAAATCTCTTTGTGTTGTGCTCCAAAAGAAAACCACTCAGGAAACTTAGAGATTGAACATGTTTCTCGTACAGTGGCTTCCGTGTGCAACCACATGCTATTATGGCTCTGGCTTAGTCAACTACATTGGGAAGACCCATGCATTGTCTTCAGTTTACTGGACATGGGGATCTAGAATTGCTTCATGGGTACTGAAGACAAGCTAGCAATGGTGTATGGGAGGACCCTTTGGAAAGACTTCGTCACATTCTCAATCTGCCAGTATTCCATCTTGGTGAATACTAATCCAGCGGCCACTGGTGGCAACAAGATGAGATTGTGTCATGTGGGTAAAGTGTACAACTTATGCAGAAGATAATAAAATCTAAGTACTTAGCCGTGTCCCCGGTAATGGACAATACTGAGCAACTAAGGCCTGAAGCTATGGAAGATCTCGACACTCTAATTTCTAAAAGAAAACTTTTAAAACTTGATGCACTTGGGGTTTCCAAGGTGCTCAAGAGATTTTGATAAGGACTTGAATACTTGAGATTTTACCAAGGAGTTCAAGGGATTTTTGAAAGGAGATTTGACAAAAGACCAAAACCATTTTGAAAAGATAGGATAAAATATTGCTTTATGCAAATGAGCCTGAAACTCTACCTAGCCAAATTGCATGTAATGATAGGATCCACTTATATTCATCATAGTAGTGAAACTTGCCAATACAATTCAAATGTATTGACCCTTGTGGCTGTAACTTGTAATGTTGCAGGTTTGATTGTATTTAGTGAAGATTGATTGATTAGGATTACAAAGTCTACAACCAACATTTGCCTGTGGCACTTTGAAGATGAAGGACCCCATGCTTATAGTTATTCCGCTGCAATGTAATGTAATAGCCATATGAGCTATGTTTGATGTAATAAAATTATGTTATTCCTGGTTATAAAGTTGTATCATGACCTTTGTTTCTTGATATCACATCTAAACTATGGATGCTAGCTATTGATCCAGGGACTAGCATTGTAAACACAGGAGGGATCAACCTTATTAAAGGTTGGTTTCCTGACATGGTATCAGAGCATTGTGTTGCCTGTAGGATTTGTAACCCTAGGATTGGACAAAACCCTTAGAAAAATAGGAGTTGTTTTTGTTCCAAAAACTTATTTACCAACAATCTTGTAAACTCTTCCCTCAACCATTTTGGTTTCAACTCTACTTCTCTTCTACTTCAAACTTGATGGAAAAACCTACCCCATGGCCAAAGACTTCATCATGTGCAAAGGACTTCTTCAACTCTAATGACTTCAACATCTTCAGCAATTTCAACAAGGACTTCAACCTTAGATATTCCTAAGGACTACAAATGATACAAGAAATTTTGCCCAAGACTTGAAGACTAAGGAGACACAACTTAGAAGGAGCCATGATCACCTTTGAAGTTTTGTGACCAAGATTCAAGAATTCTCCAAGGATACAAAGATCTCATTCAAGAAGAATCAAGAAGGATGGAAGGATCACAAATGAACCATGTAGATGGACCACCATTTATAGTTAAAGTCAAACACACCAACTTTGGTGGTGTAACAAAAATATTTTTGGTTGCCTAAAAATATGCTTGGAACTTGTTGTTTGAGTGGAATGTTTGTTTGACTGCTTGCACATTGCTTGTGTGAATTGTGATGTGTGTGATTAGAATTGATTCCTTAGAAATCTTTTGCCTATTCTAATCCCAATCCAACCCAAACAGATGACTACTCCAAGAAACTCCAACATCAAGGATGGTGACAACAACAACAACCAAGAGATGCACATGAGAGAACAACTACTAGCAAACCAAACCCAGTTGAGCCAAGAGACAACTCAGCTTTTAGCCAACAACAATGGATTAGACCCAGCCATACAAAGGATTTTGAAGCTTCAATCCCAATTGATGCAAGGGATGGCCACTCAAATAATCAACATGGGAAACAACTCTTCCCAAGGAGTTTGTGACAACAAGGATGACAAAGATGATATTCTAGAAGGAACTCAAGCTTGCAATATTTGTGGAGACAAGGATCACACTTCCAAGGAGCATGGAGATCAATGCCCCAATTGTGAAGAGGAACATCCTGTTGGCCAATGCCCCACATCTCAAGTGACTTGCTTCCTATGTGAAGGAAATAATCATGTCCCTATCCAATGCCCCATATATCCTATAGTTCAACAAATGAAGCAAGATGGAATGCATCAAATGTTTGGAAACCTCCATAAGGGAAAAACTTCTACCAAGAAGGATGAAGGCAAAGTCAGAACCATGCCACATAAGGCCAAATCCAAAGTGACCATAAAGTGTTGCTACTCTTGTGAAGAAGAAGGTCATATCTCTAGTAACTGCCCCAAGGAGAGAGAAAGATTTCCCACCTTTGTGGTGAAATATGAAGAGCATGAACTAGAAGAACTCCTAGCTTTGGAGAAACCCAAGAAGAAGAAGAAGAACCAAATTAACAAACAAGAGGCAATGATATCAAAGGAAAAGAAAGATATTAGCCAAGTATGGTGCAACAACTGCAAAGAGCTAGGACATTATGCAAGCAACTGTCCAGAGAAGATGAAACACAAGATAAACAAACCTATGAGGGATATCAGCCAAGTCACATGTTTCAAGTGTGGAAACAAAGGACACTACGCAGATGTTTGCCCAGAGAAGATTCATCAAGATCCCAAGCAAGCCAAGATGTAATTTAGTTGGAAAATTTTTAAGGGTGGTAGTACCCTAGTTGTTTTGAGCCAACTTGTAACCCTATCCTTCCCAAATCTCGGGACGAGATTTATTTTAAGGGTGGTAGCCTGTCACATCCCAAGATTTTCCAAATCTTGTAATGTGAAAAATAAATGAATAAAATAAAACATTGTTTGATTTTCAAGGCCAGAAGAAACTTTTGAATTCAGTTGGGACTTCAAACTAGTTGAATCAAATAAAATCCTAAAGGGATTTATAAAGATAAACATTTAATAAAGGCAAATAAAATGCTTTGGAATTACTATTTTGGAATCTTTTAATAAAATACTTTGGTTTTCAAAATGAAAATAAATATTTTAAATAAAGGTTTTACTATTTTCAAAACATCAAAACATATTTATTCTTTTAAAAATAAGTTTTCCAAGAATTTTGTTTTCTCAAAATAAAACCTACTGAAGTGTTTGGTTTTATTTTAGATTTCAAAATAAAGTTTTTAAATAAAACAAACCCTACTTGATTTATTAACTAAGGTCCATTATTTTTAATTATTAATGGAACCTAAAATAAAAGGTTATTTTGTTTTAAACAAGTTTTCCAAGTATTCTTTGTTTTCAAATAAAACCTACTAATTTGGTTTTGAAAATATTTGGATTTCAAATGGAAAATTTTATTAATTAAATCAAACCCTAATTTATTAATAAACTAAAGATCCATTTTATTTAGTTATTGAATGGATCCTAAAAATGAATAAAAATATTATTTTGAGATTTGGTTTATGTTGATAAACAGAAACAAAAACTTAATTGCAAGTTGTTTGGTGATTGTTTGAATTGTTTTGAACCTTGTTTGATTGTTTGAGAATCAAAACAGAAATTAAATTTAGAAAAGGAAAAAGAATTAGAAACAGAAAAAAATAAGAAAAGGACCAGCCCAAACGACAGAGCCCACTAAGGCCCAGCAACAGCCCAGTATTCCCTCCCGAAGAAAACGGTTGATACCGATTAAGCTACCCGCTAATCAGCTGACCAGTGGACCCTCCCCCTCCTTTCTTTTCCCACTGACCGGTGGACCCCATCTCTACTGTTCTCCTTCCCCACCCTGCGACCGGTTCTTCCTCCTCTCGTCGCCGTTGCAGGCTTTGATTCCTCCGGCTTAATTCACCTTAATAACGCGAGTAAAACCTGCAGTGATCACGCAGATTGAAATGCCCATGTCTCCTCTATAATTCCCCTCTAACACCCCGCGCTGGCACGCCTTAGACCGCCCCAATTCTTCTCTGTACTACCGCTGTCTCCGGCGAGCTCCGCGAGCGATTCCGGCCAGCCGACGTTACCCCGAGCCTCCTCGACCATTCTCACATGTTCCCCAGCCTCTGGCGCACCTCACTGTGCCTCATGTTCATCCGCGCGAGAATCACAGCGTCGGCAAGGACAAGCTCGACTCGCCACCGCCGTCTGCCCCGCTCCGACGAGCACTGCTGGTAAGACCAGACCTCCCCTCTCCCTATTTTTCACACGCACATACTCGCCATGAACCTACGCATCAAAGCCACCTCTATTTTCCTCTGGCGTGCACCGTAACCTCGCCACCATCTTCAGCAGAGAGCACCCGACGGCAGCAAGGACTCCGACGAGCAATTGTCTGCAACCCCGTACGCCCCTTCACCAACCAGTACCACGTTGAGCATCAGCAAGCGTCAACGATTCCGGTGAGCACCTTTTCCTCCTCCCTCGCTTCCTATTTCACCGGAGCCGCCGTCACGTCGCTGGCCAATGGCCGGCATAGCGCCCGTTCTATGGCCGAGCACCCACGCCTGACCTTTGATCTAGATCGGGCGAGCAAGATTAGACCACTTAAACGCGAAGGGGTATGCTTTCTGGACCGCATGATTAAACTTAGATCTAACGCACCGCATAGCTCGATCCCAGTGAACCGGTACGGGCAAATTAAAACATGACGCGTGGCCAGGTCTGTTTTAAAACAGAATTTGAAAAACAAATTTAAGTGCCATTTTCAAACCCTTGTAACTTTGAATCCACACGTCCAAAAATTACAAATTTTATGTCGTTGGATTCAGGAGAGCAAGCCCTAACCAACCATGCCCTTAGTTTAGCAAATAGTATCTGTTAACTTGCTTGTTTTTGCAGATTCTTTTGTGAGCTTGTTTAGAGTAGAAAAATTGTTTAAAAATGATTTTAGGGTTAAAACTTTTGCAAAATGGTTTTTTGTGACCTTACTGACCCTAGGAACCAACCCATAGTTTGGAAAATGGATTTCTCAAAGTTTAGGATGGAAAACTTGATTTAGCCCATTTCTAGCCAAATGGAAATAAAGATTTTGGTTATGAAAATACTTTTATAAAGAAAACTTTGGAGAAAATGTTTTGGACCAAACCTACTGACCCTAGGAAACACTTTGTGGATTCAAAAATGTTTTTGGTGAAACAAAAGATTGATTCTTTGATTTAAAACCATTTCTAGTCAAATAGAAATGTGGGTTATTTATTAAAATTGTTTTTGAAGGAAAACCTTTGAGAAATGTTTTGTTTTAAACTCACTAACCCCAAACCCCAAGTTTTGTGATTTTGAAAACATATTTGGTGAACCCTATAGGTTAATACCTTAGTAAAAATATTTCTACACCACATAAAATGACACTTTGTTTTAAAAAGGTTTTTGTAGTGAAACCCATGTGCAAATGACTTTGCCATTTTGGTAAATGACCAATTTGGAACTTACAAAGTTTAGAAGCCTAGTGGAGACCATCCTTACAATAGAACCAACCTTTGCATGCTTATGCATGACTTAGATTCCAATGTCTTGTGTGTGTGAATTTGTTTGAGTGATTCTTGGTATGGAATGTTAGTTGATTTGGTGTTTGCTTGATTGACTTGTAGTGAAGTTAGAGAAGTGTGAGACTAGCAAGATCAAGGAGTGAACCACCATTCCCTACCAAAAAGGCAAGTTACACTATCATCCAAAGTCCTACTATTTTCATCATACTTAGTGGATTTTGAAACATGCATGAAAACAATTTTATACTTATGCTATGCTAAACCTAATAGGATTCCCTATACACTCCTTAGTGAAAATATTGTAGTTGTTACATGCTTAGCCATGCTATATTTTGAAAAGAGATACATGTTGAGATTTTACAAAGGTTGAGAAAAGACATATGTTTTATATAATAAAACAAGGACTCAATGAACCACCTGGGTGGCCAAGGATACTTTGAGTTTTGGAGAAGGTGGCAACAAAAGGAATCTTGTCTATGGCAAATCTCTTTGTGTTGTGCTCCAAAATAAAACCACTCAGGAAACTTAGAGATTGAACATGTTTCTCGTACAGTGGCTTCCGTGTGCAACCACATGCTATTACGGCTCTGGCTTAGTCAACTACATTGGGAAGACCCATGCATTGTCTTAAGTTTACTGGACATGGGGATCTAGAATTGCTTCATGGGTACTGAAGACAAGCTAGCAATGGTGTATGGGAGGACCCTTTGGAAAGACTTCGTCACATTCTCAATCTGCCAGTATTCCATCTTGGTGAGTACTAATCCAGCGGCCACTGGTGGCAACAAGATGAGATTGTGTCATGTGGGTAAAGTGTACA
This sequence comes from Avena insularis, assembly GCA_023614405.1. Taxonomy (NCBI): domain Eukaryota; kingdom Viridiplantae; phylum Streptophyta; class Magnoliopsida; order Poales; family Poaceae; genus Avena; species Avena insularis. Next base: position 142,654 of record JAJUPC010000146.1, on the reverse strand, counting down.
ACTTCTGCAGAAGATAATAAAATCTAAGTACTTAGCCGTGTCCCCGGTAATGGACAATACTGAGCAACTAAGGCCTGAAGCTATGGAAGATCTCGACACTCTAATTTCTAAAAGAAAACTTTTAAAACTTGATGCACTTGGGGTTTCCAAGGTGTTCAAGAGATTTTGACAAGGACTTGAATACTTGAGAATTTACCAAGGAGTTCAAGGGATTTTTGAAAGGAGATTTGACAAAAGACCAAAACCATTTTGAAAAGATAGGATAAAATATTGCTTTATGCAAATAAGCCTGAAACTCTACCTAGCCAAATTGCATGTAATGATAGGATCCACTTATATTCATCATAGTAGTGAAACTTGCCAATACAATTCAAATGTATTGACCCTTGTGGCTGTAACTTGTAATGTTGTAGGTTTGATTGTATTTAGTGAAGATTGATTGATTAGGATTACAAAGTCTACAACCAACATTTGCCTGTGGCACTTTGAAGATGAAGGACCCCATGCTTATAGTTATTCCGCTGAAATGTAATGTAATAGCCATATGAGCTATGTTTGATGTAATAAAATTATGTTATTCCTGGTTATAAAGTTGTATCATGACCTTTGTTTCTTGATATCACATCTAAACTGTGGATGCTAGCTATTGATCCAGGGACTAGCATTATAAACACAGGAGGGATCAACCTTATTAAAGGTTGGTTTCCTGACATGGATCCATATGTGGTATGTGAAAAGAACACACATGCAATGACTCCAGTTATTGTAAGTAAAAAGAACACACATTCAATGACACTGGTGGATCCATGTGTGGTCTCTGAAGAGAACACACATGCAATGACTCTAGCTGTGGTTAATGAGAAGAACACACATTTCAATGACATAGGTGGATCCATATGTTGTATGTGAAAAGAACACACATGCAATGACTCTAGTTGTTGTTAGTAAAAAGAACACACATGCAATGACACTGGTGGATCCATGTGTGGTCTCTGAAGAGAAAACACATTTCAATGACACTGGTGGATCCATATGTGGTATGTGAAAAGCACACACATGCAATGACTCCAGTTGTTATTAGTAAAAAGAACACACATGCAATGACACTGGTGGATCCATGTGTGGTCTCTGAAGAGAGAACACATGCAATGACTCTAGCTGTGGTTAATGAGAAGAACACACATTTCAATGACACTAGTGGATCAATATGTGGTATGTGAAAAGAATAGTCATGAAATGACTCTAGTTGTTGTTAGTAAAAAGAACACACATGCAATGACACTGGTGGATCTATGTGTGGTCTCTGAAGAGAACACCCATGCAATGACACTGGTGGATCCATATGTGGTATGTGAAAAGAACACACGTGCAATGACTCCAGTTGTTGTTAGTAAAAAGAACACACATGCAATGACACTGGTGGATCCATGTGTGGTCTCTGAAGAGAACACACATTTCAATGACACTGGTGGATCTATATGTGGTATGTGAAAAGAACACACATGCAATGACTCTAGTTGTTGTTAGTAAAAATAACACACATGCAATGACATTGGTGGATCCATGTGTGGTCTCTGAAGAGAACACACATGCAATGACTCTAGCTGTGGTTAATGAGAAGAGAACACATGCAATGACACTGGTGGATCCATAGGTTGATTGTCAAAAGAACACACATGCAATGACTCTGGTTGTTGTTAGTAAAAAGAACACACATGCAATGACACTGGTGGATCCATGTGTGGTTTATGAAGAGAACACACATTTCAATGACACTGGTGGATCCACATGTGGTATGTGAAAAGAATAGTCATGAAATGACTCCAGCTGTTGTTAGTAAAAATAGCACACATGCAATGACATTGGTGGATCCATGTGTGGTCTCTCAAGAGAACACACATGCAATGACTCTAGCTATGGTTACTGAAGAGAACACACATTTCAATGGCACTGGTGGATCCATATTTGGTATGTGAAAAGAACACACATGAAATGACTCTAGTTGTTGTTAGTAAAAAGAACACACATGCAATGACACTGGCGGATACATGTGTGGTCTCTAAAGAGAACACACATTTCAATGACACTGGTGGATCCATATGTGGTATTTGAAAAGAACACACATGCAATGACTCCAGTTATTGTAAGTAAAAAGAACACACATTCAATGACACTGTTGGATCCATGTGTGGTCTCTGAAGAGAACACACATGCAATGACTCTAGCTGTGGTTAATGAGAAGAACACACATTTCAATGACATAGGTGGATTCATATGTTGTATGTGAAAAGAACACACATGCAATGACTCTAGTTGTTGTTTGTAAAAAGAACACACATGCAATAACATGGTGGATCCATGTGTGGTCTCTGAAGAGAAAACACATTTCAATGACACTGGTGGATCCATATGTGGTATGTGAAAAGAACACACATGCAATGACTCCAGTTGTTGTTAGTAAAAAGAACAAACATGCAATGACACTGGTGGATCCATGTGTGGTCTCTGAAGAGAACACACATGCAATGACTCTAGCTGTGGTTAATGATAAGAACACACATTTCAATGACACAAGTGATTCAATATGTGGTATGTGAAAAGAATAGTCATGAAATGACTCTAGTTGTTGTTAGTAAAAAGAACACACATGCAATGACACTGGTGGATCTATGTGTGGTCTCTGAAGAGAACACCCATGCAATGACACTGGTGGATCCATATGTGGTATGTGAAAAGAACACACGTGCAATGACTCCAGTTGTTGTTAGTAAAAAGAACACACATGCAATGACACTGGTGGATCCATGTGTGGTCTCTGAAGAGAACACACATTTCAATGACACTGGTGGATCTATATGTGGTATGTGAAAAGAACACACATGCAATGACTCCAGTTGTTGTTAGTAAAAATAACACACATGCAATGACATTGGTGGATCCATGTGTGGTCTCTGAAGAGAACACACATGCAATGACTCTAGCTGTGGTTAATGAGAAGAGAACACATGCAATGACACTGGTGGATCCATAGGTTGATTGTCAAAAGAACACACATGCAATGATTCTGGTTGTTGTTAGTAAAAAGAACACACATGTAATGACACTGGTGGATCCATGTGTGGTTTATGAAGAGAACACACATTTCAATGACACTGGTGGATCCACATGTGGTATGTGAAAAGAATAGTCATGAAATAACTCCAGTTGTTGTTAGTAAAAATAGCACACATGCAATGACATTGGTGGATCCATGTGTGGTCTCTCAAGAGAACACACATGCAATGACTCTAGCTATGGTTACTGAAGAGAACACACATTTCAATGGCACTGGTGGATCCATATTTGGTATGTGAAAAGAACACACATGAAATGACTCTAGTTATTGTTAGTAAAAAGAACACACATGCAATGACACTGGTGGATACATGTGTGGTCTCTAAAGAGAACACACATTTCAATGACACTGGTGGATCCATATGTGGTATTTGAAAAGAACACACATGCAATGACTCCAGTTATTGTAAGTAAAAAAGAACACACATTCAATGACACTGTTGGATCCATGTGTGGTCTCTGAAGAGAACACACATGCAATGACTCTAGCTGTGGTTAATGAGAAGAACACACATTTCAATGACATAGGTGGATTCATATGTTGTATGTGAAAAGAACACACATGCAATGACTCTAGTTGTTGTTTGTAAAAAGAACACACATGCAATGACATTGGTGGATCCATGTGTGGTCTCTGAAGAGAAAACACATTTCAATGACACTGGTGGATCCATATGTGGTATGTGAAAAGAACACACATGCAATGACTCCAGTTGTTGTTAGTAAAAAGAACACACATGCAATGACACTGGTGGATCCATGTGTGGTCTCTGAAGAGAACACACATGCAATGACTCTAGCTGTGGTTAATGAGAAGAACACACATTTCAATGACACTAGTGGATCAATATGTGGTATGTGAAAAGAACACACATGCAATGACTCTGGTTGTTGTTAGTAAAAAGAACACACATGCAATGACACTGGTGGATACATGTGTTGTGTCTGAAGAGAACACACATTTCAATCACACTGGTGGATCCATATGTGGTATGTGAAACGAACACACATGAAATGACTCCAGTTGTTGTTAGTAAAAAGAACACACATACAATGACACTGGTGGATCCATGTGTGGTCTCTGAAGAGAACACACATGCAATGACTCTAGATGTGGTTAATGAGAAGATAACACATGCAATGACACTGGTGGATTCATAGGTGGATTGTGAAAATAACAGACATGCAATGACTCTAGTTGTTGTTATTAAAAAGAACACACATGCAATGACACTGGTGGATCCATGTGTGGTCTCTGAAGAGAACACACATTTCAATGACACTGGTGGATCCACATGTGGTATGTGAAAAGAATAGTCATGAAATGACTCCAATTCTTATTAGTAAAAAGAACACACATGCAATGACACTGGTGGATCCATGTGTGGTCTCTGAAGAGAACACGCATGCAATGGCTCTAGCTGTGGTTACTGATGAGAACACACATTTCAATGACACTGGTGGATCCATATGTAGTATGTGAAAAGAACTCACATGAAATGACTCCAGTTGTTATTAGTAAAAAGAACACACATGCAATGACACTGGTGGATACATGTGTGGTCTCTCAAGAGAACACACATTTCAATGACACTGGTGGATCCATATGTGGTATGTCAAAAGAACACACATGCAATGACTCTAGTTGTTGTTAGTAAAAAGAACACACGTGCAATGACATTGGTAGATCCATGTGTGGTCTCTGAAGAGAACACACATGCAATGACTCTAGCTGTGGTTAATGAGAAGAACACACATTTCAATGACACAGGTGGATCCATATGTGGTATGTGAAAAGAACTCACATGAAATGACCCCAGTTGTTATTAGTAAAAAGAACACACATGCAATGACACTGGTGGATCCATGTGCGGTCTCTAAAGAGAACACACATTTCAATGACACTAGTGGATCCATATGTGGTATGTGAAAAGAATAGTCATGAAATGACTCCAGTTGTTGTTAGTAAAAAGAGCACACATGGAATTGCACTTCTGGATCCATGTGTGGTCTCTTAAGAGAACACACATGCAATGACTCTGGTTGTGGTTAATGAGAAGAACACACATGCAATGACACTGGTGGATCCATGTGTGGTCTCTGAAGAGAACACACATGCAATGACTCTAGCTGTGGTTAATGAGAAGAACACACATTTCAATGACACAGGTGGATCCATATGTGGTATGTGATTAGAACACACATGCAATGACTCTAGTTGTTGTTAGTAAAAAGAACAAACATGCAATGACACTGGTGGATCCATGTGTGGTCTTTGAAGAGAACACACATTTCAATGACACTGGTGGATCCATATGTGGTATGTGAAAAGAACACTCATGCAATGACTCCAGTTGTTGTTAGTAAAAAGAACACACATGCAATGACACTGGTGGATCCATGTGTGGTCTCTAAAGAGAACACACATGCAATGACTCTAGCTGTGGTTAATGAGAAGAACACACTTGCAATGACATTGGTGGATCCATAGGTGGATTGTGAAAAGAACACACATGCAATGACTCTGGTTGTTGTTATTAAAAAGAATACACATGCAATGACACTGGTGGATCCATGTGTGGTCTCTAAAGAGAACACACATTTCAATGACACTGGTGGATCCGTATGTGGTATGTGAAAAGAATAGTCATGAAATGACTCCAGTTGTTGTTAGTAAAAAGAACACACATGCAATGACACTGATGGATCCATGTGTGGTCTCTGAGTAGAACACACATGCAATGACTCTAGCTATGGTTAATGATAAGAACACACATGTAATGACACTAGCTATGGTTAATGAGAAGAACACACATTTCAATGACACTGGTGGATCCATATGTGGTATGTGAAAAGAATAGTCATGAAATGACTCTGGTTGTTAGTAAAAAGAACACACATGCAATGACACTGGTGATTCCATGTGTGGTCTCTGAAGAGAACACACATGCAATGACCCTGGTGGATCCATATGTGGTATGTGAAAATAACACACATGCAATGACTCCAGTTGTTGTTAGGAAAAAGAACACACATGCAATGACACTGGTGGATCCATGTGTGGTCTTTGAAGAGAACACACATTTCAATGACACTGGTGGAGCCATATGTGGTATGTGCAAAGAACACTCATGCAATGACTCCAGTTGTTGTTAGTAAAAAGAACACACATGCAATGACACTGGTGGATCCATGTGTGGTCTCTGAAGAGAACACACATGCAATGACTCTAACTGTGGTTAATGATAAGAACACACATGCAATGACACTGGTGGATCCATAGGTGGATTATGAAAAGAACACACATGCAATGACTCTGGTTGCTGTTGTTAAAAAGAACACACATGCAATGACACTGGTGGATCCATGTGTGGTCTCTAAAGAGAACACACATTTCAATGACACTGGTGGATCCATATGTGGTATGTGAAAAGAATAGTCATGAAATGACTCCAGTTGTTGTTAGTAAAAAGAACACACATGCAATGACACTGATGGATCCATGTGTGGTCTCTGAGTAGAACACACATGTAATGACTCTAGCTATGGTTAATGAGAAGAACACACATGCAATGACACCGGTGGATCCATTGGTGGATTGTGAAAAGAACACACATGCAATGACTCTAGTTGTTGTTAGTAAAAAGAAAACACATGCAATGACACTGGTGGATCCATCTGTGGTCTCTGAAGAGAACACACATTCTAATGACACTGGTGGACCCATATGTGGTATGTGAAAATAATAGTCATGAAATGACTCTAGTTGTTAGTAAAAAGAGCACACATGCAATGACACTGGTGGATCCATGTGTGGTCACTGAAGAGAACACACATTTCAATTACACTAGCTGTGGTTAATGAGAAGAGCACATATGCAATGACACTGGTGGATCCATAGGTGGATTGTGAAAATAACACACATGCAATGACTTTGGTTGTTATTAGTAAAAAGAACACACATGCAATAACACTGGTGGATCCATGTGTGGTCTCTGGAGTGAACACACATTTCAATGACACTGGTGGATCCACATGTGGTATGTGAAAAGAATAGTCATGAAATGACTCCAGTTGTTGTTAGTAAAAAGAACACACATGCAATAACACTGGTGGATCTATGTGTGGTGTCTGAAGAGAACACGCATGCAATGACACTGGTGGATCCATATGTGGTATGTGAAAAGAACACACCTGCAATGACTCCAGTTGTTGTTAGGAAAAAGAACACACATGCAATGACACTGGTGGATTCATGTATGGTCTCCGAAGAGAACATACATTTCAATGACACTTGTGGATCCATATGTGGTATGTGAAAAGAACACACATGCAATGACTCCAGTTCTTGTTTGTAAAAAGAACACACATGCAATGACACTGGAGGATCCATGTGTGGTCTCTGAAGAGAACACACATGCAATGACTCTAACTGTGGTTAATGAGAAGAACACACGTGCAATGAGACTGGTGGATCCATAGGTGGATTGTGAAAAGAACACACATGCAATGACTCTGGTTGTTGTTATTAAAAAGAACACACATGCAATGACACTGGTGGATGCATGTGTGGTCACTGGAGAGAACACACATTTCAATGACACTGGTGGATCCGTATGTGGTATGTGAAAAGAATAGTCATGAAATGACTCCAGTTGTTGTTAGTAAAAAGAAGACACATGCAATGACACTGGTGGATCCATGTGTGGTCTCTGAAAAGAACATGCATGTAATGACTCTAGCTATGGTTAATGAGAAGAACACACATGCAATGACACTGGTGGATCCATAGGTGGATTGTGAAAAGAACACACATGCAATGACTCTGGTTGTTGTTAGTAAAAAGAACACAAATGCAATGACATTGGTGGATCCATGTGTGGTCTCTGAAGAGAACACACATTTTAATGACACTGGTGGATCCATATGTGGTATGTGAAAATAATAGTCATGAAATGACTCCAGTTGTAGGTAAAAAGAGCACACATGTAATGAAACTGGTGGATCCATGTGTGGTCACTGAAGAGAACACACATTTCAATGACACTAGTTGTGGTTAATGAGAAGAGCACACATGCAATGACACTGGAGGATCCATAGGTGGATTGTGAAAAGAACACACATGCAATGACTTTCGTTGTTGTTAGTAAAAAGAACACACATGCAATAACACTGGTGGATCCATGTTTGGTCTCTAGAGAGAACACACATTTCAATGAAACCGGTGGATCCATATGTGGTATGTGAAAAGAATAGTCATGAAATGACTCTAGTTGTTGTTAGTAAAAAGATCACACATGCAATGACTCTGGTGGATCCATGTGTGGTCTTTGAAGAGAACACACATGCAATGACTCTAGCTATGGTTAATGAGAATACCACACATTTCAATGACACTGGTGGATCCATATGTGGTATGTGAAAAGAATAGTCATGAATTGACTCTAGTTGTTATTAGTAAAAAGAGCACACATGCAATGACACTGGTGGATCCATTTGTGGTCTCTAAAGAGAACACACATGCAATGACACTAGTGGATCCATATGTGGTATGTGAAAAGAACACACATGCAATGACTCTAGTTGTTGGTAGTAAAAAGAACACACATGCAATGACACTGGTGGATTCATGTGTAGTCTCTAAAGAGAACACACATGCAATGACTCTAACTGTGGTTAATGAGAAGAACACGCATGCAATGACACTGGTGGATCCATCGGTGGATTGTGAAAAGAACACACGTGCAATGACTCTGTTTGTTGTAAGTAAAAAGAACACACATGCAATGACACTGGTGGATCCATGTGTGGTCTCTAAAGAGAACACACATGCAATGACAATGGTGGATCCATATGTGGTATGTGAAAAGAACACACATGCATTGACTCCAGTTGTTGTTAGTAAAAAGAACACAGATGCAATGACACTGGTGGATCCATGTGTGGTCTCTGAATAGAACACACATGCAATGACTCTAGCTATGGTTAATGAGAAGAACACACATGCCATGACACCGGTGGATCCATAGGTGGATTGTGAAAAGAACACACATGCAATGACTCGAGTTGTTGTTAGTAAAAAGAACACACATGCAATGATACTGGTGGATCCTTGTGTGGTCTCTAAAGAGAACACACATTTTAATGACACTGGTGGATCCATGTGTGGTATGTGAAAATAATAGTCATGAAATGACTCTAGTTGTTAGTAAAAAGAGCACACATGCAATGACACTGGTGGATCCATGTGTGGTCACTAAAGAGAACACACATTTCAATGACACTAGCTGTGGTTAATGAGAAGAGCACACATGCAATGACACTGGTGGATCCATAGGTGGATTGTGAAAAGAACACACATGCAATGACTTTGGTTGTTGTTACTAAAAAGAACACACATGCAATAACACTGGTGGATCCATGTGTGGTCTCTAGAGAGAACACACATTTCAATGACACTGGTGGATCCACATGTGGTATGTGAAAAGAATAGTCATGAAATGACTCCAGTTGTTGTTAGTAAAAATAACACACATGCAATGACACTGGTGGATCCATCTGTGGTCTCTGAAGAGAACACACATACAATGACTCTAGCTATGGTTAATGAGAAGAACACACATTTCAATGACACTGGTGGATCCATATGTGGTATGTGAAAAGAATAGTCATGAAATGACTCTACTTGTTGTTAGTAAAAAGAACACACATGCAATGACACTGGTGGATCCATCTGTGGTCTATGAAGAGAACACACATGCAATGACACTGGTGGATCCATATGTGGTATGTGAAAAGAACACACATGCAATGACTCCAGTTGTTGTTAGGAAAAAGAACACACATGCAATGACACTGGTGGATTCATGTATGGTCTCTGAAGAGAATAGATATTTCAATGACACTTGTGGATCCATATGTGGTATGTGAAAAGAACACACATGCAATGACTCCAGTTCTTGTTAGTAAAAAGAACACACATGCAATGACACTGGTGGATCCATGTGTGGTCTCTGAAGAGAACACACATTTTAATGACACTGGTGGATCCATATGTGGTATGTGAAAATAATAGTCATGAAATGACTCCAGTTGTAGGTAAAAAGAGCACACATGTAATGAAACTGGTGGATCCATGTGTGGTCACTGAAGAGAACACACATTTCAATGACACTAGTTGTGGTTAATGAGAAGAGCACACATGCAATGACACTGGAGGATCCATAGGTGCATTGTGAAAAGAACACACATGCAATGACTTTCGTTGTTGTTAGTAAAAAGAACACACATGCAATAACACTGGTGGATCCATGTTTGGTCTCTAGAGAGAACACACATTTCAATGAAACCGGTGGATCCATATGTGGTATGTGAAAAGAATAGTCATGAAATGACTCCAGTTGTTGTTAGTAAAAAGATCACACATGCAATGACTCTGGTGGATCCATGTGTGGTCTTTGAAGAGAACACACATGCAATGACTCTAGCTATGGTTAATGAGAATACCACACATTTCAATGACACTGGTGGATCCATATGTGGTATGTGAAAAGAATAGTCATGAATTGACTCTAGTTGTTATTAGTAAAAAGAGCACACATGCAATGACACTGGTGGATCCATTTGTGGTCTCTAAAGAGAACACACATGCAATGACACTAGTGGATCCATATGTGGTATGTGAAAAGAACACACATGCAATCACTCCAGTTGTTGGTAGTAAAAAGAACGAATATGCAATGACACTGGTGGATTCATGTGTAGTCTCTAAAGAGAACACACATGCAATGACTCTAACTGTGGTTAATGAGAAGAACACGCATGCAATGACACTGGTGGATCCATCGGTGGATTGTGAAAAGAACACACGTGCAATGACTCTGTTTGTTGTTAGTAAAAAGAACACACATGCAATGACACTGGTGGATCCATGTGTGGTCTCTAAAGAGAACACACATGCAATGACAATGGTGGATCCATATGTGGTATGTGAAAAGAACACACATGCATTGACTCCAGTTGTTGTTAGTAAAAAGAACACACATGCAATGACACTGGTGGATCCATGTGTGGTCTCTGAATAGAACACACATGCAATGACTCTAGCTATGGTTAATGAGAAGAACACACATGCAATGACACCGGTGGATCCATAGGTGGATTGTGAAAAGAACACACATGCAATGACTCGAGTTGTTGTTAGTAAAAAGAACACACATGCAATGATACTGGTGGATCCTTGTGTGGTCTCAAAAGAGAACACACATTTTAATGACACTGGTGGATCCATGTGTGGTATGTGAAAATAATAGTCATGAAATGACTCTAGTTGTTAGTAAAAAGAGCACACATGCAATGACACTGGTGGATCCATGTGTGGTCACTGAAGAGAACACACATGCAATGACTCTAGCTATGGTTAATGAGAAGAACACACATGCAATGACACCGGTGCATCCATAGGTGGATTGTGAAAAGAACACACATGCAATGACTCAAGTTGTTGTTACTAAAAAGAACACACATGCAATAACACTGGTGGATCCATGTGTGGTCTCTGAAGAGAACACACATTTTAATGACACCGGTGGATCCATATGTGGTATGTGAAAATAATAGTCATGAAATGACTCTAGTTGTTAGTAAAAAGAGCACCCATGCAATGACACTGGTGGATCCATGTGTGGTCACTGAAGAGAACACACATTTCAATGACACTAGCTGTGGTTAATGAGAAGGGCACACATGCAATGACACTGGTGGATCCATAGGTGGATTGTGAAAAGAACACACATGCAATGACTTTGGTTGTTGTTAGTAAAAAGAACACACATGCAATAACACTGGTGGATCCATGTGTGGTCTCTGGAGAGAACACACATTTCAATGACACTGGTGGATCCACATGTGGTATGTGAAAAGAATAGTCATGAAATGACTCCAGTTGTTGTTAGTAAAAAGAACACACATGCAATGACACTGGTGGATCCATGTGGTCTCTGAAGAGAACACACATACAATGACTCTAGCTATGGTTAATGAGAAGAACACACATTTCAATGACACTGGTGGATCCATATGTGGTATGTGAAAAGAATAGTCATGAAATGACTCTGGTTGTTGTTAGTAAAAAGAACACATGCAATGACACTAGTGGATCCATGTGTGGTCTCTGAAGAGAACACACATGCAATGACACTGGTGGATCCATATGTGGTATGTGAAAGAACACACATGCAATGACTCAGTTGTTGTTAGGAAAAGAACACACATGCAATGACACTGGTGGATTCATGTGTGGTCTCTGAAAGAACATACATTTCAATGACACTTGTGGATCCATATGTGGTATGTGAAAAGAACACACATGCAATGACTCTAGTTGTTGTTAGTAAAAAGAACACACATGCAATGACCTTTGGTGGATCCATATGTGGTCTCTGAAGAACACACATGCAATGACTCTAACTGGTTAATGAGAAGAACACACATGCAATGACACTTTGGTGGATCCATAGGTGGATTGTGAAAAGAACACACATGTATTGTCTGGTTGTTGTTATTAAAAGAACACACATGCAATGACACTGGTGGATCCATGTGTGGTCTCTGAACAGAACACACATTTCAATGACACTGGTGGATCCGTATGTGGTATGTGAAAAGAATAGTCATGAAATGACTCCAGTTGTTGTTAGTAAAAAGAACACACATGCAATGACACTGATGGGTGCTTGTGTGGTCTCTGATTAGAACACATGCAATGACTCTAGCTATGGTTAATGAGAAGAACACACATGCAATGACACGGTGCATCCATAGGTGGATTGTGAAAAGAACACACATGCAATGACTCAAGTTGTTGTTACTAAAAGAACACACATGCAATAACACTGGTGGATCCATGTGTGGTCTCTGAAGAGAACACACATTTTAATGACACCGGTGGATCCATATGTGGTATGTGAAAATAATAGTCATGAAATGACTCTAGTTGTTAGTAAAAAGAGCACCCATGCAATGACACTGCTGGATCCATGTGTGGTCACTGAAGAGAACACACATTTCAATGACACTAGCTGTGGTTAATGAGAAGGGCACACATGCAATGACACTGGTGGATCCATAAGTGGATTGTGAAAAGAACACACATGCAATGACTTTGGTTGTTGTTAGTAAAAAGAACACACATGCAATAACACTGGTGGATCCATGTGTGGTCTCTAGAGAGAACACACATTTCAATGACACTGGTGGATCCACATGTGGTATGTGAAAAGAATAGTCATGAAATGACTCCAGTTGTTGTTAGTAAAAAGAACACACATGCAATGACACTGGTGGATCCATCTGTGGTCTCTGAAGAGAACACACATACAATGACTCTAGCTATGGTTAATGAGAAGAACACACATTTCAATGACACTTGTGGATCCATATGTGGTATGTGAAAAGAATAGTCATGAAATGACTCTGGTTGTTGTTAGTAAAAAGAACACACATGCAATGACACTAGTGGATCCATGTGTGGTCTCTGAAGAGAATACACATGCAATGACACTGGTGGATCCATATGTGGTATGTGAAAAGAACACAGATGCAATGACTCCAGTTGTTGTTATGAAAAAGAACACACATGCAATGACACTGGTGGATCCATGTGTGGTCTCTGAAGAAAACACACATGCAATGACTCTAACTGTGGTTAATGAGAAGGACACACATGCAATGACACTGGTGGTTCCATAGGTGGATTGTGAAAAGAACACACATGCAATGACTCTAGTTGTTGTTATTAAAAAGAACACACATGCATTGACACTGGTGGATCCATGTGTGGTCTCTAAAGAGAACACATTTCAATGACTGGTGGATCCGTATGTGGTATGTGAAACGAATAGTCATGAAATGACTCCAGTTGTTGTTAGTAAAAAGAACACACATGCAATGACACTGGTGGATCTATGTGTGGTCTCTGAATAGAACACACATGCAATGACTCTGGCTATGGTTAATGAGAAGAACACACATGCAATGACACCGGTGGATCCATAGGTGGATTGTGAAAAGAACACACATGCAATGACTCTAGTTGTTGTTAGTAAAAAGAACACACATGCAATGATACTGGTGGATCCATGTGTGGTCTCTGAAGAGAACACACATTTTAATGACACTGGTCGATCCATATGTGGTATGTGAAAATAATAGTCATGAAATGACTCTAGTTGTTAGTAAAAAGAGCACACATGCAATGACCTTTGGTGGATCCATGTGTAGTCCTTTGAAGAACACACATTTCAATAACACTAGCTGTGGTTAATGAGAAGAGCACACATGCAATGACACTGGTGGATCCATAGGTGGATTGTGAAAAGAACACACATGCAATGACTTTGGTTGTTGTTAGTAAAAAGAACACACATGCAATAACACTGGTGGATCCATGTGTGGTCTCTGGAGAGAACACACATTTCAATGACACTGGTGGATCCACATGTGGTATCTGAAAAGAATAGTCATGAAATGACTCCAGTTGTTGTTAGTAAAAAGAACACACATGCAATGACACTGGTGGATCCATGTGTGGTCTCTGAAGAGAACACACATACAATGACTCTAGCTATGGTTAATGAGAAGAGCACACATTTCAATGACACTAGTGGATCCATATGTGGTATGTGAAAAGAATAGTCATGAAATGACTCTACTTGTTGTTAGTAAAAAGAACACACATGCAATGACACTGGTGGATCCATGTGTGGTTTATGAACAGAACACACATGCAATGACACTGGTGGATCCATATGTGGTATGTGAAAAGAACACACATGCAATGACTCCAGTTGTTGTTAGGAAAAAGAACACACATGCAATGACACTGGTGGATTCATGTATGGTCTCTGAAGAGAACATACATTTCAATGACACTTGTGGATCCATATGTGGTATGTGAAAAGAACACACATGCAATGACTCCAGTTCTTGTTAGTAAAAAGAACACACATGCAATGACACTGGTGGATCCATGTGTGGTCTCTAAAGAGAACACACATGCAATGACTCTAACTGTGGTTAATGAGAAGAACACACATGCAATGACACTGGTGGATCCATAGGTGGATTGTGAAAAGAACACACATGCAATGACTCTGGTTATTGTTATTAAAAAGAACACACATGCAATGACACTGGTGGATCCATGTGTGGTCTCTGAAGAGAACACACATTTCAATGACACTGGTGGATCCGTATGTGGTATGTGAAAAGAATAGTCATGAAATGACTCCAGTTGTTGTTAGTAAAAAGAACACACATGCAATGACACTAGTGGATCCATGTGTGGTCTCTGAATAGAACACACATGCAATGACTCTAGCTATGGTTAATGAGAAGAACACACATGCAATGACACCGGTGGATCCATAGGTGGATTGTAAAAAGAACACACCTGCAATGACTCTGGTTGTTGTTAGTAAAAAGAACACACATGCAATGACATTGGTGGATCCATGTGTGGTCTCTGAAGAGAACACACATTTTAATGACATTGGTGGATCCATATGTGGTATGTGAAAATAATAGTCATGAAATGACTCCAGTTGTAGGTAAAAAGAGCACACATGCAATGACACGGGTGGATCCATGTGTGGTCACTGAAGAGAAAACACATTTCAATGACACTAGTTGTGGTTAATGAGAAGAGCACACATGGAATGACACTGGTGGATCCATAAGTGGATTGTGAAAAGAACACACATGCAATGACTTTCGTTGTTGTTAGTAAAAAGAACACACATGCAATAACACTGGTGGATCCATGTGTGGTCTCTAGAGAGAACACACATTTCAATGAAACTGGTGGATCCATATGTGGTATGTGAAAAGAATAGTCATGAAATGACTCCAGTTGTTGTTAGTAAAAAGAACACACATGCAATGACACTGGTGGATCCATGTGTGGTCTTTGAAGAGAACACACATGTAATGACTCTAGCTATGGTTAATGAGAAGAACACACATTTCAATGACACTGGTGGATCCATATGTGGTATGTGAAAAGAATAGTCATGAAATGACTCTAGTTGTTGTTAGTAAAAAGAGCACACATGCAATGACACTGGTGGATCCATGTGTGGTCTCTAAAGAGAACACACATGCAATGACACTAGTGGATCCATATGTGGTATGTGAAAAGAACACGCATGCAATGACTCCAGTTGTTGGTAGTAAAAATAACACACATGCAATGACACTGGTGGATTCATGTGTGGTCTCTAAAGAGAACACACATGAAATGACTCCAACTGTGGTTAATGAGAAGAACATGCATGCAATGACACTGGTGGATCCATCGGTGGATTGTGAAAAGAAAACACATGCAATGACACTGGTGGATCCATGTGTGGTCACTAAAGAGAACACACATGCAATGGCACTGGTGGATCCATATGTGGTATGTGAAAAGAACACACATGCATTGACTCCAGTTGTTGTTAGTAAAAAGAACACACATGCAATGACACTGGTGGATCCATGTGTGGTCTCAAAAGAGAACACACATGCAATGACTCTAACTATGGTTAATGAGAAGAATACACATGCAATGATATTGGTGGATCCATAGGTGGATTGTGAAAAGAACACACATGCAATGACACTGGTGGATCCATGTGTGGTCTCTGAAGAGAACACACATTTCAATGACACTGGTGGATCCGTATGTGGTATGTGAAAAGAATAGTCATGAAATGACTCCAGTTGTTGTTAGTAAAAATAACACACATGCAATGACACTGATGGATCCATGTGTGGTCTCTTAATAGAACACACATGCAATGACTCTAGCTATGGTTAATGAGAAGAACACACATGCAATGACACCGGTGGATCCATAGGTGGATTGTGAAAAGAACACACATGCAATTACTCTAGTTGTTGTTAGTAAAAAGAACACACATGCAATGATACTGGTGGATCCATGTGTGGTCTCTGAAGAGAACACACATTTTAATGACACTGGTCGATCCATATGTGGTATGTGAAAATAATAGTCATGAAATGACTCTAGTTGTTAGTAAAAAGAGCACACATGCAATGACACTGGTGGATCCATGTGTGGTCCTTTGAAGAACACACATTTCAATAACACTAGGCATGGTTAATGAGAAGAGCACACATGCAATGACACTGGTGGATCCATAGGTGGATTGTGAAAAGAACACACATGCAATGACTTTGGTTGTTGTTAGTAAAAATAACACACATGCAATAACAATGGTGGATCCATGTGTGGTCTCTGGAGAGAACACACATTTCAATGACACTGGTGGATCCACATGTGGTATCTGAAAAGAATAGTCATGAAATGACTCCAGTTGTTGTTAGTAAAAAGAACACACATGCAATGACACTGGTGGATCCATGTGTGGTCTCTGAAGAGAACACACATACAATGACTCTAGCTATGGTTAATGAGAAGAACACACATTTCAATGACACTGGTAGATCCATATGTGGTATGTGAAAAGAATAGTCATGAAATGACTCTACTTGTTGTTAGTAAAAAGAACACACATGCAATGACACTGGTGGATCCATGTGTGGTTTATGAACAGAACACACATGCAATGACACTGGTGGATCCATATGTGGTATGTGAAAAGAACACACATGCAATGACTCCAGTTGTTGTTAGGAAAAAGAACACACATGCAATGACACTGGTGGATTCATGTATGGTCTCTGAAGAGAACATACATTTCAATGACACTTGTGGATCCATATGTGGTATGTGAAAAGAACACACATGCAATGACTCCAGTTCTTGTTAGTAAAAAGAACACACATGCAATGACATTTGGTGGATCCATGTGTGGTCTCTAAAGAACACACATGCAATGACTCTAACTGGTTAATGAAGAACACACATGCAATGACACTGGTGGATCCATAGGTGGATTGTGAAAAGAACACACATGCAATGACTCTGGTTGTTATTAAAAGAACACACATTCAATGACACTGGTGGATCCATGTGTGGTCTCTGAAGAGAACACACATTTCAATGACACTGGTGGATCCGTATGTGGTATGTGAAAAGAATAGTCATGAAATGACTCCAGTTGTTGTTAGTAAAAAGAACACACATGCAATGACACTAGTGGATCCATGTGTGGTCTCTGAATAGAACACACATGCAATGACTCTAGCTATGGTTAATGAGAAGAACACACATGCAATGACACCGGTGGATCCATAGGTGGATTGTAAAAAGAACACACCTGCAATGACTCTGGTTGTTGTTAGTAAAAAGAACACACATGCAATGACATTGGTGGATCCATGTGTGGTCTCTGAAGAGAACACATTTTAATGACATTGGTGGATCCATATGTGGTATGTGAAAATAATAGTCATGAAATGACTCAGGTTGTAGGTAAAAAGAGCACACATGCAATGACACGGGTGGATCCATGTGTGGTCCTTTGAAGAGAACACACATTTCAATGACACTAGTTGTGGTTAATGAGAAGAGCACACATGGAATGACACTGGTGGATCCATAGGTGGATTGTGAAAAGAACACACATGCAATGACTTTCGTTGTTGTTAGTAAAAAGAACACACATGCAATAACACTGGTGGATCCATGTGTGGTCTCTAGAGAGAACACACATTTCAATGAAACTGGTGGATCCATATGTGGTATGTGAAAAGAATAGTCATGAAATGACTCAGTTGTTGTTAGTAAAAGAACACACATGCAATGACACTGGTGGATCCATGTGTGGTCTTTGAAACACACATGTAATGACTCTATCTATTGTTAATGATTATAACAAACATTTCAATGACTCTGGTGGATCCATATGTGGTATGTGAAAAGAATAGTCATGAAATGACTCTAGTTGTTGTTAGTAAAAAGAGCACACATGCAATGACACTGGTGGATCCCTGTGTGGTCTCTAAAGAGAACACACATGCAATGACACTGGTGGATCCATATGTGGTATGTGAAAAGAACACGCATGCAATGACTCCAGTTGTTGGTAGTAAAAATAACACACATGCAATGACACTGGTGGATTCATGTGTGGTCTCTAAAGAGAACACACATGAAATGACTCAACTGATTAATGAGAAGAACATGCATGCAATGACACTGTGGATCCATCGGTTGGATTGTGAAAACACACATGCAATGACCTTTGGTGGATCCATGTGTGGTCACTAAAGAGAACACACATGCAATGGCACTGGTGGATCCATATGTGGTATGTGAAAAGAACACACATGCATTGACTCAGTTGTTGTTGTTAGTAAAAAGAACACACATGCAATGACACGGTGGATCCATGTGTGGTCTCTAAAGAGAACACACATGCAATGACTCTAAGCGTGGTTAATGAGCAGAATACACATGCAATGACACCGGTGGATCCATAGGTGGATTGTGAAAAGAACACACATGCAATGAAACTAGTGGATACATGGATACTAGTGAACACACATTTCAATGACACTGGTGGATCCATATGTGGTATGTGAAAGTACAGTCATGAAATGACTCCAGTTGTTGTTAGTAAAAAGAACACAGATGACATCGATGGATCCATGTGTGGTCTCTTAATAGAACACATGCAATGACTCTAGCTATGGTTAATGAGAAGAACACACATGCAATGACACGGTGGATCCATGGGTGGATTGTGTAAATAACACACATGCAATGACTCTAGTTGTTGTTAGTAAAAGAACACACATGCAATGATCTTGGTGGATCCATGTGGTCTCTGAAGAGAACACACATTTTAATGACACTGGTCGATCCATATGTGGTATGTGAAAATAATAGTCATGAAATGACTCTAGTTGTTAGTAAAAGAGCACACATGCAATGACACTGGTGGATCCATGTGTAGTCCTTTGAAGAGAAACACACATTTCAATAACACTAGCTGTGGTTAATGAGAAGAGCACACATGCAATGACACTGGTGGATCCATAGGTGGAATGTGAAAAGAACACACATGCAATGACTTAGGTTGTTGATAGTAAAAAGAACACACATGCAATAAAAAAGGTGGATCCATGTGTGGTCTCTGGAAGAACACACATTTCAATGACACGGTGGATCCACATGTGGTATGTGAAAAAATAGTCATGAAATGACTCAGGTTGTTAGTAAAAGAACACACATGGAATGACACTGATGGATCCATGTGTGGTCTCTGAAGAGAACACACATACAATGACTCTAGCTATAGTTAATGAGAAGAACACACATTTCAATGACATTGTCGGATCCATAGGTGGTATGTGAAAACAATAGTCATGAAATGACTCTGGTTGTTTTTAGTAAAAAGAACACACATGCAATGAAAATGGTGGTTCCATGTGTGCTCTGAAGAGAACACACATTTCAATGACACTGGTGGATCCATATGTGGTATGTGAAAAGAACACACATGCAATGACTCCAGTTGTTGTTAGGAAAATGAACACACATGCAATGACACTGGTGGATGCATGTGTGGTCTCTGAAGAACATACATTTCAATGACACTTGTGGATCCATATGTGGTATGTGAAAAGAACACACATGCAATGACTCTAGTTGTTGTTAGTAAAAAGAACACACATGCAATGACACTGGTGGATCCATATGTGGTCTCTGAAGAGAACACACATGCAATGACTCTAAATGTGGTTAATGAGAAGAACACACATGCAATGACCTTTGGTGGTTCCATAGGTGGTTTGTGAAAAGAACACAAATGAAATGACTCTTGTTGTTTTTATTAAAAATAACACACATGCATTGACACTGGTGTATCCTTTTGTGTTCTGTAAATAAAACACACATTTCAATGACACTTTGGTGGATCCATTATGTGGTATGTGAAAAGAATAGTCATGAATTGACTCCTGTTGTTGTTTGTAAAAATAACACACATGCAATGACACTGGTGGATCCATGTGTGGTCTCTGAGTAGAACACACATGCAATGACTCTAGCTATGGTTAATGAGAAGAACACACATGCAATGACACCGGTGGATCCATAGGTGGATTGTGAAAAGAACACACATGCAATGACTCAAGTTGTTGTTACTAAAAAGAACACACATGCAATGATACTGGTGGATCCATGTGTGGTCTCTGAAGAGAACACACATTTTAATGACACCGGTGGATCCATATGTGGTATGTGAAAATAATAGTCATGAAATGACTCTAGTTGTTAGT
This sequence comes from Avena insularis, assembly GCA_023614405.1. Taxonomy (NCBI): domain Eukaryota; kingdom Viridiplantae; phylum Streptophyta; class Magnoliopsida; order Poales; family Poaceae; genus Avena; species Avena insularis. The sequence continues at coordinate 121,288 of JAJUPC010000146.1, read as the reverse complement.
AAAAAGAGCACACATGCAATGACACTGGTGGATCCAAGTGTGGTCCTTGAAAGAACACACATTTCAATAACACTAGCTGTGGTTAATGAGAAGAGCACACATGCAATGACACTGGTGGATCCATAGGTGGATTGTGAAAAGAACACACATGCAATGACTTTGGTTGTTGTTAGTAAAAAGAACACACATGCAATAATAATGGTGGATCCATGTGTGGTCTCTGGAGAGAACACACATTTCAATGACACTGGTGGATCCACATGTGGTATGTGAAAAAAATAGTCATGAAATGACTCCAGTTGTTGTTACTAAAAAGAACACACATGGAATGACACTGGTGGATCCATGTGTGGTCTCTGAAGAGAACACACATACAATGACTCTAGCTATAGTTAATGAGAAGAACACACATTTCAATGACACTGGTGGATCCATATGTGGTATGTGAAAAGAATAGTCATGAAATGACTCTGCTTGTTGTTAGTAAAAAGAACACACATGCAATGACACTGGTGGATCCATGTGTGGTTTATGAACAGAACACACATGCAATGACACTGGTGGATCCATATGTGGTATGTGAAAAGAACACACATGCAATGACTCCAGTTGTTGTTAGGAAAAAGAACACACGTGCAATGACACTGGTGGATTCATGTGTGGTCTCTGAAGAGAACATACATTTCAATGACACTTGTGGATCCATATGTGGTATGTGAAAAGAACACACATGCAATGACTCTAGTTGTTGTTAGTAAAAAGAACACACATGCAATGACACTGGTGGATCCATATGTGGTCTCTGAAGAGAACACACATGCAATGACTCTAACTGTGGTTAATGAGAAGAACACACATGCAATGACACTGGTGGATCCATAGGTGGATTGTGAAAAGAACACACATGTATTGACTCTGGTTGTTGTTATTAAAAAGAACACACATGCAATGACACTGGTGGATCCATGTGTGGTCTCTGAACAGAACACACATTTCAATGACACTGGTGGATCCGTATGTGGTATGTTAAAAGAATAGTCATGAAATGACTCTAGTTGTTGTTAGTAAAAAGAACACACATGCAATGACACTGATGGATCCATGTGTGGTCTCTGAGTAGAACACACATGCAATGACTCTAGATATGGTTAATGAGAAGAACACACATGCAATTACACCGGTGCATCCATAGGTGGATTGTGAAAAGAACACACATGCAATGACTCAAGTTGTTGTTACTAAAAAGAACACACATGCAATAACACTGGTGGATCCATGTGTGGTCGCTGAAGAGAACACACATTTTAATGACACCGGTGGATCCATATGTGGTATGTGAAAATAATAGTCATGAAATGACTCTAGTTGTTAGTAAAAAGAGCACCCATGCAATGACACTGGTGGATCCATGTGTGGTCACTAAAGAGAACACACATTTCAATGACACTAGCTGTGGTTAATGAGAAGGGCACACATGCAATGACACTGGTGGATCCATAGGTGGATTGTGAAAAGAACACACATGCAATGACTTTGGTTGTTGTTACTAAAAAGAACACACATGCAATAACACTGGTGGATCCATGTGTGGTCTCTGGAGAGAACACACATTTCAATGACACTGGTGGATCCACATGTGGTATGTGAAAAGAATAGTCATGAAATGACTCCAGTTGTTGTTAGTAAAAAGAACACACATGCAATGACACTGGTGGATCCATCTGTGGTCTCTGAAGAGAACACACATACAATGACTCTAGCTATGGTTAATGAGAAGAACACACATTTCAATGACACTGGTGGATCCATATGTGGTATGTGAAAAGAATAGTCATGAAATGACTCTGGTTGTTGTTAGTAAAAAGAACACACATGCAATGACACTAGTGGATCCATGTGTGGTCTCTGAAGAGAACACACATGCAATGACACTGGTGGATCCATATGTGGTATGTGAAAAGAAACCACATGCAATGACTCTAGTTGTTGTTAGGAAAAAGAACACACATGCAATGACTTGGTGGATTCATGTGTGGTCTCTGAAGAGAACATACATTTCAATGACACTAGTGGATCCTTATGTGGTATGTCAAAAGAACACACATGCAATGACTCTAGTTGTTGTTAGAAAAAGAACACACATGCAATGACATCAGGTGGATCCATATGTGGTCTCTGAAGAGAACACACATGCAATGACTCTAACTGTGGTTAATGAGAAGAACACACGTGCAATGAGACTGGTGGATCCATAGGTGGATTGTGAAAAGAACACACATGCAATGACTCTGGTTGTTGTTATTAAAAAGAACACACATGCAATGACACTGGTGGATGCATGTGTGGTCACTGGAGAGAACACACATTTCAATGACACTGGTGGATCCGTATGTGGTATGTGAAAAGAATAGTCATGAAATGACTCCAGTTGTTGTTAGTAAAAAGAACACACATGCAATGACACTGATGGATCCATGTGTGGTCTCTGGGTAGAACACACATGCAATGACTCTAGCTATGGTTAATGAGAAGAACACACATGCAATGACACCGGTGCATCCATAGGTGGATTGTGAAAAGAACACACATGCAATGACTCAAGTTGTTGTTACTAAAAAGAACACACATGCAATAACACTGGTGGATCCATGTGTGGTCTCTGAAGAGAACACACATTTTAATGACACCGGTGGATCCATATGTGGTATGTGAAAATAATAGTCATGAAATGACTCTAGTTGTTAGTAAAAGAGCACCCATGCAATGACACTGGTGGATCCATGTGTGGTCACCAAGAGAACACACATTTCAATGACACTAGCTGGTTAATGAGAATGGCACACATGCAATGACACTGGTGGATCCATAGGTGGATTGTGAAAAGAACACACATGCAATGACTTTGGTTGTTGTTAGTAAAAAGAACACACATGCAATAACACTGGATCCATGTGTGGTCTCTGGAGAGAACACATATTTCAATGACACTGGTGGATCCACATGTGGTATGTGAAAAGAATAGTCATGAAATGACTCCAGTTGTTGTTAGTAAAAAGAACACACATGCAATGACACTGGTGGATCCATCTGTGGTCTCTGAAGAGAACACACATACAATGACTCTAGCTATGGTTAATGAGAAGAACACACATTTCAATGACACTGGTGGATCCATATGTGGTATGTGAAAAGAATAGTCATGAAATGACTCTGGTTGTTGTTAGTAAAAAGAACACACATGCAATGACACTAGTGGATCCATGTGTGGTCTCTGAAGAGAACACACATGCAATGACACTGGTGGATCCATATGTGGTATGTGAAAAGAAACCACATGCAATGACTCTAGTTGTTGTTAGGAAAAAGAACACACATGCAATGACACTGGTGGATTCATGTGTGGTCTCTGAAGAGAACATACATTTCAATGACACTTGTGGATCCATATGTGGTATGTGAAAAGAACACACATGCAATGACTCTAGTTGTTGTTAGTAAAAAGAACACACATGCAATGACACTGGTGGATCCATATGTGGTCTCTGAAGAGAACACACATGCAATGACTCTAACTGTGGTTAATGAGAAGAACACACGTGCAATGAGACTGGTGGATCCATAGGTGGATTGTGAAAAGAACACACATGCAATGACTCTGGTTGTTGTTATTAAAAAGAACACACATGCAATGACACTGGTGGATGCATGTGTGGTCACTGGAGAGAACACACATTTCAATGACACTGGTGGATCCGTATGTGGTATGTGAAAAGAATAGTCATGAAATGACTCCAGTTGTTGTTAGTAAAAAGAACACACATGCAATGACACTGATGGATCCATGTGTGGTCTCTGCAGAACACACACACATGCAATGACTCTAGCTATGGTTAATGAGAAGAACACACATGCAATGACACGGTGCATCCATAGGTGGATTGTGAAAAGAACACATGCAATGACTCAAGTTGTTGTTACTAAAAAGAACACACATGCAATAACACTGGTGGATCCATGTGTGGTCTCTGAAGAGAACACACATTTTAATGACACCGGTGGATCCATATGTGGTATGTGAAAATAATAGTCATGAAATGACTCTAGTTGTTAGTAAAAAGAGCACCCATGCAATGACACTGGTGGATCCATGTGTGGTCACTGAAGAGAACACACATTTCAATGACACTAGCTGTGGTTAATGAGAATGGCACACATGCAATGACACTGGTGGATCCATAGGTGGATTGTGAAAAGAACACACATGCAATGACTTTTGTTGTTGTTAGTAAAAAGAACACACATGCAATAACACTAGTGGATCCATGTGTGGTCTCTGGAGAGAACACACATTTCAATGACACTGGTGGATCCACATGTGGTATGTGAAAAGAATAGTCATGAAATGACTCCAGTTGTTGTTAGTAAAAAGAACACACATGCAATGACACTGGTGGATCCATCTATGGTCTCTGAAGAGAACACACATACAATGACTCTAGCTATGGTTAATGAGAAGAACACACATTTCAATGACACTGGTGGATCCATATGTGGTATGTGAAAAGAATAGTCATGAAATGACTCTAGTTGTAGTTAGTAAAAAGAACACACATGCAATGACACTAGTGGATCCATGTGTGGTCTCTGAAGAGAACACACATGCAATGACACTGGTGGTTCCATAGGTGGATTGTGAAAAGAACACACATGCAATGACTCCAGTTGTTGTTATTAAAAAGAACACACATGCATTGACACTGGTGGATCCATGTGTGGTCTCTAAAGAGAACACACATTTCAATGACACTGGTGGATCCGTATGTGGTATGTGAAAAGAATAGTCATGAAATGACTCCAGTTGTTGTTAGTAAAAAGAACACACATGCAATGACACTGGTCGATCTATGTGTGGTCTCTGAATAGAACACACATGCAATGACTCTAGCTATGGTTAATGAGAAGAACACACATGCAATGACACCGGTGGATCCATAGGTGGATTGTGAAAAGAACACACATGCAATGACTCTAGTTGTTGTTAGTAAAAAGAACACACATGCAATGATACTGGTGGATCCATGTGTGGTCTCTGAAGAGAACACACATTTTAATGACACTGGTCGATCCATATGTGGTATGTGAAAATAATAGTCATGAAATGACTCTAGTTGTTAGTAAAAAGAGCACACATGCAATGACACTGGTGGATCCATGTGTGGTCACTGAAGAGAACACACATTTCAATAACACTAGCTGTGGTTAATGAGAAGAGCACACATGCAATGACACTGGTGGATCCATAGGTGGATTGTGAAAAGAACACACATGCAATGACTTTGGTTGTTGTTAGTAAAAAGAACACACATGCAATAACAATGGTGGATCCATGTGTGGTCTCTGGAGAGAACACATATTTCAATGACACTGGTGGATCCACATGTGGTATGTGAAAAAAATAGTCATGAAATGACTCAGTTGTTGTTAGTAAAAGAACACACATGGAATGACATCAGGATCCATGTGTGGTCTCTGAAGAGAACACACATACAATGACTCTAGCTATAGTTAATGAGAAGAACACACATTTCAATGACACTGGTGGATCCATATGGTATGTGAAAACAATAGTCATGAAATGACTGGTTGTTAGTAAAAATAACACACATGCAATGACATCAGGATCCATGTGTGGTCTCTGAAGAGAACACACATGCAATGACACTGGTGGATCCATATGTGGTATGTGAAAAGAAAACACATGCAATGACTCCAGTTGTTGTTAGGAAAAAGAACACACATGCAATGACACTGGTGGATTCATGTGTGGTCTCTGAAGAGAACATACATTTCAATGACACTTGTGGATCCATATGTGGTATGTGAAAAGAACACACATGCAATGACTCTAGTTGTTGTTAGTAAAAAGAACACACATGCAATGACACTGGTGGATCCATATGTGGTCTCTGAAGAGAACACACATGCAATGACTCTAACTGTGGTTAATGAGAAGGACACACATGCAATGACACTGGTGGTTCCATAGGTGGATTGTGAAAAGAACACACATGCAATGACTCTCGTTGTTGTTATTAAAAAGAACACACATGCATTGACACTGGTGGATCCATGTGTGGTCTCTAAAGAGAACACACATTTCAATGACACTGGTGGATCCGTATGTGGTATGTGAAAAGAATAGTCATGAAATGACTCCAGTTGTTGTTAGTAAAAAGAACACACATGCAATGACACTGGTGGATCTATGTGTGGTCTCTGAATAGAACACACATGCAATGACTCTAGCTATGGTTAATGAGAAGAACACACATGCAATGACACCGGTGGATCCATAGGTGGATTGTGAAAAGAACACACATGCAATGACTCTAGTTGTTGTTAGTAAAAAGAACACACATGCAATGATACTGGTGGATCCATGTGTGGTCTCTGAAGAGAACACACATTTTAATGACACTGGTCGATCCATATGTGGTATGTGAAAATAATAGTCATGAAATGACTCTAGTTGTTAGTAAAAAGAGCACACATGCAATGACACTGGTGGATCCATGTGTGGTCACTGAAGAGAACACACATTTCAATAACACTAGCTGTGGTTAATGAGAAGAGCACACATGCAATGACACTGGTGGATCCATAGGTGGATTGTGAAAAGAACACACATGCAATGACTTTGGTTGTTGTTAGTAAAAAGAACACACATGCAATAACAATGGTGGATCCATGTGTGGTCTCTGGAGAGAACACATATTTCAATGACACTGGTGGATCCACATGTGGTATGTGAAAAGAATAGTCATGAAATGACTCCAGTTGTTGTTAGTAAAAAGAACACACATGCAATGACACTGGTGGATCCATCTGTGGTCTCTGAAGAGAACACACATACAATGACTCTAGCTATGGTTAATGAGAAGAACACACATTTCAATGACACTGGTGGATCCATATGTGGTATGTGAAAAGAATAGTCATGAAATGACTCTGGTTGTTGTTAGTAAAAAGAACACACATGCAATGACACTAGTGGATCCATGTGTGGTCTCTGAAGAGAACACAAATGCAATGACACTGGTGGATCCATATGTGGTATGTGAAAAGAAAACACATGCAATGACTCCAGTTGTTGTTAGGAAAAAGAACACACATGCAATGACACTGGTGGATTCATGTGTGGTCTCTGAAGAGAACATACATTTCAATGACACTTGTGGATCCATATGTGGTATGTGAAAAGAACACACATGCAATGACTCTAGTTGTTGTTAGTAAAAAGAACACACATGCAATGACACTGGTGGATCCATATGTGGTCTCTGAAGAGAACACAGATGCAATGACTCTAACTGTGGTTAATGAGAAGGACACACATGCAATGACACTGGTGGATCCATAGGTGGATTGTGAAAAGAACACACATCTATTGACTCTGGTTGTTGTTATTAAAAAGAACACACATGCAATGACACTGGTGGATCCATGTGTGGTCTCTGAACAGAACACACATTTCAATGACACTGGTGGATCCGTAGGTGGTATGTGAAAAGAATAGTCATGAAATGACTCCAGTTGTTAGTAAAAGAACACACATGCAATGACATCGATGGATCCATGTGTGGTCTCTGGGTAGAACACACATGCAATGACTCTAGCTATGGTTAATGAGAAGAACACACATGCAATGACACCGGTGCATCCATAGGTGGATTGTGAAAAGAACACACATGCAATGACTCAAGTTGTTGTTACTAAAAAGAACACACATGCAATAACACTGGTGGATCCATGTGTGGTCTCTGAAGAGAACACACATTTTAATGACACCGGTGGATCCATATGTGGTATGTGAAAATAATAGTCATGAAATGACTCTAGTTGTTAGTAAAAAGAGCACACATGCAATGACACTGGTGGATCCATGTGTGGTCACTGAAGAGAACACACATTTCAATGACACTAGCTGTGGTTAATGAGAAGGGCACACATGCAATGACACTGTTGGATCCATAGGTGGATTGTGAAAAGAACACACATGCAATGACTTTGGTTGTTGTTAGTAAAAAGAACACACATGCAATAACACTGGTGGATCCATGTGTGGTCTCTGGAGAGAACACACATTTCAATGACACTGGTGGATCCACATGTGGTATGTGAAAAGAATAGTCATGAAATGACTCCAGTTGTTGTTAGTAAAAAGAACACACATGCAATGACACTGGTGGATCCATCTGTGGTCTCTGAAGAGAACACACATACAATGACTCTAGCTATGGTTAATGAGAAGAACACACATTTCAATGACACTGGTGGATCCATATGTGGTATGTGAAAAGAATAGTCATGAAATGACTCTAATTGTTGTTAGTAAAAAGAACACACATGCAATGACACTAGTGGATCCATGTGTGGTCTCTGAAGAGAACACACATGCAATGACACTGGTGGATCCATATGTGGTATGTGAAAAGAACACACATGCAATGACTCCAGTTGTTGTTAGGAAAAAGAACACACATGCAATGACACTGGTGGATTCATGTGTGGTCTCTGAAGAGAACATACATTTCAATGACACTTGTGGATCCATATGTGGTATGTGAAAAGAACACACATGCAATGACTCTAGTTGTTGTTAGTAAAAAGAACACACATGCAATGACACTGGTGGATCCATATGTGGTCTCTGAAGAGAACACACATGCAATGACTCTAACTGTGGTTAATGAGAAGAACACACATGCAATGACACTGGTGGATCCATAGGTGGATTGTGAAAAGAACACACATGTATTGTCTGGTTGTTGTTATTAAAAAGAACACACATGCAATGACACTGGTGGATCCATGTGTGGTCTCCTAACAGAACACACATTTCAATGACACTGGTGGATCCGTATGTGGTATGTGAAAAGAATAGTCATGAAATGACTCCAGTTGTTGTTAGTAAAAAGAACACACATGCAATGACACTGATGGATCCATGTGTGGTCTCTGAGTAGAACACACATGCAATGACTCTAGCTATGGTTAATGAGAAGAACACACATGCAATGACACCGGTGCATCCATAGGTGGATTGTGAAAAGAACACACATGCAATGACTCAAGTTGTTGTTACTAAAAAGAACACACATGCAATAACACTGGTGGATCCATGTGTGGTCTCTGAAGAGAACACACATTTTAATGACACCGGTGGATCCATATGTGGTATGTGAAAATAATAGTCATGAAATGACTCTAGTTGTTAGTAAAAAGAGCACCCATGCAATGACACTGGTGGATCCATGTGTGGTCACTGAAGAGAACACACATTTCAATGACACTAGCTGTGGTTAATGAGAAGGGCACACATGCAATGACACTGGTGGATCCATAAGTGGATTGTGAAAAGAACACACATGCAATGACTTTGGTTGTTGTTAGTAAAAAGAACACACATGCAATAACACTGGTGGATCCATGTGTGGTCTCTGGAGAGAACACACATTTCAATGACACTGGTGGATCCACATGTGGTATGTGAAAAGAATAGTCATGAAATGACTCCAGTTGTTAGTAAAAAGAACACACATGCAATGACACTGGTGGATCCATCTGTGGTCTCTGAAGAGAACACACATACAATGACTCTAGCTATGGTTAATGAGAAGAACACACATTTCAATGACACTTGTGGATCCATATGTGGTATGTGAAAAGAATAGTCATGAAATGACTCTGGTTGTTGTTAGTAAAAAGAACACACATGCAATGACACTAGTGGATCCATGTGTGGTCTCTGAAGAGAATACACATGCAATGACACTGGTGGATCCATATGTGGTATGTGAAAAGAACACAGATGCAATGACTCCAGTTGTTGTTATGAAAAAGAACACACATGCAATGACACTGGTGGATCCATGTGTGGTCTCTGAAGAGAACACACATGCAATGACTCTAACTGTGGTTAATGAGAAGGACACACATGCAATGACACTGGTGGTTCCATAGGTGGATTGTGAAAAGAACACACATGCAATGACTCTAGTTGTTGTTATTAAAAAGAACACACATGCATTGACACTGGTGGATCCATGTGTGGTCTCTAAAGAGAACACACATTTCAATGACACTGGTGGATCCGTATGTGGTATGTGAAAAGAATAGTCATGAAATGACTCCAGTTGTTGTTAGTAAAAAGAACACACATGCAATGACACTGGTGGATCTATGTGTGGTCTCTGAATAGAACACACATGCAATGACTCTGGCTATGGTTAATGAGAAGAACACACATGCAATGACACCGGTGGATCCATAGGTGGATTGTGAAAAGAACACACATGCAATGACTCTAGTTGTTGTTAGTAAAAAGAACACACATGCAATGATACTGGTGGATCCATGTGTGGTCTCTGAAGAGAACACACATTTTAATGACACTGGTCGATCCATATGTGGTATGTGAAAATAATAGTCATGAAATGACTCTAGTTGTTAGTAAAAAGAGCACACATGTAATGACACTGGTGGATCCATGTGTGGTCACTGAAGAGAACACACATTTCAATAACACTAGCTGTGGTTAATGAGAAGAGCACACATGCAATGACACTGGTGGATCCATAGGTGGATTGTGAAAAGAACACACATGCAATGACTTTGGTTGTTGTTAGTAAAAAGAACGCACATGCAATAACACTGGTGGATCCATGTGTGGTCTCTGGAGAGAACACACATTTCAATGACACTGGTGGATCCACATGTGGTATCTGAAAAGAATAGTCATGAAATGACTCCAGTTGTTGTTAGTAAAAAGAACACACATGCAATGACATCAGGATCCATGTGTGGTCTCTGAAGAGAACACACATACAATGACTCTAGCTATGGTTAATGAGAAGAACACACATTTCAATGACACTAGTGGATCCATATGTGGTATGTGAAAAGAATAGTCATGAAATGACTCTAATTGTTGTTAGTAAAAAGAACACACATGCAATGACACTGGTGGATCCATGTGTGGTTTATGAACAGAACACACATGCAATGACACTGGTGGATCCATATGTGGTATGTGAAAAGAACACACATGCAATGACTCCAGTTGTTGTTAGGAAAAAGAACACACATGCAATGACATCAGTGGATTCATGTATGGTCTGAAGAGAACATACATTTCAATGACACTTGTGGATCCATATGTGGTATGTGAAAAGAACACACATGCAATGACTCCAGTTCTTGTTAGTAAAAAGAACACACATGCAATGACACTGGTGGATCCATGTGTGGTCTCTAAAGAGAACACACATGCAATGACTCTAACTGTGGTTAATGAGAAGAACACACATGCAATGACACTGGTGGATCCATAGGTGGATTGTGAAAAGAACACACATGCAATGACTCTGGTTATTGTTATTAAAAAGAACACACATGCAATGACATCAGGATCCATGTGTGGTCTCTGAAGAGAACACACATTTCAATGACACTGGTGGATCCATATGTGGTATGTGAAAAGAATAGTCATGAAATGACTCCAGTTGTTGTTAGTAAAAAGAACACACATGCAATAACACTAGTGGATCCATGTGTGGACTCTGAACACACATGCAATGACTCTAGCTATGGTTAATGAGAAGAACACACATGCAATGACACCGGTGGATCCATAGGTGGATTGTAAAAAGAACACACCTGCAATGACTCTGGTTGTTGTTAGTAAAAAGAACACACATGCAATGACATTGGTGGATCCATGTGTGGTCTCTGAAGAGAACACACATTTTAATGACATTGGTGGATCCATATGTGGTATGTGAAAATAATAGTCATGAAATGACTCCAGTTGTAGGTAAAAAGAGCACACATGCAATGACACGGGTGGATCCATGTGTGGTCACTGAAGAGAAAACACATTTCAATGACACTAGTTGTGGTTAATGAGAAGAGCACACATGGAATGACACTGGTGGATCCATAAGTGGATTGTGAAAAGAACACACATGCAATGACTTTCGTTGTTGTTAGTAAAAAGAACACACATGCAATAACACTGGTGGATCCATGTGTGGTCTCTAGAGAGAACACACATTTCAATGAAACTGGTGGATCCATATGTGGTATGTGAAAAGAATAGTCATGAAATGACTCCAGTTGTTGTTAGTAAAAAGAACACACATGCAATGACACTGGTGGATCCATGTGTGGTCTTTGAAGAGAACACACATGTAATGACTCTAGCTATGGTTAATGAGAAGAACACACATTTCAATGACACTGGTGGATCCATATGTGGTATGTGAAAAGAATAGTCATGAAATGACTCTAGTTGTTGTTAGTAAAAAGAGCACACATGCAATGACACTGGTGGATCCATGTGTGGTCTCTAAAGAGAACACACATGCAATGACACTAGTGGATCCATATGTGGTATGTGAAAAGAACACGCATGCAATGACTCAGTTGTTGGTAGTAAAATAACACACATGCAATGACATCAGGATTCATTTGTGGTCTCTAAAGAGAACACACATGAAATGACTCCAACTGTGGTTAATGAGAAGAACATGCATGCAATGACACTGGTGGATCCATCGGTGGATTGTGAAAAGAAAACACATGCAATGACACTGGTGGATCCATGTGTGGTCACTAAAGAGAACACACATGCAATGGCACTGGTGGATCCATATGTGGTATGTGAAAAGAACACACATGCATTGACTCCAGTTGTTGTTAGTAAAAAGAACACACATGCAATGACACTGGTGGATCCATGTGTGGTCTCTAAAGAGAACACACATGCAATGACTCTAACTATGGTTAATGAGAAGAATACACATGCAATGACATTGGTGGATCCATAGGTGGATTGTGAAAAGAACACACATGCAATGACATCAGGATCCATGTGTGGTCTCAAGAGAACACACATTTCAATGACACTGGTGGATCCGTATGTGGTATGTGAAAAGAATAGTCATGAAATGACTCCAGTTGTTGTTAGTAAAAATAACACACATGCAATGACACTGATGGATCCATGTGTGTTCTCTTAATAGAACACACATGCAATGACTCTAGCTATGGTTAATGAGAAGAACACACATGCAATGACACCGGTGGATCCATAGGTGGATTGTGAAAAGAACACACATGCAATTACTCTAGTTGTTGTTAGTAAAAAGAACACACATGCAATGATACTGGTGGATCCATGTGTGGTCTCTGAAGAGAACACACATTTTAATGACACTGGTCGATCCATATGTGGTATGTGAAAATAATAGTCATGAAATGACTCTAGTTGTTAGTAAAAAGAGCACACATGCAATGACACTGGTGGATCCATGTGTGGTCACTGAAGAGAACACACATTTCAATAACACTAGCTGTGGTTAATGAGAAGAGCACACATGCAATGACACTGGTGGATCCATAGGTGGATTGTGAAAAGAACACACATGCAATGACTTTGGTTGTTGTTAGTAAAAATAACACACATGCAATAACAATGGTGGATCCATGTGTGGTCTCTGGAGAGAACACACATTTCAATGACACTGGTGGATCCACATGTGGTATCTGAAAAGAATAGTCATGAAATGACTCCAGTTGTTGTTAGTAAAAAGAACACACATGCAATGACACTGGTGGATCCATGTGTGGTCTCTGAAGAGAACACACATACAATGACTCTAGCTATGGTTAATGAGAAGAACACACATTTCAATGACACTGGTAGATCCATATGTGGTATGTGAAAAGAATAGTCATGAAATGACTCTACTTGTTGTTAGTAAAAAGAACACACATGCAATGACACTGGTGGATCCATCTGTGGTTTATGAACAGAACACACATGCAATGACACTGGTGGATCCATATGTGGTATGTGAAAAGAACACACATGCAATGACTCCAGTTGTTGTTAGGAAAAAGAACACACATGCAATGACACTGGTGGATTCATGTATGGTCTCTGAAGAGAACATACATTTCAATGACACTTGTGGATCCATATGTGGTATGTGAAAAGAACACACATGCAATGACTCCAGTTCTTGTTAGTAAAAAGAACACACATGCAATGACACTGGTGGATCCATGTGTGGTCTCTAAAGAGAACACACATGCAATGACTCTAACTGTGGTTAATGAGAAGAACACACATGCAATGACACTGGTGGATCCATAGGTGGATTGTGAAAAGAACACACATGCAATGACTCTGGTTATTGTTATTAAAAAGAACACACATGCAATGACATTAGATGAGCCATGTGTGGTCTCTGAAGAGAACACACATTTCAATGACACTGGTGGATCCGTATGTGGTATGTGAAAAGAATAGTCATGAAATGACTCCAGTTGTTGTTAGTAAAAAGAACACACATGCAATGACACTAGTGGATCCATGTGTGGTCTCTGAATAGAACACACATGCAATGACTCTAGCTATGGTTAATGAGAAGAACACACATGCAATGACACCGGTGGATCCATAGGTGGATTGTAAAAAGAACACACCTGCAATGACTCTGGTTGTTGTTAGTAAAAAGAACACACATGCAATGACATTGGTGGATCCATGTGTGGTCTCTGAAGAGAACACACATTTTAATGACATTGGTGGATCCATATGTGGTATGTGAAAATAATAGTCATGAAATGACTCCAGTTGTAGGTAAAAAGAGCACACATGCAATGACACGGGTGGATCCATGTGTGGTCACTGAAGAGAAAACACATTTCAATGACACTAGTTGTGGTTAATGAGAAGAGCACACATGGAATGACACTGGTGGATCCATAGGTGGATTGTGAAAAGAACACACATGCAATGACTTTCGTTGTTGTTAGTAAAAAGAACACACATGCAATAACACTGGTGGATCCATGTGTGGTCTCTAGAGAGAACACACATTTCAATGAAACTGGTGGATCCATATGTGGTATGTGAAAAGAATAGTCATGAAATGACTCCAGTTGTTGTTAGTAAAAAGAACACACATGCAATGACACTGGTGGATCCATGTGTGGTCTTTGAAGAGAACACACATGTAATGACTCTAGCTATGGTTAATGAGAAGAACACACATTTCAATGACACTGGTGGATCCATATGTGGTATGTGAAAAGAATAGTCATGAAATGACTCTAGTTGTTGTTAGTAAAAAGAGCACACATGCAATGACACTGGTGGATGCATGTGTGGTCTCTAAAGAGAACACACATGCAATGACACTAGTGGATCCATATGTGGTATGTGAAAAGAACACGCATGCAATGACTCCAGTTGTTGGTAGTAAAAATAACACACATGCAATGACACTGGTGGATTCATGTGTGGTCTCTAAAGAGAACACACATGAAATGACTCCAACTGTGGTTAATGAGAAGAATATGCATGCAATGACACTGGTGGATCCATCGGTGGATTGTGAAAAGAACACACATGCAATGACACTGGTGGATCCATGTGTGGTCACTAAAGAGAACACACATGCAATGGCACTGGTGGATCCATATGTGGTATGTGAAAAGAACACACATGCATTGACTCCAGTTGTTGTTAGTAAAAAGAACACACATGCAATGACACTGGTGGATCCATGTGTGGTCTCTAAAGAGAACACACATGCAATGACTCTAACTGTGGTTAATGAGAAGAATACACATGCAATGACATTAGTGGATCCATAGGTGGATTGTGAAAAGAACACACATGCAATGACACTAGTGGATCCATGTGTGGTCTCTGAAGAGAACACACATTTCAATGACACTGGTGGATCCGTATGTGGTATGTGAAAAGAATAGTCATGAAATGACTCCAGTTGTTGTTAGTAAAAATAACACAGATGCAATGACACTGATGGATCCATGTGTGGTCTCTTAATAGAACACACATGCAATGACTCTAGCTATGGTTAATGAGAAGAACACACATGCAATGACACCGGTGGATCCATAGGTGGATTGTGAAAAGAACACACATGCAATGACTCTAGTTGTTGTTAGTAAAAAGAACACACATGCAATGATACTGGTGGATCCATGTGTGGTCTCTGAAGAGAACACACATTTTAATGACACTGGTCGATCCATATGTGGTATGTGAAAATAATAGTCATGAAATGACTCTAGTTGTTAGTAAAAAGAGCACACATGCAATGACATCAGGATCCATGTGTGGTCACTGAAGAGAACACACATTTCAATAACACTAGCTGTGGTTAATGAGAAGAGCACACATGCAATGACACTGGTGGATCCATAGGTGGATTGTGAAAAGAACACACATGCAATGACTTTGGTTGTTGTTAGTAAAAAGAACACACATGCAATAACAATGGTGGATCCATGTGTGGTCTCTGGAGAGAACACACATTTCAATGACACCGGTGGATCCACATGTGGTATGTGAAAAAAATAGTCATGAAATGACTCCAGTTGTTGTTAGTAAAAAGAACACACATGGAATGACACTGATGGATCCATGTGTGGTCTCTGAAGAGAACACACATACAATGACTCTAGCTATAGTTAATGAGAAGAACACACATTTCAATGACACTGGTGGATCCATATGTGGTATGTGAAAACAATAGTCATGAAATGACTCTGGTTGTTGTTAGTAAAAATAACACACATGCAATGACATCAGGATCCATGTGTGGTCTCTGAAGAGAACACACATGCAATGACACTGGTGGATCCATATGTGGTATGTGAAAAGAACACACATGCAATGACTCCAGTTGTTGTTAGGAAAAAGAACACACATGCAATGACACTGGTGGATTCATGTGTGGTCTCTGAAGAGAACATACATTTCAATGACACTTGTGGATCCATATGTGGTATGTGAAAAGAACACACATGCAATGACTCTAGTTGTTGTTAGTAAAAAGAACACACATGCAATGACACTGGTGGATCCATATGTGGTCTCTGAAGAGAACACACATGCAATGACTCTAACTGTGGTTAATGAGAAGAACACACATGCAATGACACTGGTGGTTCCATAGGTGGATTGTGAAAAGAACACACATGCAATGACTCTAGTTGTTGTTATTAAAAAGAACACACATGCATTGACACTGGTGGATCCATGTGTGGTCTCTAAAGAGAACACACATTTCAATGACACTGGTGGATCCGTATGTGGTATGTGAAAAGCATAGTCATGAAATGACTCCAGTTGTTGTTAGTAAAAAGAACACACATGCAATGACACTGGTGGATCCATGTGTGGTCTCTGAATAGAACACACATGCAATGACTCTAGCTATGGTTAATGAGAAGAACACACATGCAATGACACCGGTGGATCCATAGGTGGATTGTGAAAAGAACACACATGCAATGACTCTAGTTGTTGTTAGTAAAAAGAACACACATGCAATGATACTGGATCCATGTGTGGTCTCTGAAGAGAACACACATTTTAATGACACTGGTCGATCCATATGTGGTATGTGAAAATAATAGTCATGAAATGACTCTAGTTGTTAGTAAAAAGAGCACACATGCAATGACACTGGTGGATCCATGTGTGGTCACTGAAGAGAACACACATTTAGATAACACTAGCTGTGGTTAATGAGAAGAGCACACATGCAATGACACTGGTGGATCCATAGGTGGATTGTGAAAAGAACACACATGCAATGACTTTGGTTGTTGTTAGTAAAAAGAACACACATGCAATAATAATGGTGGATCCATGTGTGGTCTCTGGAGAGAACACACATTTCAATGACACTGTGGATCCACATGTGGTATGTGAAAAAAATAGTCATGAAATGACTCCAGTTGTTGTTACTAAAAAGAACACACATGGAATGACACTGGTGGATCCATGTGTGGTCTCTGAAGAGAACACACATACAATGACTCTAGCTATAGTTAATGAGAAGAACACACATTTCAATGACACTGGTGGATCCATATGTGGTATGTGAAAAGAATAGTCATGAAATGACTCTGTTTGTTGTTAGTAAAAAGAACACACATGCAATGACATCAGGATCCATGTGTGGTCTCTGAAGAGAACACACATGCAATGACACTGGTGGATCCATATGTGGTATGTGAAAAGAACACACATGCAATGACTCCAGTTGTTGTTAGGAAAAAGAACACACATGCAATGACACTGGTGGATTCATGTGTGGTCTCTGAAGAGAACATACATTTCAATGACACTTGTGGATCCATATGTGGTATGTGAAAAGAACACACATGCAATGACTCTAGTTGTTGTTAGTAAAAAGAACACACATGCAATGACACTGGTGGATCCATATGTGGTCTCTGAAGAGAACACACATGCAATGACTCTAACTGTGGTTAATGAGAAGAACACACATGCAATGACACTGGTGGATCCATAGGTGGATTGTGAAAAGAACACACATGTATTGACTCTGGTTGTTGTTATTAAAAAGAACACACATGCAATGACACTGGTGGATCCATGTGTGGTCTCTGAACAGAACACACATTTCAATGACACTGGTGGATCCGTATGTGGTATGTGAAAAGAATAGTCATGAAATGACTCCAGTTGTTGTTAGTAAATAGAACACACATGCAATGACACTGATGGATCCATGTGTGGTCTCTGAGTAGAACACACATGCAATGACTCTAGCTATGGTTAATGAGAAGAACACACATGCAATGACACCGGTGCATCCATAGGTGGATTGTGAAAAGAACACACATGCAATGACTCAAGTTGTTGTTACTAAAAGAACACACATGCAATAACACTGTGGATCCATGTGTGGTCTCTGAAGAGAACACATTTTAATGACACGTGGATCCATATGTGGTATGTGAAAATAATAGTCATGAAATGACTCTAGTTGTTAGTAAAAGAGCACCCATGCAATTACACTGGTGGATCCATGTGTGGTCAATTAAGAGAAAACACATTTCAATGACACTAGCTGTGGTTAATGAGAAGTGCACACATGCAATGACACTTGTGGATCCATAGGTGGATTGTGAAAAGAACACACATGCAATGACTTTGGTTGTTGTTAGTAAAAATAACACACATGCAATAACACTGGTGGATCCATGTGTGGTCTCTGAAGAACACACATTTCAATGACACTGTGGACCCACATGTGGTATGTGAAAAGAATAGTCATGAAATGACTCAGTTGTTGTTAGTAAAATAACACACATGCAATGACACTGGTGGATCCATCTGTGGTCTCAAGAGAACACATACAATGACACTAGCTATGGTTAATGAGAAGAACACACATTTCAATGACACTGGTGGATCCATATGTGGTATGTGAAAAGAATAGTCATGAAATGACTCTGGTTGTTAGTAAAAAGAACACACATGCAATGACACTAGTGGATCCATGTGTGGTCTCTGAAGAGAACACACATGCAATGACACTGGTGGATCCATATATGGTATGTGAAAAGAACACACATGCAATGACTCCAGTTGTTGTTAGGAAAAAGAACACACATGCAATGACACTGGTGGATTCATGTGTGGTCTCTGAAGAGAACATACATTTCAATGACACTTGTGGATCCATATGTGGTATGTGAAAAGAACACACATGCAATGACTCTAGTTGTTGTTAGTAAAAAGAACACACATGCAATGACACTGGTGGATCCATATGTAGACTCTAAAGAGAACACACATGCAATGACTCTAACTGTGGTTAATGAGAAGAACACACATGCAATGACACTGGTGGATCCATAGGTGGATTGTGAAAAGAACACACATGTATTGACTCTGGTTGTTGTTATTAAAAAGAACACACATGCAATGACATCAGGATCCATGTGTGGTCTCAAGAGAACACATGCAATGACACTGGTGGATCCATATGTGGTATGTGAAAAGAACACACATGCAATGACTCCAGTTGTTGTTAGGAAAAAGAACACACATGCAATGACACTGGTGGATTCATGTGTGGTCTCTGAAGAGAACATACATTTCAATGACACTTGTGGATCCATATGTGGTATGTGAAAAGAACACACATGCAATGACTCTAGTTGTTGTTAGTAAAAAGAACACACATGCAATGACACTGGTGGATCCATATGTGGTCTCTGAAGAGAACACACATGCAATGACTCTAACTGTGGTTAATGAGAAGAACACACATGCAATGACACTGGTGGTTCCATAGGTGGATTGTGAAAAGAACACACATGCAATGACTCTAGTTGTTGTTATTAAAAAGAACACATGCATTGACACTGGTGGATCCATGTGTGGTCTCTAAAGAGAACACACATTTCAATGACACTGGTGGATCCGTATGTGGTATGTGAAAAGCATAGTCATGAAATGACTCCAGTTGTTGTTAGTAAAAAGAACACACATGCAATGACATCAGTGGATCCATGTGTGGTCTCTGAATAGAACACACATGCAATGACTCTAGCTATGGTTAATGAGAAGAACACACATTCCATGACACGGTGGATCAATAGGTGGATTGTGAAAAGAACACACATGCAATGACTCTAGTTGTTGTTAGTAAAAAGAACACACATGCAATGATATCAGGTGGATCCATGTGTGGTCTCTGAAGAGAACACACATTTTAATGACACTGGTCGATCCATATGTGGTATGTGAAAATAATAGTCATGAAATGACTCTAGTTGTTAGTAAAAAGAGCACACATGCAATGACACTGGTGGATCCATGTGTGGTCACTGAAGAGAACACACATTTAGATAACACTAGCTGTGGTTAATGAGAAGAGCACACATGCAATGACACTGGTGGATCCATAGGTGGATTGTGAAAAGAACACACATGCAATGACTTTGGTTGTTGTTAGTAAAAAGAACACACATGCAATAATAATGGTGGATCCATGTGTGGTCTCTGGAGAGAACACACATTTCAATGACACTGGTGGATCCACATGTGGTATGTGAAAAAAATAGTCATGAAATGACTCCAGTTGTTGTTACTAAAAAGAACACACATGGAATGACACTGGTGGATCCATGTGTGGTCTCTGAAGAGAACACACATACAATGACTCTAGCTATAGTTAATGAGAAGAACACACATTTCAATGACACTGGTGGATCCATATGTGGTATGTGAAAAGAATAGTCATGAAATGACTCTGTTTGTTGTTAGTAAAAAGAACACACATGCAATGACACTGGTGGATCCATGTGTGGTCTCTGAAGAGAACACACATGCAATGACACTGGTGGATCCATATGTGGTATGTGAAAAGAACACACATGCAATGACTCCAGTTGTTGTTAGGAAAAAGAACACACATGCAATGACACTGGTGGATTCATGTGTGGTCTCTGAAGAGAACATACATTTCAATGACACTTGTGGATCCATATGTGGTATGTGAAAAGAACACACATGCAATGACTCTAGTTGTTGTTAGTAAAAAGAACACACATGCAATGACACTGGTGGATCCATATGTGGTCTCTGAAGAGAACACACATGCAATGACTCTAACTGTGGTTAATGAGAAGAACACACATGCAATGACACTGGTGGATCCATAGGTGGATTGTGAAAAGAACACACATGTATTGTCTGGTTGTTGTTATTAAAAAGAACACACATGCAATGACACTGGTGGATCCATGTGTGGTCTCTGAACAGAACACACATTTCAATGACACTGGTGGATCCGTATGTGGTATGTGAAAAGAATAGTCATGAAATGACTCCAGTTGTTGTTAGTAAAAAGAACACACATGCAATGACACTGATGGATCCATGTGTGGTCTCTGAGTAGAACACACATGCAATGACTCTAGCTATGGTTAATGAGAAGAACACACATGCAATGACACCGGTGCATCCATAGGTGGATTGTGAAAAGAACACACATGCAATGACTCAAGTTGTTGTTACTAAAAAGAACACACATGCAATAACACTGGTGGATCCATGTGTGGTCTCTGAAGAGAACACACATTTTAATGACACCGGTGGATCCATATGTGGTATGTGAAAATAATAGTCATGAAATGACTCTAGTTGTTAGTAAAAAGAGCACCCATGCAATGACACTGGTGGATCCATGTGTGGTCACTGAAGAGAACACACATTTCAATGACACTAGCTGTGGTTAATGAGAAGGGCACACATGCAATGACACTTGTGGATCCATAGGTGGATTGTGAAAAGAACACACATGCAATGACTTTGGTTGTTGTTAGTAAAAATAACACACATGCAATAACACTGGTGGATCCATGTGTGGTCTCTGGAGAGAACACACATTTCAATGACACTGGTGGACCCACATGTGGTATGTGAAAAGAATAGTCATGAAATGACTCCAGTTGTTGTTAGTAAAAAGAACACACATGCAATGACACTGGTGGATCCATCTGTGGTCTCTGAAGAGAACACACATACAATGACTCTAGCTATGGTTAATGAGAAGAACACACATTTCAATGACACTGGTGGATCCATATGTGGTATGTGAAAAGAATAGTCATGAAATGACTCTGGTTGTTGTTAGTAAAAAGAACACACATGCAATGACACTAGTGGATCCATGTGTGGTCTCTGAAGAGAACACACATGCAATGACACTGGTGGATCCATATATGGTATGTGAAAAGAACACACATGCAATGACTCCAGTTGTTGTTAGGAAAAAGAACACACATGCAATGACACTGGTGGATTCATGTGTGGTCTCTGAAGAGAACATACATTTCAATGACACTTGTGGATCCATATGTGGTATGTGAAAAGAACACACATGCAATGACTCTAGTTGTTGTTAGTAAAAAGAACACACATGCAATGACACTGGTGGATCCATATGTAGACTCTAAAGAGAACACACATGCAATGACTCTAACTGTGGTTAATGAGAAGAACACACATGCAATGACACTGGTGGATCCATAGGTGGATTGTGAAAAGAACACACATGTATTGACTCTGGTTGTTGTTATTAAAAAGAACACACATGCAATGACACTGGTGGATCCATGTGTGGTCTCTGAAGAGAACACACATGCAATGACACTGGTGGATCCATATGTGGTATGTGAAAAGAACACACATGCAATGACTCCAGTTGTTGTTAGGAAAAAGAACACACATGCAATGACACTGGTGGATTCATGTGTGGTCTCTGAAGAGAACATACATTTCAATGACACTTGTGGATCCATATGTGGTATGTGAAAAGAACACACATGCAATGACTCTAGTTGTTGTTAGTAAAAAGAACACACATGCAATGACACTGGTGGATCCATATGTGGTCTCTGAAGAGAACACACATGCAATGACTCTAACTGTGGTTAATGAGAAGAACACACATGCAATGACACTGGTGGATCCATAGGTGGATTGTGAAAAGAACACACATGTATTGACTCTGGTTGTTGTTATTAAAAAGAACACACATGCAATGACACTGGTGGATCCATGTGTGGTCTCTGAAGAACACACATTTCAATGACACGGTGGATCCATGTGGTATGTGAAAAGAATAGTCATGAAATGACTCCAGTTGTTGTTAGTAAAAAGAACACACATGCAATGACACTGATGGATCCATGTGTGGTCTCTGAGTAGAACACACATGCAATGACTCTAGCTATGGTTAATGAGAAGAACACACATGCAATGACACCGGTGCATCCATAGGTGGATTGTGAAAAGAACACACATGCAATGACTCAAGTTGTTGTTACTAAAAAGAACACACATGCAATAACACGTGGATCCATGTGTGGTCTCTGAAGAACACACATTTTAATGACACCGGTGGATCCATATGTGGTATGTGAAAATAATAGTCATGAAATGACTCTAGTTGTTAGTAAAAAGAGCACCCATGCAATGACACTGGTGGATCCATGTGTGGTCACTGAAGAGAACACACATTTCAATGACACTAGCTGTGGTTAATGAGAAGGGCACACATGCAATGACACTTGTGGATCCATAGGTGGATTGTGAAAAGAACACACATGCAATGACTTTGGTTGTTGTTAGTAAAAATAACACACATGCAATAACACTGGTGGATCCATGTGTGGTCTCTGGAGAGAACACACATTTCAATGACACTGGTGGACCCACATGTGGTATGTGAAAAGAATAGTCATGAAATGACTCCAGTTGTTGTTAGTAAAAAGAACACACATGCAATGACACTGGTGGATCCATCTGTGGTCTCTGAAGAGAACACACATACAATGACTCTAGCTATGGTTAATGAGAAGAACACACATTTCAATGACACTGGTGGATCCATATGTGGTATGTGAAAAGAATAGTCATGAAATGACTCTGGTTGTTGTTAGTAAAAAGAACACACATGCAATGACACTAGTGGATCCATGTGTGGTCTCTGAAGAGAACACACATGCAATGACACTGGTGGATCCATATATGGTATGTGAAAAGAACACACATGCAATGACTCCAGTTGTTGTTAGGAAAAAGAACACACATGCAATGACACTGGTGGATTCATGTGTGGTCTCTGAAGAGAACATACATTTCAATGACACTTGTGGATCCATATGTGGTATGTGAAAAGAACACACATGCAATGACTCTAGTTGTTGTTAGTAAAAAGAACACACATGCAATGACACTGGTGGATCCATATGTGGACTCTAAAGAGAACACACATGCAATGACTCTAACTGTGGTTAATGAGAAGAACACACATGCAATGACACTGGTGGATCCATAGGTGGATTGTGAAAAGAACACACATGTATTGACTCTGGTTGTTGTTATTAAAAAGAACACACATGCAATGACACTAGTGGATCCATGTGTGGTCTCTGAACAGAACACACATTTCAATGACACTGGTGGATCCGTATGTGGTATGTGAAAAGAATAGTCATGAAATGACTCTAGTTGTTGTTAGTAAAAAGAACACACATGCAATGACACTGATGGATCCATGTGTGGTCTCTGAGTAGAACACACATGCAATGACTCTAGCTATGGTTAATGAGAAGAACACACATGCAATGACACCGGTGCATCCATAGGTGGATTGTGAAAAGAACACACATGCAATGACTCAAGTTGTTGTTACTAAAAAGAACACACATGCAATAACACTGGTGGATCCATGTGTGGTCGCTGAAGAGAACACACATTTTAATGACACCGGTGGATCCATATGTGGTATGTGAAAATAATAGTCATGAAATGACTCTAGTTGTTAGTAAAAAGAGCACCCATGCAATGACACTGGTGGATCCATGTGTGGTCACTAAAGAGAACACACATTTCAATGACACTAGCTGTGGTTAATGAGAAGGGCACACATGCAATGACACTGGTGGATCCATAGGTGGATTGTGAAAAGAACACACATGCAATGACTTTGGTTGTTGTTACTAAAAAGAACACACATGCAATAACACTGGTGGATCCATGTGTGGTCTCTGGAGAGAACACACATTTCAATGACACTGGTGGATCCACATGTGGTATGTGAAAAGAATAGTCATGAAATGACTCCAGTTGTTGTTAGTAAAAAGAACACACATGCAATGACACTGGTGGATCCATCTGTGGTCTCTGAAGAGAACACACATACAATGACTCTAGCTATGGTTAATGAGAAGAACACACATTTCAATGACACTGGTGGATCCATATGTGGTATGTGAAAAGAATAGTCATGAAATGACTCTGGTTGTTGTTAGTAAAAAGAACACACATGCAATGACACTAGTGGATCCATGTGTGGTCTCTGAAGAGAACACACATGCAATGACACTGGTGGATCCATATGTGGTATGTGAAAAGAAACCACATGCAATGACTCTAGTTGTTGTTAGGAAAAAGAACACACATGCAATGACACTGGTGGATTCATGTGTGGTCTCTGAAGAGAACATAAATTTCAATGACACTTGTGGATCCATATGTGGTATGTGAAAAGAACACACATGCAATGACTCTAGTTGTTGTTAGTAAAAAGAACACACATGCAATGACACTGGTGGATCCATATGTGGTCTCTGAAGAGAACACACATGCAATGACTCTAACTGTGGTTAATGAGAAGAACACACATGCAATGACACTGGTGGATCCATAGGTGGATTGTGAAAAGAACACACATGTATTGAGTCTGGTTGTTGTTATTAAAAAGAACACACATGCAATGACACTGGTGGATCCATGTGTGGTCTCTGAACAGAACACACATTTCAATGACACTGGTGGATCCGTATGTGGTATGTGAAAAGAATAGTCATGAAATGACTCCAGTTGTTGTTAGTAAAAAGAACACACATGCAATGACACTGATGGATCCATGTGTGGTCTCTGGGTAGAACACACATGCAATGACTCTAGCTATGGTTAATGAGAAGAACACACATGCAATGACACCGGTGCATCCATAGGTGGATTGTGAAAAGAACACACATGCAATGACTCAAGTTGTTGTTACTAAAAAGAACACACATGCAATAACACTGGTGGATCCATGTGTGGTCTCTGAAGAGAACACACATTTTAATGACACCGGTGGATCCATATGTGGTATGTGAAAATAATAGTCATGAAATGACTCTAGTTGTTAGTAAAAAGAGCACCCATGCAATGACACTGGTGGATCCATGTGTGGTCACTGAAGAGAACACACATTTCAATGACACTAGCTGTGGTTAATGAGAAGGGCACACATGCAATGACACTGGTGGATCCATAGGTGGATTGTGAAAAGAACACACATGCAATGACTTTGGTTGTTGTTAGTAAAAAGAACACACATGCAATAACACTGGTGGATCCATGTGTGGTCTCTGGAGAGAACACACATTTCAATGACACTGGTGGATCCACATGTGGTATGTGAAAAGAATAGTCATGAAATGACTCCAGTTGTTGTTAGTAAAAAGAACACACATGCAATGACACTGGTGGATCCATCTATGGTCTCTGAAGAGAACACACATACAATGACTCTAGCTATGGTTAATGAGAAGAACACACATTTCAATGACACTGGTGGATCCATATGTGGTATGTGAAAAGAATAGTCATGAAATGACTCTAGTTGTAGTTAGTAAAAAGAACACACATGCAATGACACTAGTGGATCCATGTGTGGTCTCTGAAGAGAATACACATGCAATGACACTAGTGGATCCATATGTGGTATGTGAAAAGAACACAGATGCAATGACTCCAGTTGTTGTTATGAAAAAGAACACACATGCAATGACACTGGTGGATCCATGTGTGGTCTCTGAAGAGAACACACATTTCAATGACACTTGTGGATCCATATGTGGTATGTGAAAAGAACACACATGCAATGACTCTAGTTGTTGTTAGTAAAAAGAACACACATGCAATGACACTGATGGATCCATGTGTGGTCTCTAAGTAGAACACACATGCAATGACTCTAGCTATGGTTAATGAGAAGAACACACATGCAATGACACCGGTGCATCCATAGGTGGATTGTGAAAAGAACACACATGCAATGACTCAAGTTGTTGTTACTAAAAAGAACACACATGCAATAACACTGGTGGATCCATGTGTGGTCTCTGAAGAGAACACACATTTTAATGACACCGGTGGATCCATATGTGGTATGTGAAAATAATAGTCATGAAATGACTCCAGTTGTTGTTAGTAAAAAGAACACACATGCAATGACACTGGTGGATCCATATGTGGTATGTGAAAAGAACACACATACAATGACTCTAGCTATGGTTAATGAGAAGAACACACATTTCAATGACACTTGTGGATCCATATGTGGTATGTGAAAAGAACACACATGCAATGACTCTAGTTGTTGTTAGTAAAAAGAACACACATGCAATGACACTGGTGGATCCATCTATGGTCTCTGAAGAGAACACACATACAATGACTCTAGCTATGGTTAATGAGAAGAACACACATTTCAATGACACTGGTGGATCCATATGTGGTATGTGAAAAGAATAGTCATGAAATGACTCTAGTTGTAGTTAGTAAAAAGAACACACATGCAATGACACTAGTGGATCCATGTGTGGTCTCTGAAGAGAATACACATGCAATGACACTAGTGGATCCATATGTGGTATGTGAAAAGAACACAGATGCAATGACTCCAGTTGTTGTTATGAAAAAGAACACACATGCAATGACACTGGTGGATCCATGTGTGGTCTCTGAAGAGAACACACATTTCAATGACACTTGTGGATCCATATGTGGTATGTGAAAAGAACACACATGCAATGACTCTAGTTGTTGTTAGTAAAAAGAACACACATGCAATGACACTGATGGATCCATGTGTGGTCTCTAAGTAGAACACACATGCAATGACTCTAGCTATGGTTAATGAGAAGAACACACATGCAATGACACCGGTGCATCCATAGGTGGATTGTGAAAAGAACACACATGCAATGACTCAAGTTGTTGTTACTAAAAAGAACACACATGCAATAACACTGGTGGATCCATGTGTGGTCTCTGAAGAGAACACACATTTTAATGACACCGGTGGATCCATATGTGGTATGTGAAAATAATAGTCATGAAATGACTCTAGTTGTTAGTAAAAAGAGCACCCATGCAATGACACTGGTGGATCCATGTGTGGTCACTGAAGAGAACACACATTTCAATGACACTAGCTGTGGTTAATGAGAATGGCACACATGCAATGACACTGGTGGATCCATAGGTGGATTGTGAAAAGAACACACATGCAATGACTTTGGTTGTTGTTAGTAAAAAGAACACACATGCAATAACACTGGTGGATCCATGTGTGGTCTCTGGAGAGAACACACATTTCAATGACACTGGTGGATCCACATGTGGTATGTGAAAAGAATAGTCATGAAATGACTCCAGTTGTTGTTAGTAAAAAGAACACACATGCAATGACACTGGTGGATCCATCTATGGTCTCTGAAGAGAACACACATACAATGACTCTAGCTATGGTTAATGAGAAGAACACATATTTCAGGGACACTGGTGGATCCATATGTGGTATGTGGAAAGAATAGTCATGAAATGACTCTAATTGTTGTTAGTAAAAAGAACACACATGCAATGACACTAGTGGATCCATGTGTGGTCTCTGAAGAGAACACACATGCAATGACACTGGTGGATCCATATGTGGTATGTGAAAAGAACACACATGCAATGACTCCAGTTGTTGTTAGGAAAAAGAACACACATGCAATGACACTGGTGGATTCATGTGTGGTCTCTGAAGAGAACATACATTTCAATGACACTTGTGGATCCATATGTGGTATGTGAAAACAACACATATGCAATGACTCTAGTTGTTGTTAGTAAAAAGAACACACATGCAATGACACTGGTGGATCCATATGTGGTCTCTGAAGAGAACACACATGCAATGACTCTAATGGTTAATGAGAAGAACACACATGCAATGACACTGGTGGATCCATAGGTGGATTGTGAAAAGAACACACATGTATTGACTCTGGTTGTTGTTATTAAAAAGAACACACATGCAATGACACTGGTGGATCCATGTGTGGTCTCTGAACAGAACACACATTTCAATGACACTGGTGGATCCGTATGTGGTATGTGAAAAGAATAGTCATGAAATGACTCCAGTTGTTGTTAGTAAAAAGAACACACATGCAATGACATCGATGGATCCATGTGTGGTCTCTTGGTAGAACACATGCAATGACTCTAGCTATGGTTAATGAGAAGAACACACATGCAATGACACCGTGCATCCATAGGTGGATTGTGAAAAGAACACACATGCAATGACTCAAGTTGTTGTTACTAAAAAGAACACACATGCAATAACACTGGTGGATCCATGTGTGGTCTCTGAAGAGAACACACATTTTAATGACACCGGTGGATCCATATGTGGTATGTGAAAATAATAGTCATGAAATGACTCTAGTTGTTAGTAAAAAGAGCACCCATGCAATGACACTGGTGGATCCATGTGTGGTCACTGAAGAGAACACACATTTCAATGACACTAGCTGTGGTTAATGAGAATGGCACACATGCAATGACACTGGTGGATCCATAGGTGGATTGTGAAAAGAACACACATGCAATGACTTTGGTTGTTGTTAGTAAAAAGAACACACATGCAATAACACTAGTTGATCCATGTGTGGTCTCTGGAGAGAACACACATTTCAATGACACTGGTGGATCCACATGTGGTATGTGAAAAGAATAGTCATGAAATGACTCAGTTGTTGTTAGTAAAAAGAACACACATGCAATGACACTGGTGGATCCATCTATGGTCTCTGAAGAGAACACACATACAATGACTCTAGCTATGGTTAATGAGAAGAACACACATTTCAATGGCACTGGTGGATCCATATGTGGTATGTGAAAAGAATAGTCATGAAATGACTCTAGTTGTAGTTAGTAAAAAGAACACACATGCAATGACACTAGTGGATCCATGTGTGGTCTCTGAAGAGAATACACATGCAATGACACTAGTGGATCCATATGTGGTATGTGAAAAGAACACAGATGCAATGACTCCAGTTGTTGTTATGAAAAAGAACACACATGCAATGACACTGGTGGATCCATGTGTGGTCTCTGAAGAGAACACACATGCAATGACTCTAATTGTAGTTAATGAGAAGAACACACATGCAATGACACTGGTGGTTCCATAGGTGGATTGTGAAAAGAACACACATGCAATGACTCTAGTTGTTGTTATTAAAAAGAACACGCATGCATTGACACTGGTGGATCCATGTGTGGTCTCTGAAGAGAACACACATTTCAATGACACTGGTGGATCTGTATGTGGTATGTGAAAAGAATAGTCATGAAATGACTCCAGTTGCTGTTAGTAAAAAGAACACACATGCAATGACACTGGTGGATCCATGTGTGGTCTCTGAATAGAACACACATGCAATGACTCTAGTTATGGTTAATGAGAAGAACACACATGCAATGACACTGGTGGATCCATAGGTGGATTGTGAAAAAACACACATGCAATGACTCTGGTTGTTGTTAGTAAAAAGAAGACACATGCAATGACATTGGTGGATCCATGTGTGGTCTCTGAAGAGAACACACATTTTAATGACACTAGTGGATCCATATGTGGTATGTGAAAATAATAGTCATGAAATGACTCCAGTTGTAGGTAAAAAGAGCACACATGCAATGACACTGGTGGATCCATGTGTGGTCACTGAAGAGAACACACATTTCAATGACACTAGCTGTGGTTAATGAGAAGAGCACACATGCAATGACACTGGTGGATAGGTGGATTGTGAAAAGAACACACATGCAATGACTTTGGTTGTTGTTAGTAAAAAGAACACACATGCAATAACAATGGTGGATCCATGTGTGGTCTCTAGAGAGAACACACATTTCAATGAAACTGGTGGATCCACATGTGGTATGTGAAAAGAATAGTCATGAAATGACTCCAGTTGTTGTTAGTAAAGAGAACACACATGCAATGACACTGGTGGATCCATTTGTGGTCTTTGAAGAGAACACACATGCAATGACTCTAGCTATGGTTAATGAGAAGAACACACATTTCAATGACACTGGTGGATCCATATGTGGTATTTGAAAAGAATAGTCATGAAATGACTCTAGTTGTTGTTAGTAAAAAGAGCACACATGCAATGACACTGGTGGATTCGTGTGTGGTCTCTAAAGAGAACACACATGCAATGACACTGGTGGATCCATATGTGGTATGTGAAAAGAACAAACATGTAATCACTCCAGTTGTTGGTAGTAAAAAGAACACACATGCAATGACACTGGTGGATTCATGTGTGGTCTCTAAAGAGAACACACATGAAATGACTCTAACTGTGGTTAATGAGAAGAACACACATGCAATGACACTGGTGGATCCATAGGTGGATTGTGAAAAGAACACACATGCAATGACTCTAGTTGTTGTTAGTAAAAAGAACACACATGCAATGACACTGGTGGATCCATGTGTGGTCTCTAAAGAGAACACACATGCAATGACACTAGTGGATCCATATGTGGTATGTGAAAAGAACACGCATGCAATGACTCTAGTTGTTGGTAGTAAAAATAACACACATGCAATGACACTAGTGGATTCATGTGTGGTCTCTAAAGAGAACACACATGAAATGACTCCAACTGTGGTTAATGAGAAGAACATGCATGCAATGACACTGGTGGATCCATCGGTGGATTGTGAAAAGAACACACATGCAATGACACTGGTGGATCCATGTGTGGTCACTAAAGAGAACACACATGCAATGGCACTGGTGGATCCATATGTGGTATGTGAAAAGAACACACATGCATTGACTCTAGTTGTTGTTAGTAAAAAGAACACACATGCAATGACACTGGTGGATCCATGTGTGGTCTCTAAAGAGAACACACATGCAATGACTCTAACTGTGGTTAATGAGAAGAATACACATGCAATGACATTGGTGGATCCATAGGTGGATTGTGAAAAGAACACACATGCAATGACACTGGTGGATCCATGTGTGGTCTCTGAAGAGAACACACATTTCAATGACACTGGTGGATCCGTATGTGGTATGTGAAAAGAATAGTCATGAAATGACTCCAGTTGTTGTTAGTAAAAATAACACACATGCAATGACACTGGTGGATCCATGTGTGGTCTCTGAATAGAACACACATGCAATGACTCTAGCTATGGTTAATGAGAAGAACACACATGCAATGACACCGGTGGATCCATAGGTGGATTGTGAAAAGAACACACATGCAATGACTCTAGTTGTTGTTAGTAAAAAGAACACACATGCAATGATACTGGTGGATCCATGTGTGGTCTCTGAAGAGAACACACATTTTAATGACACTGGTCGATCCATATGTGGTATGTGAAAATAATAGTCATGAAATGACTCTAGTTGTTAGTAAAAAGAGCACACATGCAATGACACTGGTGGATCCATGTGTGGTCACTGAAGAGAACACACATTTCAATAACACTAGCTGTGGTTAATGAGAAGAGCACATATGCAATGACACTGGTGGATCCATAGGTGGATTGTGAAAAGAACACACATGCAATGACTTTGGTTGTTGTTAGTAAAAAGAACACACATGTAATAACAATGGTGGATCCATGTGTGGTCTCTGGAGAGAACACACATTTCAATGACACTGGTGGATCCACATGTGGTATGTGAAAAAAATAGTCATGAAATGACTCCAGTTGTTGTTAGTAAAAAGAACACACATGGAATGACACTGGTGGATCCATGTGTGGTCTCTGAAGAGAACACACATACAATGACTCTAGCTATAGTTAATGAGAAGAACACACATTTCAATGACACTGGTGGATCCATATGTGGTATGTGAAAACAATAGTCATGAAATGACTCTAGTTGTTGTTAGTAAAAAGAACACACATGCAATGACACTGGTGGATCCATGTGTGGTCTCTGAAGAGAACACACATGCAATGACACTGGTGGATCCATATGTGGTATGTGAAAAGAACACACATGCAATGACTCCAGTTGTTGTTAGGAAAAAGAACACACATGCAATGACACTGGTGGATTCATGTGTGGTCTCTGAAGAGAACATATATTTCAATGACACTTGTGGATCCATATGTGGTATGTGAAAAGAACACACATGCAATGACTCTAGTTGTTGTTAGTAAAAAGAACACACATGCAATGACACTGGTGGATCCATATGTGGTCTCTGAAGAGAACACACATGCAATGACTCTAACTGTGGTTAATGAGAAGAACACACATGCAATGACACTGGTGGTTCCATAGGTGGATTGTGAAAAGAACACACATGCAATGACTCTAGTTGTTGTTATTAAAAAGAACACACATGCATTGACACTGGTGGATCCATGTGTGGTCTCTAAAGAGAACACACATTTCAATGACACTGGTGGATCCGTATGTGGTATGTGAAAAGCATAGTCATGAAATGACTCAGGTTATTGTTAGTAAAAAGAACACACATGCAATGATCTGGTGGATCCATGTGTGGTCTCTGAATAGAACACACATGCAATGACTCTGGCTATGGTTAATGAGAAGAACACACATGCAATGACACCGGTGGATCCATAGGTGGATTGTGAAAAGAACACACATGCAATGACTCTAGTTGTTGTTAGTAAAAAGAACACACATGCAATGATACTGGATCCATGTGTGGTCTCTGAAGAGAACACACATTTTAATGACACTGGTCGATCCATATGTGGTATGTGAAAATAATAGTCATGAAATGACTCTAGTTGTTAGTAAAAAGAGCACACATGCAATGACACTGGTGGATCCATGTGTGGTCACTAAAGAGAACACACATTTCAATAACACTAGCTGTGGTTAATGAGAAGAGCACACATGCAATGACACTGGTGGATCCATAGGTAGATTGTGAAAAGAACACACATTCAATGACTTTGGTTGTTGTTAGTAAAAAGAACACACATGCAATAATAATGGTGGATCCATGTGTGGTCTCTGGAGAGAACACACATTTCAATGACACTGGTGGATCCACATGTGGTATGTGAAAAAAATAGTCATGAAATGACTCTAGTTGTTGTTAGTAAAAAGAACACACATGGAATGACACTGGTGGATCCATGTGTGGTCTCTGAAGAGAACACACATACAATGACTCTAGCTATAGTTAATGAGAAGAACACACATTTCAATGACACTGGCGGATCCATATGTGGTATGTGAAAAGAATAGTCATGAAATGACTCTGTTTGTTGTTAGTAAAAAGAACACACATGCAATGACACTGGTGGATCCATGTGTGGTCACTGAAGAGAACACACATTTCAATAACACTAGCTGTGGTTAATGAGAAGAGCACATATGCAATGACACTGGTGGATCCATAGGTGGATTGTGAAAAGAACACACATGCAATGACTTTGGTTGTTGTTAGTAAAAAGAACACACATGCAATAACAATGGTGGATCCATGTGTGGTCTCTGGAGAGAACACACATTTCAATGACACTGGTGGATCCACATGTGGTATGTGAAAAAAATAGTCATGAAATGACTCAGTTGTTGTTAGTAAAAAGATCACACATGTAATGACACTGGTGGATCCATGTGTGGTCTCTGAAGAGAACACACATACAATGACTCTAGCTATAGTTAATGAGAAGAACACACATTTCAATGACACTGGTGGATCCATATGTGGTATGTGAAAAGAATAGTCATGAAATGACTCTAGTTGTAGTTAGTAAAAAGAACACACATGCAATGACACTAGTGGATCCATGTGTGGTCTCTGAAGAGAATACACATGCAATGACACTGGTGGATCCATAGGTGGTATGTGAAAAGAGCACACATGCAATGACTCCAGTTGTTGTTACTGAAAAGAATACACATGCAATGACACTGCTGGATCCATGTGTGGTCTCTGAAGAGAACACACATTTCAATGACACTTGTGGATCCATATGTGGTATGTGAAAACAACACACATGCAATGACTCTGGTTGTTGTTAGTAAAAAGAACACACATGCAATGACACTGGTGGATCCATATGTGGTCTCTGAAGAGAACACACATGCAATGACTCTAACTGTGGTTAATGAGAAGAACACACATGCAATGACACTGGTGGATCCATAGGTGGATTGTGAAAAGAACACACATGTATTGACTCTGGTTGTTGTTATTAAAAAGAACACACATGCAATGACACTGGTGGATCCATGTGTGGTCTCAAAAGAGAACACACATTTCAATGACACTGGTGGATCCGTATGTGGTATGTGAAAAGCATAGTCATGAAATGACTCCAGTTGTTGTTAGTAAAAAGAACACACATGCAATGACACTGGTGGATCCATGTGTGGTCTCTGAATAGAACACACATGCAATGACTCTAGCTATGGTTAATGAGAAGAACACACATGCAATGACACCGGTGGATCCATAGGTGGATTGTGAAAAGAACACACATGCAATGACTCTAGTTGTTGTTAGTAAAAAGAACACACATGCAATGATACTGGTGGATCCATGTGTGGTCTCTGAAGAGAACATACATTTTAATGACACTGGTCGATCCATATGTGGTATGTGAAAATAATAGTCATGAAATGACTCTAGTTGTTAGTAAAAAGAGCACACATGCAATGACACTGGTGGATCCATGTGTGGTCACTGAAGAGAACACACATTTCAATAACACTAGCTGTGGTTAATGAGAAGAGCACACATGCAATGACACTGGTGGATCCATAGGTAGATTGTGAAAAGAACACACATTCAATGACTTTGGTTGTTGTTAGTAAAAAGAACACACATGCAATAACACTAGTGGATCCATGTGTGGTCCCTGGAGAGAACACACATTTCAATGACACTGGTGGATCCACATGTGGTATGTGAAAAGAATAGTCATGAAATGACTCCAGTTGTTGTTAGTAAAAAGAACACACATGCAATGACACTGGTGGATCCATCTATGGTCTCTGAAGAGAACACACATACAATGACTCTAGCTATGGTTAATGAGAAGAACACACATTTCAATGACACTGGTGGATCCATATGTGGTATGTGAAAAGAATAGTCATGAAATGACTCTAGTTGTAGTTAGTAAAAAGAACACACATGCAATGACACTAGTGGATCCATGTGTGGTCTCTGAAGAGAATACACATGCAATGACACTAGTGGATCCATATGTGGTATGTGAAAAGAACACAGATGCAATGACTCTAGTTGTTGTTATGAAAAAGAACACACATGCAATGACACTGGTGGATCCATGTGTGGTCTCTGAAGAGAACACACATTTCAATGACACTTGTGGATCCATATGTGGTATGTGAAAACAACACACATGCAATGACTCTAGTTGTTGTTAGTAAAAAGAACACACATGCAATGACACTGGTGGATCCATATGTGGTCTCTGAAGAGAACACACATGCAATGACTCTAACTGTGGTTAATGAGAAGAACACACATGCAATGACACTGGTGGATCCATAGGTGGATTGTGAAAAGAACACACATGTATTGACTCTGGTTGTTGTTATTAAAAAGAACACACATGCAATGACACTGGTGGATCCATGTGTGGTCTCTGAACAGAACACACATTTCAATGACACTGGTGGATCCGTATGTGGTATGTGAAAAGAATAGTCATGAAATGACTCCAGTTGTTGTTAGTAAAAAGAACACACATGCAATGACACTGATGGATCCATGTGTGGTCTCTGGGTAGAACACACATGCAATGACTCTAGCTATGGTTAATGAGAAGAACACACATGCAATGACACCGGTGCATCCATAGGTGGATTGTGAAAAGAACACACATGCAATGACTCAAGTTGTTGTTACTAAAAAGAACACACATGCAATAACACTGGTGGATCCATGTGTGGTCTCTGAAGAGAACACACATTTTAATGACACCGGTGGATCCATATGTGGTATGTGAAAATAATAGTCATGAAATGACTCTAGTTGTTAGTAAAAGAGCACCCATGCAATGACACTGGTGGATCCATGTGTGGTCACAAGAGAACACACATTTCAATGACACTAGCTGTGGTTAATGAGAATGGCACACATGCAATGACACTGGTGGATCCATAGGTGGATTGTGAAAAGAACACACATGCAATGACTTTGGTTGTTGTTAGTAAAAAGAACACACATGCAATAACACTAGTTGATCCATGTGTGGTCTCTGGAGAGAACACACATTTCAATGACACTGGTGGATCCACATGTGGTATGTGAAAAGAATAGTCATGAAATGACTCCAGTTGTTGTTAGTAAAAAGAACACACATGCAATGACACTGGTGGATCCATCTATGGTCTCTGAAGAGAACACACATACAATGACTCTAGCTATGGTTAATGAGAAGAACACACATTTCAATGGCACTGGTGGATCCATATGTGGTATGTGAAAAGAATAGTCATGAAATGACTCTAGTTGTAGTTAGTAAAAAGAACACACATGCAATGACACTAGTGGATCCATGTGTGGTCTCTGAAGAGAATACACATGCAATGACACTAGTGGATCCATATGTGGTATGTGAAAAGAACACAGATGCAATGACTCCAGTTGTTGTTATGAAAAAGAACACACATGCAATGACACTGGTGGATCCATGTGTGGTCTCTGAAGAGAACACACATGCAATGACTCTAATTGTAGTTAATGAGAAGAACACACATGCAATGACACTGGTGGTTCCATAGGTGGATTGTGAAAAGAACACACATGCAATGACTCTAGTTGTTGTTATTAAAAAGAACACGCATGCATTGACACTGGTGGATCCATGTGTGGTCTCTGAAGAGAACACACATTTCAATGACACTGGTGGATCTGTATGTGGTATGTGAAAAGAATAGTCATGAAATGACTCCAGTTCTGTTAGTAAAAGAACACACATGCAATGACATTTGGTGGATCCATGTGTGGTCTCTGAATAGAACACACATGCAATGACTCTAGTTATGGTTAATGAGAAGAACACACATGCAATGACACTGGTGGATCCATAGGTGGATTGTGAAAAAACACACATGCAATGACTCTGGTTGTTGTTAGTAAAAAGAAGACACATGCAATGACATTGGTGGATCCATGTGTGGTCTCTGAAG
This sequence comes from Avena insularis, assembly GCA_023614405.1. Taxonomy (NCBI): domain Eukaryota; kingdom Viridiplantae; phylum Streptophyta; class Magnoliopsida; order Poales; family Poaceae; genus Avena; species Avena insularis. Next base: position 82,519 of record JAJUPC010000146.1, on the reverse strand, counting down.
AGAACACACATTTTAATGACACTGGTGGATCCATATGTGGTATGTGAAAATAATAGTCATGAAATGACTCCAGTTGTAGGTAAAAAGAGAACACATGCAATGACACTGGTGGATCCATGTGTGGTCACTGAAGAGAACACACATTTCAATGACACTAGCTGTGGTTAATGAGAAGAGCACACATGCAATGACACTGGTGGATAGGTGGATTGTGAAAAGAACACACATGCAATGACTTTGGTTGTTGTTAGTAAAAAGAACACACATGCAATAACAATGGTGGATCCATGTGTGGTCTCTAGAGAGAACACACATTTCAATGAAACTGGTGGATCCACATGTGGTATGTGAAAAGAATAGTCATGAAATGACTCCAGTTGTTGTTAGTAAAGAGAACACACATGCAATGACACTGGTGGATCCATTTGTGGTCTTTGAAGAGAACACACATGCAATGACTCTAGCTATGGTTAATGAGAAGAACACACATTTCAATGACACTGGTGGATCCATATGTGGTATTTGAAAAGAATAGTCATGAAATGACTCTAGTTGTTGTTAGTAAAAAGAGCACACATGCAATGACACTGGTGGATTCGTGTGTGGTCTCTAAAGAGAACACACATGCAATGACACTGGTGGATCCATATGTGGTATGTGAAAAGAACAAACATGTAATCACTCCAGTTGTTGGTAGTAAAAAGAACACACATGCAATGACACTGGTGGATTCATGTGTGGTCTCTAAAGAGAACACACATGAAATGACTCTAACTGTGGTTAATGAGAAGAACACACATGCAATGACACTGGTGGATCCATAGGTGGATTGTGAAAAGAACACACATGCAATGACTCTAGTTGTTGTTAGTAAAAAGAACACACATGCAATGACACTGGTGGATCCATGTGTGGTCTCTAAAGAGAACACACATGCAATGACACTAGTGGATCCATATGTGGTATGTGAAAAGAACACGCATGCAATGACTCTAGTTGTTGGTAGTAAAAATAACACACATGCAATGACACTAGTGGATTCATGTGTGGTCTCTAAAGAGAACACACATTAAATGACTCAAACTGTGGTTAATGAGAAGAACATGCATGCAATGACACTGTGGATCCATCGGTGGATTGTGAAAACAACACACATGCAATGACACTGGTGGATCCATGTGTGGTCACTAAAGAGAACACACATGCAATGGCACTGGTGGATCCATATGTGGTATGTGAAAAGAACACACATGCATTGACTCCAGTTGTTGTTAGTAAAAAGAACACACATGCAATGACACTGGTGGATCCATGTGTGGTCTCTAAAGAGAACACACATGCAATGACTCTAACTGTGGTTAATGAGAAGAATACACATGCAATGACATTGGTGGATCCATAGGTGGATTGTGAAAAGAACACACATGCAATGACACTGGTGGATCCATGTGTGGTCTCTGAAGAGAACACACATTTCAATGACACTGGTGGATCCGTATGTGGTATGTGAAAAGAATAGTCATGAAATGACTCCAGTTGTTGTTAGTAAAAATAACACACATGCAATGACACTGGTGGATCCATGTGTGGTCTCTGAATAGAACACACATGCAATGACTCTAGCTATGGTTAATGAGAAGAACACACATGCAATGACACCGGTGGATCCATAGGTGGATTGTGAAAAGAACACACATGCAATGACTCTAGTTGTTGTTAGTAAAAAGAACACACATGCAATGATACTGGTGGATCCATGTGTGGTCTCTGAAGAGAACACACATTTTAATGACACTGGTCGATCCATATGTGGTATGTGAAAATAATAGTCATGAAATGACTCTAGTTGTTAGTAAAAAGAGCACACATGCAATGACACTGGTGGATCCATGTGTGGTCACTGAAGAGAACACACATTTCAATAACACTAGCTGTGGTTAATGAGAAGAGCACACATGCAATGACACTGGTGGATCCATAGGTGGATTGTGAAAAGAACACACATGCAATGACTTTGGTTGTTGTTAGTAAAAAGAACACACATGCAATAACAATGGTGGATCCATGTGTGGTCTCTGGAGAGAACACACATTTCAATGACACTGGTGGATCCACATGTGGTATGTGAAAAAAATAGTCATGAAATGACTCCAGTTGTTGTTAGTAAAAAGAACACACATGGAATGACACTGGTGGATCCATGTGTGGTCTCTGAAGAGAACACACATACAATGACTCTAGCTATAGTTAATGAGAAGAACACACATTTCAATGACACTGGTGGATCCATATGTGGTATGTGAAAACAATAGTCATGAAATGACTCTGGTTGTTGTTAGTAAAAAGAACACACATGCAATGACACTGGTGGATCCATGTGTGGTCTCTGAATAGAACACACATGCAATGACACTGGTGGATCCATATGTGGTATGTGAAAAGAACACACATGCAATGACTCCAGTTGTTGTTAGGAAAAAGAACACACATGCAATGACACTGGTGGATTCATGTGTGGTCTCTGAAGAGAACATATATTTCAATGACACTTGTGGATCCATATGTGGTATGTGAAAAGAACACACATGCAATGACTCTAGTTGTTGTTAGTAAAAAGAACACACATGCAATGACACTGGTGGATCCATATGTGGTCTCTGAAGAGAACACACATGCAATGACTCTAAATGTGGTTAATGAGAAGAACACACATGCAATGACACTGGTGGTTCCATAGGTGGATTGTGAAAAGAACACACATGCAATGACTCTAGTTGTTGTTATTAAAAAGAACACACATGCATTGACACTGGTGGATCCATGTGTGGTCTCTAAAGAGAACACACATTTCAATGACACTGGTGGATCCGTATGTGGTATGTGAAAAGCATAGTCATGAAATGACTCCAGTTGTTGTTAGTAAAAAGAACACACATGCAATGACACTGGTGGATCCATGTGTGGTCTCTGAATAGAACACACATGCAATGACTCTAGCTATGGTTAATGAGAAGAACACACATGCAATGACACCGGTGGATCCATAGGTGGATTGTGAAAAGAACACACATGCAATGACTCTAGTTGTTGTTAGTAAAAAGAACACACATGCAATGATACTGGATCCATGTGTGGTCTCTGAAGAGAACACACATTTTAATGACACTGGTCGATCCATATGTGGTATGTGAAAATAATAGTCATGAAATGACTCTAGTTGTTAGTAAAAAGAGCACACATGCAATGACACTGGTGGATCCATGTGTGGTCACTAAAGAGAACACACATTTCAATAACACTAGCTGTGGTTAATGAGAAGAGCACACATGCAATGACACTGGTGGATCCATAGGTAGATTGTGAAAAGAACACACATTCAATGACTTTGGTTGTTGTTAGTAAAAAGAACACACATGCAATAATAATGGTGGATCCATGTGTGGTCTCTGGAGAGAACACACATTTCAATGACACTGGTGGATCCACATGTGGTATGTGAAAAAAATAGTCATGAAATGACTCTAGTTGTTGTTAGTAAAAAGAACACACATGGAATGACACTGGTGGATCCATGTGTGGTCTCTGAAGAGAACACACATACAATGACTCTAGCTATAGTTAATGAGAAGAACACACATTTCAATGACACTGGCGGATCCATATGTGGTATGTGAAAAGAATAGTCATGAAATGACTCTGTTTGTTGTTAGTAAAAAGAACACACATGCAATGACACTGGTGGATCCATGTGTGGTCACTGAAGAGAACACACATTTCAATAACACTAGCTGTGGTTAATGAGAAGAGCACATATGCAATGACCTGGTGGATCCATAGGTGGATTGTGAAAAGAACACACATGCAATGACTTTGGTTGTTGTTAGTAAAAAGAACACACATGCAATAACAATGGTGGATCCATGTGTGGTCTCTGGAGAGAACACACATTTCAATGACACTGGTGGATCCACATGTGGTATGTGAAAAAAATAGTCATGAAATGACTCCAGTTGTTGTTAGTAAAAAGAACACACATGGAATGACACTGGTGGATCCATGTGTGGTCTCTGAAGAGAACACACATACAATGACTCTAGCTATAGTTAATGAGAAGAACACACATTTCAATGACACTGGTGGATCCATATGTGGTATGTGAAAACAATAGTCATGAAATGACTCTAGTTGTTGTTAGTAAAAAGAACACACATGCAATGACACTGTGGATCCATGTGTGGTCTCTGAAGAGAACACACATGCAATGACACTGGTGGATCCATATGTGGTATGTGAAAAGAACACACATGCAATGACTCCAGTTGTTGTTAGGAAAAAGAACACACATGCAATGACACTGGTGGATTCATGTGTGGTCTCTGAAGAGAACATATATTTCAATGACACTTGTGGATCCATATGTGGTATGTGAAAGAACACACATGCAATGACTCTAGTTGTTGTTAGTAAAAGAACACACATGCAATGACCTGGTGGATCCATATGTGGTCTCTGAAGAGAACACACATGCAATGACTCTAAGCATGGTTAATGAGAAGAACACACATGCAATGACACTGGTGGTTCCATAGGTGGATTGTGAAAAGAACACACATGCAATGACTCTAGTTGTTGTTATTAAAAAGAACACACATGCATTGACACTGGTGGATCCATGTGTGGTCTCTAAAGAGAACACACATTTCAATGACACTGGTGGATCCGTATGTGGTATGTGAAAAGCATAGTCATGAAATGACTCCAGTTGTTGTTAGTAAAAAGAACACACATGCAATGACACTGGTGGATCCATGTGTGGTCTCTGAATAGAACACACATGCAATGACTCTAGCTATGGTTAATGAGAAGAACACACATGCAATGACACCGGTGGATCCATAGGTGGATTGTGAAAAGAACACACATGCAATGACTCTAGTTGTTGTTAGTAAAAAGAACACACATGCAATGATACTGGTGGATCCATGTGTGGTCTCTGAAGAGAACACACATTTTAATGACACTGGTCGATCCATATGTGGTATGTGAAAATAATAGTCATGAAATGACTCTAGTTGTTAGTAAAAAGAGCACACATGCAATGACACTGGTGGATCCATGTGTGGTCACTGAAGAGAACACACATTTCAATAACACTAGCTGTGGTTAATGAGAAGAGCACACATGTAATGACACTGGTGGATCCATAGGTAGATTGTGAAAAGAACACACATTCAATGACTTTGGTTGTTGTTAGTAAAAAGAACACACATGCAATAATAATGGTGGATCCATGTGTGGTCTCTGGAGAGAACACACATTTCAATGACACTGGTGGATCCACATGTGGTATGTGAAAAAAATAGTCATGAAATGACTCCAGTTGTTGTTAGTAAAAAGAACACACATGGAATGACACTGGTGGATCCATGTGTGGTCTCTGAAGAGAACACACATACAATGACTCTAGCTATAGTTAATGAGAAGAACACACATTTCAATGACACTGGTGGATCCATATGTGGTATGTGAAAAGAATAGTCATGAAATGACTCTGTTTGTTGTTAGTAAAAAGAACACACATGCAATGACACTGGTGTATCCATGTGTGGTCTCTGAAGAGAACACACATGCAATGACACTGGTGGATCCATATGTGGTATGTGAAAAAAAAACACATGCAATGATTCCAGTTGTTGTTAGTAAAAAGAACACACGCAATGAAACTGGTGGATCCATGTGTGGTCTCTGAAGAGAACACACATTTCAATGACACTGGTGGATCCATATGTGGTATGTGAAAAGAACACACATGCAATGACTCTAGTTGTTGTTAGTAAAAAGAACACACATGCAATGACACTGGTGGATCCATATGTGGTCTCTGAAGAGAACACACATGCAATGACTCTAACTGTGGTTAATGAGAAGAACACACATGCAATGACACTGGTGGATCCATAGGTGGATTGTGAAAAGAACACACATGTATTGACTCTGGTTGTTGTTATTAAAAAGAACACACATGCAATGACACTGGTGGATCCATGTGTGGTCTCTGAACAGAACACACATTTCAATGACACTGGTGGATCCGTATGTGGTATGTGAAAAGAATAGTCATGAAATGACTCCAGTTGTTGTTAGTAAAAAGAACACACATGCAATGACACTGATGGATCCATGTGTGGTCTCTGAGTAGAACACACATGCAATGACTCTAGCTATGCTTAATGAGAAGAACAGACATGCAATTACACTGCATCCATAGGTGGATTGTGAAAAGAACACACATGCAATGACTCAAGTTGTTGTTACTAAAAGAACACACATGAAATAACACTGTTGGATCCATGTGTGGTCTCTGAAGAGAAAACAAATTTTAATGACAACGGTGGATCCATATGTGGTATGTGAAAATAATAGAAATGAAATGACTCTAGTTGTTAGTAAAAAGAGCACCCATGCAATGACATGGTGGATCCATGTGTGGTCTTGAAGAGAACACACATTTCAATGACACTAGTGGTTAATGAGAAGGGCACACATGCAATGACACTGCTAGATCCATAGGTGGATTGTGAAAAGAACACACATGCAATGACTTTGGTTGTTAGTAAAAAGAACACACATGCAATAACACTGGTGGATCCATGTGTGGTCTCTGGAGAGAACACACATTTCAATGACACTGGTGGACCCACATGTGGTATGTGAAAAGAATAGTCATGAAATGACTCCAGTTGTTGTTAGTAAAAAGAACACACATGCAATGACACTGGTGGATCCATCTGTGGTCTCTGAAGAGAACACACATACAATGACTCTAGCTATGGTTAATGAGAAGAACACACATTTCAATGACACTGGTGGATCCATATGTGGTATGTGAAAAGAATAGTCATGAAATGACTCTGGTTGTTGTTAGTAAAAAGAACACACATGCAATGACACTAGTGGATCCATGTGTGGTCTCTGAAGAGAACACACATGCAATGACACTGGTGGATCCATATGTGGTATGTGAAAAGAACACACATGCAATGACTCCAGTTATTGTTAGGAAAAAGAACACACATGCAATGACACTGGTGGATTCATGTGTGGTCTCTGGAGAGAACATACATTTCAATGACACTTGTGGATCCATATGTGGTATGTGAAAAGAACACACATGCAATGACTCTAGTTGTTGTTAGTAAAAAAGAACACACATGCAATGACACTGGTGGATCCATATGTGGTCTCTGAAGAGAACACACATGCAATGACTCTAACTGTGGTTAATGAGAAGAACACACATGCAATGACACTGGTAGATCCATAGGTGGATTGTGAAAAGAACACACATGTATTGACTCTGGTTGTTGTTAGTAAAAAGAACACACATGCAGTGACACTGGTGGATCCATCTATGGTCTCTGAAGAGAACACACATACAATGACTCTAGCTATGGTTAATGAGAAGAACACACATTTCAATGACACTGGTGGATCCATATGTGGTATGTGAAAAGAATAGTCATGAAATGACTCTTGTTGTAGTTAGTAAAAAGAACACACATGCAATGACACTAGTGGATCCATGTGTGGTCTCTGAAGAAAATACACATGCAATGACACTAGTGGATCCGTATGTGGTATGTGAAAAGAACACAGATGCAATGACTCCAGTTGTTGTTATGAAAAAGAACACACATGCAATGACACTGGTGGATCCATGTGTGGTCTCTGAAGAGAACACACATGCAATGACTCTAATTGTAGTTAATGAGAAGAACACACATGCAATGACACTGGTGGCTCCATAGGTGGATTGTGAAAAGAACACACATGCAATGACTCTAGTTGTTGTTATTAAAAAGAACACGCATGCATTGACACTGGTGGATCCATGTGTGGTCTCTAAAGAGAACACACATTTCAATGACACTGGTGGATCTGTATGTGGTATGTGAAAAGAATAGTCATGAAATGACTCCAGTTGCTGTTAGTAAAAAGAACACACATGCAATGACACTGGTGGATCCATGTGTGGTCTCTGAATAGAACACACATGCAATGACTCTAGCTATGGTTAATGAGAAGAACACACATGCAATGACACTGGTGGATCCATAGGTGGATTGTGAAAAAACACACATGCAATGACTCTAGTTGTTGTTAGTAAAAAGAAGACACATGCAATGACATTGGTGGTTCCATGTGTGGTCTCTGAAGAGAACACACATTTTAATGACACTGGTGGATCCATATGTGGTATGTGAAAATAATAGTCATGAAATGACTCCAGTTGTAGGTAAAAAGAGAACACATGCAATGACACTGGTGGATCCATGTGTGGTCACTGAAGAGAACACACATTTCAATGACACTAGCTGTGGTTAATGAGAAGAGCACACATGCAATGACACTGGTGGATAGGTGGATTGTGAAAAGAACACACATGCAATGACTTTGGTTGTTGTTAGTAAAAAGAACACACATGCAATGACACTGGTGGATCCATGTGTGGTCTCTAAAGAGAACACACATGCAATGACTCTAACTGTGGTTAATGAGAAGAATACACATGCAATGACATTGGTGGATCCATAGGTGGATTGTGAAAAGAACACACATGCAATGACACTGGTGGATCCATGTGTGGTCTCTAAAGAGAACACACATTTCAATGACACTGGTGGATCCGTATGTGGTATGTGAAAAGAATAGTCATGAAATGACTCCAGTTGTTGTTAGTAAAAATAACACAAATGCAATGACACTGGTGGATCCATGTGTGGTCTCTGAATAGAACACACATGCAATGACTCTAGCTATGGTTAATGAGAAGAACACACATGCAATGACACCGGTGGATCCATAGGTGGATTGTGAAAAGAACACACATGCAATGACTCTAGTTGTTGTTAGTAAAAAGAACACACATGCAATGATACTGGTGGATCCATGTGTGGTCTCTGAAGAACACACATTTTAATGACACCGTCGATCCATATGTGGTATGTGAAAATAATAGTCATGAAATGACTCTAGTTGTTAGTAAAAAGAGCACACATGCAATGACACTGGTGGATCCATGTGTGGTCACTGAAGAGAACACACATTTCAATAACACTAGCTGTGGTTAATGAGAAGAGCACACATGCAATGACACTGGTGGATCCATAGGTGGATTGTGAAAAGAACACACATGCAATGACTTTGGTTGTTGTTAGTAAAAAGAACACACATGCAATAACAATGGTGGATCCATGTGTGGTCTCTGGAGAGAACACACATTTCAATGACACTGGTGGATCCACATGTGGTATGTGAAAAAAATAGTCATGAAATGACTCCAGTTGTTGTTAGTAAAAAGAACACACATGGAATGACACTGGTGGATCCATGTGTGGTCTCTGAAGAGAACACACATACAATGACTCTAGCTATAGTTAATGAGAAGAACACACATTTCAATGACACTGGTGGATCCATATGTGGTATGTGAAAACAATAGTCATGAAATGACTCTGGTTGTTGTTAGTAAAAAGAACACACATGCAATGACACTGGTGGATCCATGTGTGGTCTCTGAAGAGAATACACATGCAATGACACTAGTGGATCCATATGTGGTATGTGAAAAGAACACAGATGCAATGACTCCAGTTGTTGTTATGAAAAAGAACACACATGCAATGACACTGGTGGATCCATGTGTGGTCTCTGAAGAGAACACACATTTCAATGACACTTGTGGATCCATATGTGGTATGTGAAAACAACACACATGCAATGACTCTAGTTGTTGTTAGTAAAAAGAACACACATGCAATGACACTGGTGGATCCATATGTGGTCTCTGAAGAGAACACACATGCAATGACTCTAACTGTGGTTAATGAGAAGAACACACATGCAATGACACTGGTGGATCCATAGGTGGATTGTGAAAAGAACACACATGTATTGACTCTGGTTGTTGTTATTAAAAAGAACACACATGCAATGACACTGGTGGATCCATGTGTGGTCTCTAAAGAGAACACACATTTCAATGACACTGGTGGATCCGTATGTGGTATGTGAAAAGCATAGTCATGAAATGACTCCAGTTGTTGTTAGTAAAAAGAACACACATGCAATGACACTGGTGGATCCATGTGTGGTCTCTGAATAGAACACACATGCAATGACTCTAGCTATGGTTAATGAGAAGAACACACATGCAATGACACCGGTGGATCCATAGGTGGATTGTGAAAAGAACACACATGCAATGACTCTAGTTGTTGTTAGTAAAAAGAACACACATGCAATGATACTGGTGGATCCATGTGTGGTCTCTGAAGAGAACACACATTTTAATGACACTGGTCGATCCATATGTGGTATGTGAAAATAATAGTCATGAAATGACTCTAGTTGTTAGTAAAAAGAGCACACATGCAATGACACTGGTGGATCCATGTGTGGTCACTGAAGAGAACACACATTTCAATAACACTAGCTATGGTTAATGAGAAGAGCACACATGCAATGACACTGGTGGATCCATAGGTGGATTGTGAAAAGAACACACATGCAATGACTTTGGTTGTTGTTAGGAAAAAGAACACACATGCAATAACAATGGTGGATCCATGTGTGGTCTCTGGAGAGAACACACATTTCAATGACACTGGTGGATCCACATGTGGTATGTGAAAAAAATAGTCATGAAATGACTCCAGTTGTTGTTAGTAAAAAGAACACACATGGAATGACACTGGTGGATCCATGTGTGGTCTCTGAAGAGAACACACATATAATGACTCTAGCTATAGTTAATGAGAAGAACACACATTTCAATGACACTGGTGGATCCATATGTGGTATGTGAAAAGAATAGTCATGAAATGACTCCATTTGTTGTTAGTAAAAAGAACACACATGCAATGACACTGGTGGATCCATGTGTGGTCTCTGAAGAGAACACACATGCAATGACACTGGTGGATCCATATGTGGTATGTGAAAAGAACACACATGCAATGACTCCAGTTGTTGTTAGGAAAAAGAACACACATGCAATGACACTGGTGGATTCATGTGTGGTCTCTGAAGAGAACATACATTTCAATGACACTTGTGGATCCATATGTGGTATGTGAAAAGAACACACATGCAATGACTCTAGTTGTTGTTAGTAAAAAGAACACACATGCAATGACACTGGTGGATCCATATGTGGTCTCTGAAGAGAACACACATGCAATGACTCTAACTGTGGTTAATGAGAAGAACACACATGCAATGACACTGGTGGATCCATAGGTGGATTGTGAAAAGAACAGACATGTATTGACTCTGGTTGTTGTTATTAAAAAGAACACACATGCAATGACACTGGTGGATCCATGTGTGGTCTCTGAACAGAACACACATTTCAATGACACTGTGGATCCATGTGGTATGTGAAAAGAATAGTCATGAAATGACTCAGTTGTTGTTAGTAAAAAGAACACACATGCAATGACATCGGTGGATCCATGTGTGGTCTCTGAGAACACACATGCAATGACTCTAGCTATGGTTAATGAGAAGAACACACATGCAATGACACCGGTGCATCCATAGGTGGATTGTGAAAAGAACACACATGCAATGACTCAAGTTGTTGTTACTAAAAATAACACACATGCAATAACACTGGTGGATCCATGTGTGGTCTCTGAAGAGAACACACATTTTAATGACACCGGTGGATCCATATGTGGTATGTGAAAATAATAGTCATGAAATGACTCTAGTTGTTAGTAAAAAGAGCACCGATGCAATGACACTGGTGGATCCATGTGTGGTCACTGAAGAGAACACACATTTCAATGACACTAGCTGTGGTTAATGAGAAGGGCACACATGCAATGACACTGGTGGATCCATAGGTGGATTGTGAAAAGAACACACATGCAATGACTTTGGTTGTTGTTAGTAAAAAGAACACACATGCAATAACACTGGTGGATCCATGTGTGGTCTCTGGAGAGAACACACATTTCAATGACACTGGTGGATCCACATGTGGTATGTGAAAAGAATAGTCATGAAATGACTCCAGTTGTTGTTAGTAAAAAGAACACACATGCAATGACACTGGTGGATCCATGTGTGGTCTCTGAAGAGAACACACATATAATGACTCTAGCTATGGTTAATGAGAAGAACACACATTTCAATGACACTGGTGGATCCATATGTGGTATGTGAAAAGAATAGTCATGAAATGACTCCAGTTGTTGTTAGTAAAAAGAACACACATGCAATGACACTGGTGGATCCATGTGTGGTATCTGAAGAGAACACACATGCAATGACACTGGTGGATCCATATGTGGTATGTGAAAAGAACACACATGCAATGACTCCAGTTGTTGTTAGGAAAAAGAACACACATGCAATGACACTGGTGGATCCATGTGTGGTCTCAAAGAACATACATTTCAATGACACTTGTGGATCGATATGTGGTATGTGAAAAGAACACACATGCAATGACTCTAGTTGTTGTTAGTAAAAAGAACACACATGCAATGTCACTGGTGGATCCATATGTGGTGTCTGAAGAGAACACACATGCAATGACTCTAACTGTGGTTAATGAGAAGAACACACATGCAATGACACTGGTGGATCCATAGGTGGATTGTGAAAAGAACAGACATGTATTGACTCTGGTTGTTGTTATTAAAAAGAACACACATGCAATGACACTGGTGGATCCATGTGTGGTCTCTGAAGAGAACACACATTTCAATGACCTTTGGTGGATCCGTATGTGGTATGTGAAAAGAATAGTCATGAAATGACTCAGTTGTTAGTAAAAAGAACACACATGCAATGACATCGATGGATCCATGTGTGGTCTCTGGTAGAACACACATGCAATGACTCTAGCTATGGTTACTGATTATAACACACATGCAATGACACTGGTGGATCCATAGGTGGATTGTGAAAAGAACACACATGCAATGACTCAAGTTGTTGTTACTAAAAAGAACACACATGCAATAACACTGGTGGATCCATGTGTGGTCTCTGAAGAGAACACACATTTTAATGACACCGGTGGATCCATATGTGGCAGGTGAAAATAATAGTCATGAAATGACTCGAGTTGTTAGTACAAAGAGCACCCATGCAATGACCTTTGGTGGATCCATGTGTGGTCCTTGAAGAGAACACACATTTCAATGACACTAGCTGGTTAATGAGAAGGGCACACATGCAATGACACTGGTGGATCCATACGTGGAGTGTGAAAAGAACACACATGCAATGACTTTGGTTGTTGTTAGTATAAAGAACACTCATGCAATTACTCTGGTGGATCCTTGTGTGGTCTCTTTAGAGAACACACATTTCAATGACACTGGTGGATCCACATGTTGTATGTGAAAAGATTAGTCATGAAATGACTCAGTTGTTGTTAGTAAAAAGAACACACATGCAATGACACTGGTGGATCCATCTATGGTCTCTGAAGAGAACACACATACAATGACTCTAGCTATGGTTAATGAGAAGAACACACATTTCAATGACACTGGTGGATCCATATGTGGTATGTGAAAAGAATAGTCATGAAATGACTCTAGTTGTAGTTAGTAAAAAGAACACACATGCAATGACACTAGTGGATCCATGTCTGGTCTCTGAAGAGAACACACATGCAATGACACTGGTGGATCCATATGTGGTATGTGAAAAGAACACACATGCAATGACTCCAGTTGTTGTTAGGAAAAAGAACACACATGCAATGACACTGGTGGATTCATGTGTGGTCTCTGAAGAGAACATACATTTCAATGACACTTGTGGATCCATATGTGGTATGTGAAAAGAACACACATGCAATGACTCTAGTTGTTGTTAGTAAAAAGAACACACATGCAATGACACTGGTGGATCCATATGTGGTCTCTAAAGAGAACACACATGCAATGACTCTAACTCTGGTTAATGAGAAGAACACACATGCAATGACACTGGTGGATCCATAGGTGGATTGTGAAAAGAACACACATGTATTGACTCTGGTTGTTGTTATTAAAAAGAACACACATGCAATGACACTGGTGGATCCATGTGTGGTCTCTGAACAGAACACACATTTCAATGACACTGGTGGATCCGTATGTGGTATGTGAAAAGAATAGTCATGAAATGACTCCAGTTGTTAGTAAAAAGAACACACATGCAATGACATTGATGGATCCATGTGTGGTCTCTGGTAGAACACACATGCAATGACTCTAGCTATGGTTAATGAGAAGAACACACATGCAATGACACCGGTGCATCCATAGGTGGATTGTGAAAAGAACACACATGCAATGACTCAAGTTGTTGTTACTAAAAAGAACACACATGCAATAACACTGGTGGATCCATGTGTGGTCTCTGAAGAGAACACACATTTTAATGACACCGGTGGATCCATATGTGGTATGTGAAAATAATAGTCATGAAATGACTCTAGTTGTTAGTAAAAAGAGCACCCATGCAATGACACTGGTGGATCCATGTGTGGTCACTGAAGAGAACACACATTTCAATGACACTAGCTGTGGTTAATGAGAAGGGCACACATGCAATGACACTGGTGGATCCATACGTGGATTGTGAAAAGAACACACATGCAATGACTTTGGTTGTTGTTAGTAAAAAGAACACACATGCAATAACACTGGTGGATCCATGTGTGGTCTCTGGAGAGAACACACATTTCAATGACACTGGATCCACATGTGGTATGTGAAAAGAATAGTCATGAAATGACTCCGGTTGTTAGTAAAAAGAACACACATGCAATGACACTGGTGGATCCATGTATGGTCTCTGAGAACACACATACAATGACTCTAGCTATGGTTAATGAGAAGAACCCACATTTCAATGCCACTGGTGGATCCATATGTGGTATGTGAAAAGAATAGTCATGAAATGACTCTAGTTGTTGTTAGTAAAAAGAACACACATGCAATGACACTAGTGGATCCATGTGTGGTCTCTGAAGAGAACACACATGCAATGACACTGGTGGATCCATATGTGGTATGTGAAAAGAACACACATGCAATGACTCTGGTTGTTGTTATTAAAAAGAACACACATGCAATGACACTGGTGGATCCATGTGTGGTCTCTGAACAGAACACACATTTCAATGACACTGGTGGATCCGTATGTGGTATGTGAAAAGAATAGTCATGAAATGACTCCAGTTGTTGTTAGTAAAAAGAACACACATGCAATGACATCGATGGATCCATGTGTGGTCTCTGGTAGAACACACATGCAATGACTCTAGCTATGGTTAATGAGAAGAACACACATGCAATGACACGGTGCATCCATAGGTGGATTGTGAAAAGAACACACATGCAATGACTCAAGTTGTTGTTACTAAAAAGAACACACATGCAATAACATCAGGATCCATGTGTGGTCTCTGAAGAGAACACACATTTTAATGACACGGTGGATCCATATGTGGTATGTGAAAATAATAGTCATGAAATGACTCTAGTTGTTAGTAAAAAGAGCACCCATGCAATGACACTGGTGGATCCATGTGTGGTCACTGAAGAGAACACACATTTCAATGACACTAGCTGTGGTTAATGAGAAGGGCACACATGCAATGACACTGGTGGATCCATACGTGGATTGTGAAAAGAACACACATGCAATGACTTTGGTTGTTGTTAGTAAAAAGAACACACATGCAATAACACTGGTGGATCCATGTGTGGTCTCTGGAGAGAACACACATTTCAATGACACTGGTGGATCCACATGTGGTATGTGAAAAGAATAGTCATGAAATGACTCTAGTTGTTAGTAAAAAGAACACACATGCAATGACACTGGTGGATCCATCTATGGTCTCTGAAGAGAACACACATACAATGACTCTAGCTATGGTTAATGAGAAGAACACACATTTCAATGACACTGGTGGATCCATATGTGGTATGTGAAAAGAATAGTCATGAAATGACTCTAGTTGTAGTTAGTAAAAAGAACACACATGCAATGACACTAGTGGATCCATGTGTGGTCTCTGAAGAGAACACACATGCAATGACACTGGTGGATCCATATGTGGTATGTGAAAAGAACACACATGCAATGACTCCAGTTGTTGTTAGGAAAAAGAACACACATGCAATGACACTGGTGGATTCATGTGTGGTCTCTGAAGAGAACATACATTTCAATGACACTTGTGGATCCATATGTGGTATGTGAAAAGAACACACATGCAATGACTCTAGTTGTTGTTAGTAAAAAGAACACACATGCAATGACACTGGTGGATCCATATGTGGTCTCTAAAGAGGACACACATGCAATGACTCTAACTCTGGTTAATGAGAAGAACACACATGCAATGACACTGGTGGATCCATAGGTGGATTGTGAAAAGAACACACATGTATTGACTCTGGTTGTTGTTATTAAAAAGAACACACATGCAATGACACTGGTGGATCCATGTGTGGTCTCTGAACAGAACACACATTTCAATGACACTGGTGGATCCGTATGTGGTATGTGAAAAGAATAGTCATGAAATGACTCCAGTTGTTGTTAGTAAAAAGAACACACATGCAATGACACTGATGGATCCATGTGTGGTCTCTGGGTAGAACACACATGCAATGACTCTAGCTATGGTTAATGAGAAGAACACACATGCAATGACACCGGTGCATCCATAGGTGGATTGTGAAAAGAACACACATGCAATGACTCAAGTTGTTGTTACTAAAAGAACACACATGCAATAACACTGGTGGATCCATGTGTGGTCTCTGAAGAGAACACACATTTTAATGACACCGGTGGATCCATATGTGGTATGTGAAAATAATAGTCATGAAATGACTCTAGTTGTTAGTAAAAAGAGCACCCATGCAATGACACTGGTGGATCCATGTGTGGTCACTGAAGAGAACACACATTTCAATGACACTAGCTGTGGTTAATGAGAAGGGCACACATGCAATGACACTGGTGGATCCATACGTGGATTGTGAAAAGAACACACATGCAATGACTTTGGTTGTTGTTAGTAAAAAGAACACACATGCAATAACACTGGTGGATCCATGTGTGGTCTCTGGAGAGAACACACATTTCAATGACACTGGTGGATCCACATGTGGTATGTGAAAAGAATAGTCATGAAATGACTCCAGTTGTTGTTAGTAAAAAGAACACACATGCAATGACACTGGTGGATCCATCTATGGTCTCTGAAGAGAACACACATACAATGACTCTAGCTATGGTTAATGAGAAGAACACACATTTCAATGACACTGGTGGATCCATATGTGGTATGTGAAAAGAATAGTCATGAAATGACTCTAGTTGTAGTTAGTAAAAAGAACACACATGCAATGACACTAGTGGATCCATGTGTGGTCTCTGAAGAGAATACACATGCAATGACACTAGTGGATCCATATGTGGTATGTGAAAAGAACACAGATGCAATGACTCCAGTTGTTGTTATGAAAAAGAACACACATGCAATGACACTGGTGGATCCATGTGTGGTCTCTGAAGAGAACACACATGCAATGACTCTAATTGTAGTTAATGAGAAGAACACACATGCAATGACACTGGTGGTTCCATAGGTGGATTGTGAAAAGAACACACATGCAATGAATCTAGTTGTTGTTATTAAAAAGAACACGCATGCATTGACACTGGTGGATCCATGTGTGGTCTCTAAAGAGAACACACATTTCAATGACACTGGTGGATCTGTATGTGGTATGTGAAAAGAATAGTCATGAAATGACTCCAGTTGCTGTTAGTAAAAAGAACACACATGCAATGACACTGGTGGATCCATGTGTGGTCTCTGAATAGAACACACATGCAATGACTCTAGCTATGGTTAATGAGAAGAACACACATGCAATGACACTGGTGGATCCATAGGTGGATTGTGAAAAAACACACATGCAATGACTCTGGTTGTTGTTAGTAAAAAGAAGACACATGCAATGACATTAGGATCCATGTGTGGTCTCTGAAGAACACACATTTTAATGACACTGTGGATCCATATGTGGTATGTGAAAATAATAGTCATGAAATGACTCCAGTTGTAGGTAAAAGAGAACACATGCAATGACATCAGGTGGATCCATGTGTGGTCACCAAGAGAACACACATTTCAATGACACTAGCTGTGGTTAATGAGAAGAGCACACATGCAATGACACTGGTGGATAGGTGGATTGTGAAAAGAACACACATGCAATGACTTTGGTTGTTGTTAGTAAAAAGAACACACATGCAATAACACTGGTGGATCCATGTGTGGTCTCTAGAGAGAACACACATTTCAATGAAACTGGTGGATCCACATGTGGTATGTGAAAAGAATAGTCATGAAATGACTCCAGTTGTTGTTAGTAAAGAGAACACACATGCAATGACACCGGTGGATCCATTTGTGGTCTTTGAAGAGAACACACATGCAATGACTCTAGCTATGGTTAATGAGAAGAACACACATTTCAATGACACTGGTGGATCCATATGTGGTATTTGAAAAGAATAGTCATGAAATGACTCTAGTTGTTGTTAGTAAAAAGAGCACACATGCAATGACACTGGTGGATTCGTGTGTGGTCTCTAAAGAGAACACACATGCAATGACACTGGTGGATCCATATGTGGTATGTGAAAAGAACAAACATGTAATCACTCCAGTTGTTGGAAGTAAAAAGAACACACATGCAATGACACTGGTGGATTCATGTGTGGTCTCTAAAGAGAACACGAAATGACTCTAACTGTGGTTAATGACAAGAACACACATGCAATGACACTGGTGGATCCATAGGTGGATTGTGAAAAGAACACACATGCAATGACTCTAGTTGTTGTTAGTAAAAAGAACACACATGCAATGACACTGGTGGATCCATGTGTGGTCTCTAAAGAGAACACACATTTAATGACACTGGTGGATCCATATGTGGTATGTGAAAAGAACACACATGCATTGACTCCAGTTGTTGGTAGTAAAAAGAACACATATGCAATGACACCGGTGGATTCATGTGTGGTCTCTGAAGAGAACACACATTTCAATGACACTAGTGGATCCACATGTGGTATGTGAAAAGACCACACATGCAATGACTCTAGTTGTTGTTAGTAAAAAGAACACACATGCAATGACACTGGTGGATCCATGTGTGGTCTCTAAAGAGAACACACATGCAATGACTCTAACTGTGGTTAATGAGAAGAATACACATGCAATGACACTGGTGGATCCATAGGTGGATTGTGAAAAGAACACATATGCAATGACTCTGGTTGTTGTTATTAAAAAGAACACACATGCAATGACACTGGTGGATCCATGTGTGGTCTCTGAAGAGAACACACATTTCAATGACACTGGTGGATCCGTATGTGGTATGTGAAAAGAATAGTCATGAAATAACTCCAGTTGTTGTTAGTAAAAAGAACACACATGCAAACACACTGGTGGATCCATGTGTGGTCTCTGAATAGAACACACATGCAATGACTCTAGCTATGGTTAATGAGAAGAACACACATGCCATAACACCGGTGGATCCATAGGTGGATTGTGAAAAGAACACACATGCAATGACTCTAGTTGTTGTTAGTAAAAAGAACACACATGCAATGATACTGGTGGATCCATGTGTGGTATCTGAAGAGAACACACATTTTAATGACACTGGTGGATCCATATGTGGTATGTGAAAATAATAGTCATGAAATGACTCTAGTTGTTAGTACAAAGAGCACACATGCAATGACACTAGTGGATCCATGTGTGGTCACTGAAGAGAACACACATTTCAATGACACTAGCTGTGGTTAATGAGAAGAGCACACATGCAATGACACTGGTGGATCCATAGGTGGATTGTGAAAAGAACACACATGCAATGACTTTGGTTGTTGTTAGTAAAAATTACACACAGGCAATAACAATGGTGGATCCATGTGTGGTCTCTAGAGAGAACACACATTTCAATGACACTGGTGGATCCACATGTGGTATGTGAAAAGAATAGTCATGAAATGACTCCAGTTGTTGTTAGTAAAAAGAACACACATGCAATGACAATGGTGGATCCATGTGTGATCTCTGAAGAGAACACACATACAATGACTCTAGCTATGGTTAATGAGAAGAACATACATTTCAATGACACTGGTGGATCCATAAGTGGTATGTGAAAAGTATAGTCATGAAATGACTCTGGTTGTTATTAGTAAAAAGAACACACATGCAATGACACTGGTGGATCCATGTGTGGTCTCTGAAGAGAACACACATGCAATGACACTGGTGGATCCATATGTGGTATGTGAAAAGAACACACATGCAATGACTCTAGTTGTTGTTAGTAAAAAGAACACACATGCAATGACACTGGTGGATCCATGTGTGGTCTCTAAAGAGAACACACGTTTAATGACACTGGTGGATCCATATGTGGTATGTGAAAAGAACACACATGCATTGACTCCAGTTGTTGGTAGTAAAAAGAACACACATGCATTGACTCCAGTTGTTGGTAGTAAAAAGAACACATATGCAATGACACTGGTGGATTCATGTGTGGTCTCTGAAGAGAACACACATTTCAATGACACTAGTGGATCCACATGTGGTATGTGGAAAGAACACACATGCAATGACTCTAGTTGTTGTTAGTAAAAAGAACACACATGCAATGACACTGGTGGATCCATGTGTGGTCTCTAAAGAGAACACACATGCAATGACTCTAACTGTGGTTAATGAGAAGAATACACATGCAATGACACTGGTGGATCCATAGGTGGATTGTGAAAAGAACACATATGCAATGACTCTGGTTGTTGTTATTAAAAAGAACACACATGCAATGACACTGGTGGATCCATGTGTGGTCTCTGAAGAGAACACACATTTCAGTGACACTGGTGGATCCGTATGTGGTATGTGAAAAGAATAGTCATGAAATGACTCTAGTTGTTGTTAGTAAAAAGAACACACATGCAATCACACTGGTGGATCCATGTGTGGTCTCTGAATAGAACACACATGCAATGACTCTAGCTATGGTTAATGAGAAGAACACACATGCCATAACACCGGTGGATCCATAGGTGGATTGTGAAAAGAACACACATGCAATGACTCTAGTTGTTGTTAGTAAAAAGAACACACATGCAATGATACTGGTGGATCCATGTGTGGTATCTGAAGAGAACACACATTTTAATGACACTGGTGGATCCATATGTGGTATGTGAAAATAATAGTCATGAAATGACTCTAGTTGTTAGTACAAAGAGCACACATGCAATGACACTAGTGGATCCATGTGTGGTCACTGAAGAGAACACACATTTCAATGACACTAGCTGTGGTTAATGAGAAGAGCACACATGCAATGACACTGGTGGATCCATAGGTGGATTGTGAAAAGAACACACATGCAATGACTTTGGTTGTTGTTAGTAAAAATTACACACAGGCAATAACAATGGTGGATCCATGTGTGGTCTCTAGAGAGAACACACATTTCAATGACACTGGTGGATCCACATGTGGTATGTGAAAAGAATAGTCATGAAATGACTCCAGTTGTTGTTAGTAAAAAGAACACACATGCAATGACAATGGTGGATCCATGTGTGATCTCTGAAGAGAACACACATACAATGACTCTAGCTATGGTTAATGAGAAGAACATACATTTCAATGACACTGGTGGATCCATAAGTGGTATGTGAAAAGTATAGTCATGAAATGACTCTGGTTGTTATTAGTAAAAAGAACACACATGCAATGACACTGGTGGATCCATGTGTGGTCTCTGAAGAGAACACACATGCAATCACACTGGTGGATCCATATGTGGTATGTGAAAAGAACACACATGCAATGACTCTAGTTGTTGTTAGTAAAAAGAACACACATGCAATGACACTGGTGGATCCATGTGTGGTCTCTAAAGAGAACACACGTTTAATGACACTGGTGGATCCATATGTGGTATGTGAAAAGAACACACATGCATTGACTCCAGTTGTTGGTAGTAAAAAGAACACACATGCATTGACTCCAGTTGTTGGTAGTAAAAAGAACACATATGCAATGACACTGGTGGATTCATGTGTGGTCTCTGAAGAGAACACACATTTCAATGACACTAGTGGATCCACATGTGGTATGTGGAAAGAACACACATGCAATGACTCTAGTTGTTGTTAGTAAAAAGAACACACATGCAATGACACTGGTGGATCCATGTGTGGTCTCTAAAGAGAACACACATGCAATGACTCTAACTGTGGTTAATGAGAAGAATACACATGCAATGACACTGGTGGATCCATAGGTGGATTGTGAAAAGAACACATATGCAATGACTCTGGTTGTTGTTATTAAAAAGAACACACATGCAATGACACTGGTGGATCCATGTGTGGTCTCTGAAGAGAACACACATTTCAGTGACACTGGTGGATCCGTATGTGGTATGTGAAAAGAATAGTCATGAAATGACTCTAGTTGTTGTTAGTAAAAAGAACACACATGCAATCACACTGGTGGATCCATGTGTGGTCTCTGAATAGAACACACATGCAATGACTCTAGCTATGGTTAATGAGAAGAACACACATGCCATAACACCGGTGGATCCATAGGTGGATTGTGAAAAGAACACACATGCAATGACTCTAGTTGTTGTTAGTAAAAAGAACACACATGCAATGATATCAGGATCCATGTGTGGTCTCTGAAGAGAACACACATTTTAATGACACTGGTGGATCCATATGTGGTATGTGAAAATAATAGTCATGAAATGACTCTAGTTGTTAGTAGAAAGAGCACACATGCAATGACACTGGTGGATCCATGTGTGGTCACTGAAGAGAACACACATTTCAATGGCACTAGCTGTGGTTAATGAGAAGAGCACACATGCAATGCCACTGGTGGATCCATAGGTGGATTGTGAAAAGAACACACATGCAATGACTTTGGTTGTTGTTAGTGAAAATAACACACAGGCAATAAAAATGGTGGATCCATGTGTGGTCTCTAGAGAGAACACACATTTCAATGACACTGGTGGATCCACACGTGATATGTGAAAAGAATAGTCATGAAATGACTCCAGTTGTTGTTAGTAAAAAAACACACATGCAATGACAGTGGTGGATCCATGTGTGGTCTCTGAAGAGAACACACATACAATGACTCTAGCTATGGTTAATGAGAAGAACATACATTTCAATGACACTGGTGGATCCATATGTGGTATCTGAAAAGTATAGTCATGAAATGACTCTGGTTGTTATTAGTAAAAAGAACACACATGCAATGACACTGGTGGATCCATGTGTGGTCTCTAAAGAGAACACACATGCAATGACACTGGTGGATCCATATGTGGTATGTGAAAAGAACACACATGCAATGACTCCAGTTGTTGTTATGAAAAAGAACACACATGCAATGATACTGGTGGATTCATGTGTGGTCTCTGAAGAGAACATACATTTCAATGACACTTGTGGATCCATATGTGGTATGTGAAAAGAACACACATGCAATGACTCCAGTTGTTGTTAGTAAAAAGAACACACATGCAATGACACTGGTGGATCCATGTGTGGTCTCTGAAGAGAACACACATGCAATGACTCTAATTGTGGTTAATGAGAAGAAAACACATGCAATGACATTAGTGGTTCCATAGGTGGATTGTGAAAAGAACACACATGCAATGACTCTAGTTGTTGTTATTAAAAAGAACACACATGCATTGATACTGGTGGATCCATGTGTGGTCTCTGAAGAGAACACACATTTCAATGACACTGGTGGATCTGTATGTGGTATGTGAAAAGAATAGTCATGAAATGACTCCAGTTGCTGTTAGTAAAAAGAACACACATGCAATGACACTGGTGGATCCATGTGTGGTCTCTGAATAGAACACACATGCAATGACTCTAGCTATGGTTAATGAGAAGAACACACATGCAATGACACTGGTGGATCCATAGGTGGATTGTGAAAAAAACACACATGCAATGACTCTAGTTGTTGTTAGTAAAAAGAACACACATGCAATGACATTGGTGGATCCATGTGTGGTCTCTGAAGAGAACACACATTTTAATGACACTGGTGGATCCATATGTGGTATGTGAAAATAATAGTCATGAAATGACTCCAGTTGTAGGTAAAAAGAGCACACATGCAATGACACTGGTGGATCCATGTGTGGGCACTGAAGAGAACACACATTTCATGCAATAACACTGGTGGATAGGTGGATTGTGAAAAGAACACACATGCAATGACTTTGGTTGTTGTTAGTAAAAAGAACACACATGCAATAACACTGGTGGATCCATGTGTGGTCTCTAGAGAGAACACACATTTCAATGAAACTGGTGGATCCACATGTGGTATGTGAAAAGAATAGTCATGAAAAGACTCCAGTTGTTGTTAGTAAAGAGAACACACATGCAATGACACTGGTGGATCCATTTGTGGTCTTTGAAGAGAACACACATGCAATGACTCTAGCTATGGTTAATGAGAAGAACACACATTTCAATGACACTGGTGGATCCATATGTGGTATGTGAAAAGAATAGTCATGAAATTACTCTAGTTGTTGTTAGTAAAAAGAGCACACATGCAATGACACTGGTGGATCCATGTGTGGTCTCTAAAGAGAACACACATGCAATGACACTGGTGGATCCATATGTGGTATGTGAAAAGAACAAACATGTAATCACTCTAGTTGTTGGTAGTAAAAAGAACACACATGCAATGACACTGGTGGATTCATGTGTGGTCTCTAAAGAGAACACACATGCAATGACTCTAACTGTGGTTAATGAGAAGAACACACATGCAATGACACTGGTGGATCCATAGGTGGATTGTGAAAAGAACACACATGCAATGACTCTAGTTGTTGTTAGTAAAAAGAACACACATGCAATGACACTGGTGGATCCATGTGTGGTCTCTAAAGAGAACACACATGCAATGACACTGGTGGATCCATATGTGGTATGTGAAAAGAACACACATGCATTGACTCCAGTTGTTGGTAGTAAAAAGAACACATATGCAATGACACTGGTGGATTCATGTGTGGTCTCTAAAGAGAACACACATTTCAATGACACTGGTGGATCCATATTTGGTATGTGAAAAGAACACACATGCAATGACTGTAGTTGTTGTTAGTAAAAAGAACACACATGCAATGACACTGGTGGATCCATGTGTGGTCTCTAAAGAGAACACACATGCAATGACTCTAACTGTGGTTAATGAGAAGAATACATATGCAATGACACTGGTGGATCCATAGGTGGATTGTGAAAAGAACACATATGCAATGACTCTGGTTGTTGTTATCAAAAAGAACACACATGCAATGACACTGGTGGATCCATGTGTGGTCTCTGAAGAGAACACGCATTTAAATGACACTGGTGGATCCGTATGTGGTATGTGAAAAGAATAGTCATGAAATGACTCCAGTTGTTGTTAGTAAAAAGAACACACATGCAATGACACTGGTGGATCCATGTGTGGTCTCTGAATAGAACACACATGGAATGACTCTAGCTATGGTTAATGAGAAGAACACACATGCCATGACACCGGTGGATCCATAGGTGGATTGTGAAAAGAAAACACATGCAATGACTCTAGTTGTTGTTAGTAAAAAGAACACACATGCAATGATACTGGTGGATCCATGTGTGGTCTCTGAAGAGAACACACATTTTAATGACACTGGTGGATCCATATGTGTTATGTGAAAATAATAGTCATGAAATGACTCTAGTTGTTAGTAAAAAGAGCACACATGCAATGACACTGGTGGATCCATGTGTGGTCACTGAAGAGAACACACATTTCAATGACACTAGCTGTGGTTAATGAGAAGAGCACACATGCAATGACACTGGTGGATCCATAGGTGGATTGTGAAAAGAACACACATGCAATGACTTTGGTTGTTGTTAGTAAAAATAACACACAGGCAATAACAATGGTGGATCCATGTGTGGTCTCTGGAGAGAACACACATTCCAATGACACTGGTGGATCCACATGTGGTATGTGAAAAGAATAGTCATGAAATGACTCCAGTTGTTGTTAGTAAAAAGAACACACATGCAATGACACTGGTGGATCCATGTGTGGTCTCTGAAGAGAACACACATACAATGAATCTAGCTATGGTTAATGAGAAGAACACACATTTCAATGACACTGGTGGATCCATATGTGGTATGTGAAAAGTATAGTCATGAAATGACTCTGGTTGTTGTTAGTAAAAAGAACACACATGCAATGACACTGGTGGATCCATGTGTGGTCTCTGAAGAGAACACACATGCAATGACTCCAGTTGTTGTTATGAAAAAGAACACACATGCACTGATACTGGTGGATTCATGTGTGGTCTCTGAAGAGAACATACATTTCAATGACACTTGTGGATCCATATGTGGTATGTGAAAAGAACACACATGAAATGACTCTAGTTGTTGTTAGTAAAAAGAACACACATGCAATAACACTGGTGGATCCATGTGTGGTCTCTGAAGAGAACACACATGCAATGACTCTAACTGTGTTTAATGAGAAGAACACACATGCAATGACACTGGTGGATCCATAGGTGGATTGTGAAAAGAACACACATGCAATGACTCTGGTTGTTGTTATTAAAAAGAACACACATGCAATGACACTGGTGGATCCATGTGTGGTCTCTGAAGAGAACACACATTTCAATGACACTGGTGGATCCGTATGTGGTATGTGAAGAGAATAGTCATGAAATGACTCCAGTTGTTGTTAGTAAAAAGAACACACATGCAATGACACTGATGGATCCATGTGTGGTCTCTGAGTAGAACACACATGCAATGACTCTAGCTATGGATAATGAGAAGAACAGACATGCAATGACACCGGTGGATCCATAGGTGGATTGTGAAAAGAACACACATGCAATGACTCTAGTTGTTGTTAGTAAAAAGAACACACATGCAATGACACTGTTGGATCCATGTGTGGTCTCTGAAGAGAACTCACATTTTAATGACACTGGTGGATCCATATGTGGTATGTGAAAATAATACTCATGAAATGACTCTAGTTGTAGGTAAAAAGAGCACACATGCAATGACACTGGTGGATCCTTGTGTGGTCACTTAAGAGAACACACATTTCAATGACACTAGTTGTGGTTAATGAGAAGAGCACACATGCAATGACACTGGTGGATCCATAGGTGGATTGTGAAAACAACACACATGCAATGACTTTGGTTGTTGTTAGTAAAAAGAACACACATGCAATAACACTGGTGAATCCATGTGTGGTCTCTAGAGAGAACACACATTTCAATGACACTGGTGGATCCACATGTGGTATGTGAAAAGAATAGTCATGAAATGACTCCAGTTGTTGGTAGTAAAAAGAACACACGTGCAATGACACTGGTGGATTCATGTGTGGTCTCTAAAGAGAACACACATTTCAATGACACTAGTGGATCCATATGTGGTATGTGAAAAGAACACACATGCAATGACTGTAGTTGTTGTTAGTAAAAAGAACACACATGCATTGACACTGGTGGATCCATGTGTGGTCTCTAAAGAGAACACACATGCAATGACTCTAACTGTGGTTAATGAGAAGAATACACATGCAATGACACTAGTGGATTCCTAGGTGGACTGTGAAAAGAACACACATGCAATGACTCTGGTTGTTGTTATTAAAAAGAACACACATGAAATGACACTAGTGGATCCATGTGTGGTCTCTGAAGAGAACACACATTTCAATGACACTGGTGGATCCGTATGTGGTATGTGAAAAGAATAGTCATGAAATGACTCCAGTTGTTGTTAGTAAAAAGAAAACACATGCAATGACACTGGTGGATCCATGTGTGGTCTCTGAATAGAACACACATGCAATGACTCTAGCTATGGTTAATGAGAAGAACACACATGCAATGACACCGGTGGATCCATAGGTGGATTGTGAAAAGAACACACATGCAATGACTCTAGTTGTTGTTAGTAAAAAGAACACACATGCAATGATACTGGTGGATCCATGTGTGGTCTCTAAAGAGAACACACATTTTAATGACACTGGTGGATGATGGGTTCGTAGCATGGAAAACAAAAAAATTCTACCGCAAGAACAAACAAAACCTAGACCTAATCTAGACAAAAGCCAAGATCTAATCTATTAGACATGACCAACGAGATAGATCGGTACTAACCCTCGTAGAACCGAAAGCGTTACGAGATTAGATCTCATGGATGATGTAGTCGATCACTTGCCGATCTCAAGATCGTGTGGACGATCCTTCCGCGCTGCTGCTCGGCAGCGCTTCAGACGGTCACACGGCGTGAGTCGAAGGCACCTTCCTCTCCCCGTTCCAGCGAGCATCGGAGGTAGTAGATCTTCTCCACGGAATCCCAGCAGCACGACGGCGTGGTGGTGGTGGTGGAGGTGAGAATTCTGCAGGGCTTCGCCTATGCCTGTGCAGAAGAAAGGTGGAGGAGATAGGCGGCTGAGATTAGTTGTTATGAGAGGAGGGACAAGAGGGGGCGCCCCCTCCCTTCTATTTAAAGGAGGGAGGCGCGCCTAGGGAGGGGGAGTCCTAGTAGGACTCCCCTCCTCCTTGGGCCGGCGGGTTGGGGGGAGGAGTCCTCCTCCCCCATGAATCCGTGTATTGCCCCACTTTGGACTACCTTGATCCCTTTCTTGGTTTTCAAGTAAACTCCAAGAAATCCTCTAGAACCTTCCAGAACATTCCGAAACCTTCTAGAATCTCCATACAAACACTCCGGAACATTTCCTAACTTAGAAAATGATCCCCAATATATGAATCTTATTCTCCGACCATTAGGATCTCCTCGTGATGTCCCGGATCCATTCCGAGACTCCGAACAATATTCGGTCTCCAACGCAAATTCCATATCTACTTAAAACAACTTCGAACCTTAAGTGTGTCACCCTACGGTTCGTGAATATGCAGACATGATGAAGACACCTCTCCGATCAATAACCATCAGCGGGATCTGGAGATCCATAATAGCTCCCACATACTCAACGATTACTTCCTGATCGATAGAACCATTTAACATACGAAAACAATTCCCTTTGTCACGCGATATTCTACTTATCCGAGGTTTGATCGTCAGTATCTTCATACCTAGTTCTTCCTCGTTACTGATAAGTACTCTTTACTCATTCCATGTTATGTCATCCCTTGTGACCCAGTCACATGCTTGCAAGCTATCTAGATGACATTCCACCGAGAGGGCCCAGAGTATATCAATTCTTCATATGGATGGACAAATCCCAATCTTGGTCTATGCGCTTCAACACATAATTTCAGAATACCCAATGACGCCTTTATAACCGCCCAGTTCCGAAGCGGCGTTTGATGTCATCAAAGTACCCATCCGGTGATGGTGATTAACATAACCTCATGGTCGAAGGATTAGGTTACTATGTATTTCAAAGCTTACAGCAATACGAACTTAATGACTTGATCTTATGCTACGCTTACTATGGGTGTGTGTCCATCACATCATTCTCCTAATGATATAACCTTGTTATTAATCACATCCAATGTCCATGATCAGGAAACCATGATCATCAATCAATCAACAAGCTAGTTCAACAAGAGGCTTACTAGGGACTCTTTTATGTTTACAAAACACACAAGTATTAGTGTTTCCTAATAATACAATTATAGCATGGGATGTAAACTCTCATCATAATCACAAAGATATAACAATAACCACTTTTATTATTGCCTCTTGGGCATATCTCCAACATCCATATGTGGTATGTGAAAATAATAGTCATGAAATGACTCTAGTTGTTAGTAAAAAGAGCACACATGCAATGACACTGGTGGATCCATGTGTGGTCACTGAAGAGAACACACATTTCAATGACACTAGCTGTGGTTAATGAGAAGAGAACACATGCAATGACACTGGTGAATCCATAGGTGGATTGTGAAAAGAACACACATGCAATGACTTTGGTTGTTGTTAGTAAAAAGAACACACATGCAATAACAATGGTGGATCCATGTGTGGTCTCTAGAGAGAACACACATTTCAATGACACTGGTGGATCCACATGTGGTATGAGAAAAGAATAGTCATGAAATGACTCTAGTTGTTGTTAGTAAAAAGAACACACATGCAATGACACTGGTGATCCATGTGTGGTCTCTGAAGAGAACACACATACAATGACTCTAGCTATGGTTAATGAGAAGAACACACATTTCAATGACACTGGTGCATCCATATGTGGTATGTGAAAAGAATAGTCATGAAATGACTCTAGTTGTTGTTAGTAAAATGAACACACATGCAATGACACTGGTGGATCCATGTGTGGTCTCTGAAGAGAACACACATGCAATGACACTGGTGGATCCATATGTGGTATGTGAAAAGAACACACATGCAATGACTCTATTTGTTGTTTTGAAAAAGCACACACATACAATGACACTAGTGGATTCATGTGTGGTCTCTGAAGAGAACATACATTTCAATGACACTTGTGGATCCATATGTGGTATGTGAAAAGAACACACATGCAATGACTCCAGTTGTTGTTAGTAAAAAGAACACACATGCAATGACACTGGTGGATCCATGTGTGGTCTCTGAAGAGAACACACATGCAATGACTCTAACTGTGGTTAATGAGAAGAACACACATAGCAATGACACTGGTGGATCCATAGGTGGATTGTGAAAAGAACACACATGCAATGACTCTGGTTGTTGTTATTAAAAAGAACACACATGCAATGACACTGGTGGATCCATGTGTGGTCTCTGAAGAGAACACACATTTTAATGACACTGGTGGATCCGTATGTGGTATGTGAAAAGAATAGTCATGAAATGACTCCAGTTGTTGTTAGTAAAAAGAACACACATGCAATGACACTGATGGATCCATGTGTGGTCTCTGAGTAGAACACACATGCAATGACTCTAGCTATGCTTAATGAGAAGAACAGACATGCAATGACACCGGTGGATGCATAGGTGGATTGTGAAAAGAACACACATGCAATGACTCTAGTTGTTGTTAGTAAAAAGAACACACATGCAATGACACTGGTGGATCCATGTGTGGTCTCCGAAGAGAACACACATTTTAATGACACTTGTGGATCCATATGTGGTATGTGAAAAGAACACACATGCAATGACTCCAGTTCTTGTTAGTAAAAAGAGCACCCATGCAATGACACTGGTGCATCCATGTGTGGTCACTGAAGAGAACACACATTTCAATGACACTAGTTGTGGTTAATGAGAAGGGCACACATGCAATGACACTGGTGGATCCATAGGTGGATTGTGAAAAGAACACACATGCAATGACTTTGGTTGTTGTTAGTAAAAAGAACACACATGCAATAACACTGGTGGATCCATGTGTGGTCTCTGGAGAGAACACACATTTCAATGACACTGGTGGATCCACATGTGGTATGTGAAAAGAATAGTCATGAAATGACTCTAGTTGTTGTTAGTAAAAAGAACACACATGCAATGACACTGGTGGATCCATGTGTGGTCTCTGAAGAGAACACACATAAATGACTCTAGCTATGGTTAATGAGAAGAACACACATTTCAATGACACTGGTGGATCCATATGTGGTATGTGAAAAGAATAGTCATGAAATGACTCTGGTTGTTGTTAGTAAAAAGAACACACATGCAATGACACTGATGGATCCATGTGTGGTCTCTGAGTAGAACACACATGCAATGACTCTAGCTATGCTTAATGAGAAGAACAGACATGCAATGACACCGGTGGATCCATAGGTGGATTGTGAAAAGAACACACATGCAATGACTCTGGTTGTTGTTATTAAAAAGAACACACATGCAATGACACTGGTC
The DNA here is from genome assembly GCA_023614405.1 of Avena insularis. Classification (NCBI taxonomy): domain Eukaryota; kingdom Viridiplantae; phylum Streptophyta; class Magnoliopsida; order Poales; family Poaceae; genus Avena; species Avena insularis. Next base: position 50,410 of record JAJUPC010000146.1, on the reverse strand, counting down.
GATCCATGTGTGGTCTCTGAAGAGAACACACATTTCAATGACACTGGTGGATCCGTATGTGGTATGTGAAAAGAATAGTCATGAAATGACTCCAGTTGTTGTTAGTAAAAAGAACACACATGCAATGACACTGATGGATCCATGTGTGGTCTCTGAGTAGAACACACATGCAATGACTCTAGCTATGCTTAATGAGAAGAACAGACATGCAATGACACCGGTGGATCCATAGGTGGATTGTGAAAAGAACACACATGCAATGACTCTAGTTGTTGTTAGTAAAAAGAACACACATGCAATGACACTGGTGGATCCATGTGTGGTCTCCGAAGAGAACACACATTTTAATGACACTGGTGGATCGATATGTGGTATGTGAAAATAATAGTCATGAAATGACTCTAGTTGTTAGTAAAAAGAGCACACATGCAATGACACTGGTGGATCCATGTGTGGTCACTAAAGAGAACACACATTTCAATGACACTAGCTGTGGTTAATGAGAAGAGCACACATGCAATGACACTGGTGGATCCATAGGTGAATTGTGAAAAGAACACACAGGCAATGACTTTGGTTGTTGTTAGTAAAAAGAACACACATGCAATAACACTGGTGGATCCATGTGTGGTCTCTGGAGAGAACACACATTTCAATGACACTGGTGGATCCACATGTGGTATGTGAAAAGAATAGTCATGAAATGACTCTAGTTGTTGTTAGTAAAAAGAACACACATGCAATAACACTGGTGGATCCATGTGTGGTCTCTGAAGAGAACACACATACAATGACTCGCGCTATGGTTAATGAGAAGAAGACACATTTCAATGACTCTGGTGGATCCATATGTGGTATGTGAAAAGAATAGTCATGAAATGACTCTAGTTGTTGTTAGTAAAAAGAGCACACATGCAATGACATCAGGATCCTGTGGTCTCTAAAGAGAACACACATGCAATGACACTGGTGGATCCATATGTGGTATGTGAAAAGAACACACATGCAATGACTCCAGTTGTTGGTAGTAAAAAGAACACACATGCAATGACACTGGTGGATCCATGTGTGGTCTCTAAAGAGAACACACATTTCAATGACACTTGTGGATCCATATGTGGTATGTGAAAAGAACACACATGCAATGACTCTAGTTGTTGTTAGTGAAAAGGACACACATGCAATGACACTGGTGGATCCATGTGTGGTCTCTGAAGAGAACACACATGCAATTCCTCTAGCTATGGTTAATGAGAAGAACACACATTTTAATGACACAGGTGGATCCATATGTGGTATGTGAAAAGAACACACATGCATTGACTCTAGTTGTTGTTAGTAAAAAGAACACACATGCAATGACAATGGTGGATCCATGTGTGGTCTCTGAAGAGAACACACATTTCAATGACACTGGTGGATCCATATGTGGTATGTGAAAAGAACACACATGCAATGACTCCAGTTGTTCTTAGTAAAAAGAACACACATGCAATGACACAGGTGGATCCATGTGTGGTCTCTAAAGAGAACACACATGCAATGACTCTAATTGTGGTTAATGAGAAGAACACATATGCAATGACTCTGGTTGTTGTTATTATAAATAACACACATGCAATGACACTGGTGGATCCATGTGTGGTCTCTGAAGAGAACACACATTTCAATGACACTGGTGGATCTGTATATGGTATGTGAAAAGAATAGTCATGAAATGACTCCAGTTCTTGTTAGTAAAAAGAACACACATGCAATGACACTGGTGGATCCATGTGTGGTCTCTGAATATAACACACATGCAATGACTCTAGCTGTGGTTAATGAGAATAACACACATGCAATGACACTGGTGGATCCATAGGTGGATTATGAAAAGAACACACATGCAATGACTCTGGTTGTTGTTATTAAAAAGAAAACACATGCAATGACACTGGTGGATCCATGTGTGGTCTCTGAAGAGAACATACATTTCAATGAAACTAGTGGATCCGTATGTGGTATGTGAAAAGAATAGTTATGAAATGACACCAGTTGTTGTTAGTAAAAAGAACACACATGCAATGACACTGGTGGATCCATGTGTGGTCTCTGAATATAACACACATGCAATAACTCTAGCTGTGGTTAATGAGAAGAACACACATGCAATGACACTGGTGGATCCATAGGTGGATTGTGAAAAGAACACACATGCAATGACTCTAGTTGTTGTTAGTAAAAAGAACACACATGCAATGACACTGGTGGATCCATGTGTGGTCTCTAAAGAGAACACACATTTCAATGACACTGGTGGATCCATATGTGGTATGTGAAAATAATAGTCGACAAATAACTCCAGTTATTAGTAAAAAGAGCACACATGTAATGACACTGGTGGATCCATGTGTGGTGTCTGAAGAGAACACACATGCAATGACTCTGGTTGTTATTAGTAAAAAGAGCACACATGCAATGACACTGGTTGTTATTAGTAAAAAGAGCACACATGCAATGACACTGGTGGATCTATGTGTGGTCTCTGAAGAGAACACACATTTCAATGACACTGGTGGATCCATATGTGGTATGTGAAAACAATACACATGCATTAACTCTAGTTGTTGTTAGTAAAAAGAACACACATTCAATGACACTGATGGATCCATGTGTGGTCTCTAAAGAGAACACACATTTCAATGCCACTGGTGGATCCATATGTGGTATATGAAAAAACACGCATGCAATGACTCCAGTTGTTGTTAGTAAAAAGAACACACATGCAATGACACTGGTGGATCCATGTGTGGTCTCTGAAGAGAACACACATGCAATGACTCTAACAGTGGTTAATGAGAAGAACACACATGCAATGACACTGGTGGATCCATAGGTCGATTGTGAAAAGAACACACATGCAATGACTCTGGTTGTTGTTATTAAAAAGAACACACATGGAATGACACTGGTGGATCCATGTGTGGTCTCTGAAGAGAACACACATTTCAATGACACTAGCTGTGGTTAATGAGAAGACCACACATGCAATGACACTGGTGGATCCATAGGTGGATTGTGAAAACAACAGACATGCAATGACTCTGGTTGTTGCTAGTAAAAAGACACACGTGCAATGACACTGGTGGATCCATGTGTGGTCTCTATATTTCAATGACACTGGTGGATCCACATGTGGTATGTGAAAAGAATAGTCATGAAATGACTCTAGTTGTTGTTAGTAAAAAGAACACACATGCAATGACACTAGTGGATCCATGTGTGGTATATAAAGAGAACACACATGCAATGACTCTGGCTGTTGTTAGTAAAAAGAGCACACATGCAATGACACTAGTGGATCCATGTGTGGTCTCTAAAGAGAACACACATTTCAATGATACTGGTGGATTCATATGTGGTATGTGAAAAGAACACACATGCAATGACTCAAGTTTTTGTTAGTAAAAAGAACACACATGCAATGACACTGGTGGATCCATGTGTGGTCTCTGAAGAGAACACACATGCAATGACTCTAGCTGTGGTTAATGAGAAGAACACACATTTCAATGACACAGGTGGATCCATATGTGGTATGTGAAAAGAACACACATGCAATGACTCTAGTTGTTGTTAGTAAAAAGAACACACATCCAATGACACTGGTGGATCCACGTGTGGTCTCTGAAGAGAACACACATTTCAATGACACTAGTGGATCCATATATGGTATGTGAAAAGAATAGTCATGAAATGACTCTAGTTGTTGTTAGTAACAAGAGCACACATGCAATTACACTGGTGGATCCATGTGTGGTCTCTGAAGAGAATACACATGCAATGACTCTAGCTGTGGTTAATGAGAAGAACACACATGCAATGACACTGGTGGATCCATGTGTGGTCTTTGAAGAGAACACACGTTTCAATGACTTTGGTGGTATGTGAAAAGAACACACATGCAATGACACTAGGGATCCATGTGTGGTCCCTGAAGAGAACACACATTTCAATGACACCGGTGGATCCATATGTGGTATGTGAAAAGAACAGTCATGAAATGACTCCATTTGTGGTTAGTAAAAAGAGAACACATGCCATTACACTAGTGGATCCATGTGTGGTCTCTAAAGAGAACACACATGCAATAACACTGGTGGATCCATATGTGGTATGTGAAAAGAACACAGATGCAATGACTCTGGTTGTTGTTAGTAAAAAGAACACACATGCAATGACACTGGTGGATCCATGTGTGGTCTCTGAATAGAACACACATGCAATGACTCTAGTTGTGGTTAATGAGAAGAACACACATGCAATGACACTGGTGGATCCATAGGTGGATTCTGATAAGAACACACATGCAATGACTCTGGTTGTTGTTAGTAAAAAGAACACACATGCAATGACACTGGTGGATCCATGTGTGGTCTCTAAAGAGAACACACATTTCAATGACACTGGTGGATCCATATGTGGTATGTGAAAATAATAGTCATGAAATGACTCCAGTTGTTAGTAAAAAGAGCACACATGCAATGACACTGGTGGATCCAAGTGTGGTGTCTGAAGAGAACACACATGCAATGACTCTGGTTGTTATTAGTAAAAAGAGCACACATGCAATGACATTGGTTGTTGTTAGTAAAACGAGCACACATGCAATGACACTGGTGGATTCATGTGTGGTCTCTGAAGAGAACACACATTTCAATGACACTGGTGGATCCATATGTGGTATGTGAAAAGAACACACATGCATTGACTCTAGTTGTTGTTAGTAAAAAGAACACACATTCAATGACACTGGTGGATCCATGTGTGGTCTCTGAAGAGAACACACATTTCAATGACACTGGTGGATCCATATGTGGTATGTGAAAAGAACATGCATGCAATGACTCCCGTTGTTGTTAGTAAAAATAACACACATGCAATGACACTGGTGGATCCATGTGTGGTCTCTGAAGAGAACACACATGCAATGACTCTAACTATGGTTAATGAGAAGAACACACACGCAATGACACTGGTGGATCCAAAGGTGGATTGTGAAAAGAACACACATGCAATGACTCTAGTTGTTGTTATTAAAAAGAACACACATGCAATGACACTGGTGGATCCATGTCTGGTCTCTGAAGAGAACACACATTTCAATGACACTGGTGGATCCGTATGTGGTATGTGAAAATCATAGTCATGAAAAGACTCCAGTTGTTGTTAGTAAAAAGTACACACATGCAATGACACTGGTGGATCCATGTGTGGTCTCTAAAGAGAACACACATGCAATGACACTGGTGGATCCATATGTTGTATGTGAAAAGAACACACATGCAATGAATCCAGTTGTTGGTAGTAAAAAGAACACACATGCAATGACACTGGTGGATCCATGTGTGGTCCCTGAAGAGAACACACATTTCAATGACACTGGTGGATCCATATGTGGTATGTGAAAAGAACACGCATGCAATGACTCCCGTTGTTTTTAGTAAAAAGAACACACATGCAATGACACTGGTGGATCCATGTGTGGTCTCTGAAGAGAACACACATGCAATGATTCTAGCTGTGGTTAATGAGAAGAACACACATTTCCATGACACAGGTGGATCCATATGTGGTATGTGAAAAGAACACACATGCAATGACTCTAGTTGTTGTTAGTAAAAAGAACACACATGCAATGACACTGGTGGATCCATGTGTGGTCTCTAAAGAGAACACACATTTCAATGACACTAGTGGATCCATATATGGTATGTGAAAAGAATAGTCATGAAATGACTCCAGTTGTTGTTAGTAACAAGAGCACACATGCAATTACACTGGTGGATCCATGTGTGGTCTCTGAAGAGAATACGCATGCAATGACTCTAGCTGTGGTTAATGAGAAGAACACACATGCAATGACACTGGTGGATCCATGTGTGGTCTTTGAAGAGAACACACATTTCAATGACTTTGGTGGTATGTGAAAAGAACACACATGCAATGACACTAGGGATCCATGTGTGGTCCCTGAAGAGAACACACATTTCAATGACACCGGTGGATCCATATGTGGTATGTGAAAAGAACAGTCATGAAATGACTCCATTTGTGGTTAGTAAAAAGAGAACACATGCCATTACACTAGTGGATCCATGTGTGGTCTCTAAAGAGAACACACATGCAATAACACTGGTGGATCCATATGTGGTATGTGAAAAGAACACAGATGCAATGACTCTGGTTGTTGTTAGTAAAAAGAACACACATGCAATGACACTGGTGGATCCATGTGTGGTCTCTGAATAGAACACACATGCAATGACTCTAGTTGTGGTTAATGAGAAGAACAGACATGCAATGACACTGGTGGATCCATAGGTGGATTCTGAAAAGAACACACATGCAATGACTCTGGTTGTTGTTAGTAAAAAGAACACACATGCAATGACACTGGTGGATCCATGTGTGGTCTCTAAAGAGAACACACATTTCAATGACACTGGTGGATCCATATGTGGTATGTGAAAATAATAGTCATGAAATGACTCCAGTTGTTAGTAAAAAGAGCACACATGCAATGACACTGGTGGATCCAAGTGTGGTGTCTGAAGACAACACACATGCAATGACTCTGGTTGTTATTAGTAAAAAGAGCACACATACAATGACATTGGTTGTTGTTAGTAAAAAGAGCACACATGCAATGAAACTGGTGGATTCATGTGTGGTCTCTGAAGAGAACACACATTTCAATGACACTGGTGGATCCATATGTGGTATGTGAAAAGAACACACATGCATTGACTCTAGTTGTTGTTAGTAAAAAGTACACACATTCAATGACACTGGTGGATCCATGTGTGGTCTCTGAAGAGAACACACATTTCAATGACACTGGTGGATCCATATGTGGTATGTGAAAAGAACACGCATGCAATGACTCCCGTTGTTGTTAGTAAAAAGAACACACATGCAATGACACTGGTGGATCCATGTGTGGTCTCTAAAGAGAACACACATGCAATGACACTGGTGGATCCATATGTTGTATGTGAAAAGAACACACATGCAATGACTCTAGTTGTTGGTAGTAAAAAAGAACACACATGCAATGACACTGGTGGATCCATGTGTGGTCTCTGAAGAGAACACACATTTCAATGACACTAGTGGATCCATATGTGGTATGTGAAAAGAACACGCATGCAATGACTCCCGTTGTTGTTAGTAAAAAGAACACACATGCAATGACACTGGTGGATCCATGTGTGGTCTCTGAAGAGAACACACATGCAATGACTCTAGCTGTGGTTAATGAGAAGAACACACATTTCAATGACACAGGTGGATCCATATGTGGTATGTGAAAATAACACACACGCAATGACACTAGTTGTTGTTATTAAAAAGAACACACATGCAATGACACTGGTGGATCCATGTGTGGTCTCTGAAGAGAACACACATTTCAATGACACTGGTGGATCCATATGTGGTATGTGAAAATAATAGTCATGAAATGACTCCAGTTGTTGTTAGTAAAAAGAGCACACATGCAATGACACTGGTGGATCCATGTGTGGTGTCTGAAGAGAACATACATGCAATGACTTTGGTTGTTATTAGTAAAAAGATCACACATGCAATGACACTGGTTGTTGTTAGTAAAAAGAGCACACATGCAATGACACTGGTGGATCCATGTGTGGTCTGTGAAGATAACAGACATTTCAATGACACTGGTGGATCCATATGTGGTATATGAAAAGAACACACATGCATTGACTCTAGATGTTGTTAGTAAAAATAACACACATGCAATGACACTTGTGGATCTATGTGTGGTCTCTAAAGAGAACACACATTTCAATGACACTGGTGGACCCATATGTGGTATGTGAGAAGAACACGCATGCAATGACTCCAGCTGTTGTTACTAAAAAGAACACACATGCAACGACACTGGTGGATCCATGTGTGGTCTCTGAAGAGAACACACATTTCAATGACATTGATAGATCCGTATGTGGTATACGAAAAGAATAGTAATGAAATGACTCTAGTTGTTGTTACTAAAAAGAACACACATGCAATGACACTGGTGGATCCATGTGTGGTCTCTGAATAGAACACACATGCAATGACTCTAGTTGTGGTTAATGAGAAGAACACACATGCAATGACACTTGTGGATACATAGGTGGATTGTGAAGAGAACACACATGCAATGACTCTGGTTGTTGTTAGTAAAAAGAACACACATGCAATGACACTGGTGGATCCATGTGTGGTCTCTGAAGAGAACACACATTTCAATGCCACTGGTGGATCCATATATGGTATGTGAAAATAATAGGCATGAAATGACTCCAGTTGTTAGTAAAAAGAGCACACATGCAATGACACTGGTGGATCCATGTGTGGTGTCTGAAGAGAACACACATGCAATGACTCTGGTTGTTATTAGTAAAAAGAGCACACATGCAATGACACTATTTGTTGTTAGTAAAAAGAGCACACATGCAATGACACTGGTGGATCGATGTGTGGTCTCTGAAGAGAACACACATTTCAATGACACTGGTGGATCCATATGTGGTATGTGAAAAGAACACACATGCATTGACTCTAGTTGTTGTTAGTAAAAAGAACACACATGCAATGACACTAGTGGATCCATGTGTGGTCTCTGAAGAGAACACACATTTCAATGACACTGGTGTATCCATATGTGGTTTGTGAAAAGAACACGCATGCAATGACTCTAGTTGTTGTTAGTAAAAAGAACACACATGCAATGCCACTGGTCGATCCATGTGTGGTCTCTGAAGAGAACACACATGCAATGACTCTGGTTGTTATTAGTAAAAAGAGCACACATCTAATGACACTGGTTGTTGTTAGTAAAAAGAGCACACATGCAATGACACTAGTGGATCTATGTGTGGTCTCTGAAGAGAACACACATTTCAATGACACTGGTGGATCCATATGTGGTCTGTGAAAAGAACACACATGCATTGACTCTAGTTGTTGTTAGTAAAAATAACACACATTCAATGACACTGGTGGATCCATGTGTGGTCTCTGAAGAGAACACACATTTCAATGACACTGGTGGATCCATATGTGGTATATGAAAAGAACATGCATGCAATGACTCCAGTTGTTGTTAGTAAAAAGAACACACTTCCAATGACACTGGTGGATCCATGTACGGTCTCTAAAGAGAACACACATGCAATAGTTCTAACAGTGGTTAATGAGAAGAACACACATGCAATGACACTGGTGGATCCATAGGTAGATTGTGAAAAGAACACACATGCAATGACTCTAGTTGTTGTTATTAAAAAGAACACACATGCAAGGACACGGGTGGATCCATGTGTGGTCTCTGAAGAGAACACACATTTCAATGACACTAGCTGTGGTTAATGAGAAGAGCACACATGCAATGACACTGGTGGATCCATAGGTGGATTGTTAAAACAACACACATGAAATGACTCTGGTTCTTGTTAGTAAAAGAACACATGCAATGACACTGCTGGATCCATGTGTGGTCTCTAAAGAGAACACACATGCAATGACACTGGTGGATCCATATGTTGTATGTGAAAAGAACACACATGCAATGACTCCAGTTGTTGGTAGTAAAAAGAACACACATGCAATGACACTGGTGGATCCATGTGTGGTCTCTGAAGAGAACACACATTTCAATGACACTAGCTGTGGTTAATGAGAAGAGCACACATGCAATGACACTGGTGGATCCATAGGTGGATTGTTAAAACAACACACATGAAATGACTCTGGTTGTTGTTAGTAAAAGAACACATGCAATGACCCTAGTGGATCCATGTGTGGTCTCTAAAGAGAACACACATTTCAATGACACTGGTGGATCCATGTGTGGTATGTGAAAAGAATAGTCATGAAATGACTCCAGTTGTTGTTAGTAAAAAGAACACACATGCAATGACACTAGTGGACCCATGTGTGGTCTATAAAGACAACACACATGCAATGACTCTGGCTGTTGTTAGTAAAAAGAGCACACATGCAATGACACTGGTGGATCCATGTATGGTCTCTGAAGAGAACACACATGCAATGACTCCAGTTGTTGTTAGTACAAAGAACACACAAGCAATGACACTGGTGGATCCATGTGTGGTCTCTGAAGAGAACTCACATTTCAATGACAGTGGTGGATCCATATGTGGTATGTGAAAAGAACACACATGCAATGACTCAAGTTGTTGTTAGTAAAAATAACACACATGCAATGACACTGGTGGATCCATGTGTGGTCTCTAAAGAGAACACACATGCAATGACTCTAGCTGTGGTTAATGAGAAGAACACACATTTAAATGACACGGGTGGATCTATATGTGGTATGTGAAAAGAACACACATGCAATGACTCTAGTTGTTGTTAGTAAAAAGAACACACATGCAATGACACTGGTGGATCCATGTGTGGTCTCTAAAGAGAACACACATTTCAATGACACTAGTGGATCCATATATGGTATGTGAAAAGAATAGTCATGAAATGACTCCAGTTGTTGTTAGTAACAAGAGCACACATGCAATTACACTGGTGGATCCATGTGTGGTCTCTGAAGACAATACACATGCAATGACTCTAGCTGAGGTTAATGAGAATAACACACATGCAATGACACTGGTGGATCCATGTGTGGTCTTTGAAAAGAACACACATTTCAATGACTTTGGTGGTATGTGAAAAGAACACACATGCAATGACATTGGGGATCCATGTGTGGTCTCTGAAGAGAACACACATTTCAATGACACCGGTGGATCCATATGTGGTATGTGAAAAGAACAGTCATGAAATGACTCCAGTTGTGGTTAGTAAAAAGTGCACACATGCCATTACACTGGTGGATCCATGTGTGGTCTCTAAAGAGAACACACATGCAATAACACTGGTGGATCCATATGTGGTATGCGAAAAGAACATAGATGCAATGACTCTGGTTATTGTTAGTAAAAACAACACACATGCAATGACACTAGTGGATCCATGTGTGGTCTCTGAATAGAACACACATGCAATGACTCTAGCTGTGGTTAATGAGAAGAACACACATGCAATGACACTGGTGGATCCATAGGTGGATTCTGAAAAGAACACACATGCAATGACTCTGGTTGTTGTTAGTAAAAAGAACACACATGCAATGACATCAGGATCCATGTGTGGTCTCTAAAGAGAACACACATTTCAATGACACTGGTGGATCCATATGTGGTATGTGAAAATAATAGTCATGAAATGACTCCAGTTGTTAGTAAAAAGAGCACACATGCAATGACACTGGTGGATCCATGTGTGGTGTCTGAAGAGAACACACATGCAATGACTCTGGTTGTTATTAGTAAAAAGAGCACACATGCAATGACATTGGTTGCTGTTAGTAAAAAGAGCACACATGCAATGACACTGGTGGATTCATGTGTGGTCTCTGAAGAGAACACACATTTCAATGACACTGGTGGATCCATATGTGGTATGTGAAAAGAACACACATGCATTGACTCTAGTTGTTGTTAGTAAAAAGAACACACATTCAATGACACTGGTGGATCCATGTGTGGTCTCTGAAGAGAACACACATTTCAATGACACTGGTGGATCCATATGTGGTATGTGAAAAGAACACCCATGCAATGACTCCCGTTGTTGTTAGTAAAAAGAACACACATGCAATGACACTGGTGGATCCATGTGTGGTCTCTGAAGAGAACACACATGCAATGACTCTAACTGTGGTTAATGAGAAGAACACAGACGCAATGACACTGGTGGATCCAAAGGTGGATTGTGAAAAGAACACACATGCAATGACTCTAGTTGTTGTTATTTAAAAGAACACACATGCAATGACACTGGTGGATCCATGTCTGGTCTCTAAAGAGAACACACATTTCAATGACACTGGTGATCCGTATGTGGTATGTGAAAAGCATAGTCATGAAAAGACTCCAGTTGTTGTTAGTAAAAAGAACACACATGCAATGACACTGGTGGATCCATGTGTGGTCTCTAAAGAGAACACACATGCAATGACTCTAGCTGTGGTTAATAAGAAGAACACACATTTCAATGACACAGGTGGATCCATATGTGGTATGTGAAAAGAAGACACATGCATTGACTCTAATTGTTGTTAGTAAAAAGAACACACATGCAATGACACTGGTGGATCCATGTGTGGTCTCTGAAGAGAACACACATTTCAATGACCCTGGTGGATCCATATGTGGTATGTGAAAAGAACACACATGCAATGACTCTAGTTGTTGTTATTAAAAAGAACACACATGCAAGGACACGGGTGGATCCATGTGTGGTCTCTGAAGAGAACACACATTTCAATGACACTAGCTGTGGTTAATGAGAAGAGCACACATGCAATGACACTGGTGGATCCATAGGTGGATTGTTAAAACAACACACATGAAATGACTCTGGTTCTTGTTAGTAAAAGAACACATGCAATGACACTGCTGGATCCATGTGTGGTCTCTAAAGAGAACACACATGCAATGACACTGGTGGATCCATATGTTGTATGTGAAAAGAACACACATGCAATGACTCCAGTTGTTGGTAGTAAAAAGAACACACATGCAATGACACTGGTGGATCCATGTGTGGTCTCTGAAGAGAACACACATTTCAATGACACTAGCTGTGGTTAATGAGAAGAGCACACATGCAATGACACTGGTGGATCCATAGGTGGATTGTTAAAACAACACACATGAAATGACTCTGGTTGTTGTTAGTAAAAGAACACATGCAATGACCCTAGTGGATCCATGTGTGGTCTCTAAAGAGAACACACATTTCAATGACACTGGTGGATCCACGTGTGGTATGTGAAAAGAATAGTCATGAAATGACTCCAGTTGTTGTTAGTAAAAAGAACACCCATGCAATGACACTAGTGGACCCATGTGTGGTCTATAAAGACAACACACATGCAATGACTCTGGCTGTTGTTAGTAAAAAGAGCACACATGCAATGACACTGGTGGATCCATGTATGGTCTCTGAAGAGAACACACATGCAATGACTCCAGTTGTTGTTAGTACAAAGAACACACAAGCAATGACACTGGTGGATCTATGTGTGGTCTCTGAAGAGAACTCACATTTCAATGACAGTGGTGGATCCATATGTGGTATGTGAAAAGAACACACAGGAAATGACTCAAGTTGTTGTTAGTAAAAGAACACACATGCAATGACATCAGGATCCCTGTGTGCTCTCTAAACACAACACACATGCAATGACTCTAGCTGTGGTTAATGAGAAGAACACACATTTCAATGACACGGGTGGATCTATATGTGGTATGTGAAAAGAACACACATGCAATGACTCTAGTTGTTGTTAGTAAAAAGAACACACATGCAATGACATCAGGATCCATGTGTGGTCTCTAAAGAGAACACACATTTCAATGACACTAGTGGATCCATATATGGTATGTGAAAAGAATAGTCATGAAATGACTCCAGTTGTTGTTAGTAACAAGAGCACACATGCAATTACACTGGTGGATCCATGTGTGGTCTCTGAAGACAATACACATGCAATGACTCTAGCTGAGGTTAATGAGAAGAACACACATGCAATGACACTGGTGGATCCATGTGTGGTCTTTGAAAAGAACACACATTTCAATGACTTTGGTGGTATGTGAAAAGAACACACATGCAATGACATTGGGGATCCATGTGTGGTCTCTGAAGAGAACACACATTTCAATGACACCGGTGGATCCATATGTGGTATGTGAAAAGAACAGTCATGAAATGACTCCAGTTGTGGTTAGTAAAAAGTGCACACATGCCATTACACTGGTGGATCCATGTGTGGTCTCTAAAGAGAACACACATGCAATAACACTGGTGGATCCATATGTGGTATGTGAAAAGAACACACATGCAATGACTCTAGTTGTTGTTAGTAAAAAGAACACACATGCAATGACACTGGTGGATCCACGTGTGGTCTCTGAATAGAACACACATGCAATGACTCTAGCTGTGGTTAATGAGAAGAACACACATGCAATGACACTGGTGGATCCATAGGTGGATTCTGAGAAGAACACACATGCAATGACTCTGGTTGTTGTTAGTAAAAAGAACACACATGCAATGACACTGGTGGATCCATGTGTGGTCTCTAAAGAGAACACACATTTCAATGACACTGGTGGATCCATATGTGGTATGTGAAAATAATAGTCATGAAATGACTCCAGTTGTTAGTAAAAAGAGCACACATGCAATGACACTGGTGGATCCATGTGTGGTGTCTGAAGAGAACACACATGCAATGACTCTGGTTGTTATTAGTAAAAAGAGCACACATGCAATGACATTGGTTGTTCTTAGTAAAAAGAGCACACATGCAATGACATCAGGATTCATGTGTGGTCTCAAGAGAACACACATTTCAATGACACTGGTGGATCCATATGTGGTATGTGAAAAGAACACACATGCATTGACTCTAGTTGTTGTTAGTAAAAAGAACACACATTCAATGACATCAGGATCCATGTGTGGACTCTCAAGAGAACACACATTTCAATGACACTGGTGGATCCATATGTGGTATGTGAAAAGAACACGATGCAATGACTCCCATTGTTGTTAGTAAAAGAACACACATGCAATGACATCAGGATCCATGTGTGGTCTCTGAAGAGAACACACATGCAATGACTCTAACTGTGGTTAATGAGAAGAACACACACGCAATGACACTGGTGGATCCAAAGGTGGATTGTGAAAAGAACACACATGCAATGACTCTAGTTGTTGTTATTAAAAAGAACACACATGCAATGACACTGGTGGATCCATGTCTGGTCTCTGAAGAGAACACACATTTCAATGACACTGGTGATCCGTATGTGGTATGTGAAAAGCATAGTCATGAAAAGACTCCAGTTGTTGTTAGTAAAAAGAACACACATGCAATGACACTGGTGGATCCATGTGTGGTCTCTAAAGAGAACACACATGCAATGACACTGGTGGATCCATATGTTGTATGTGAAAAGAACACACATGCAATGACTCCAGTTGTTGGTAGTAAAAAGAACACACATGCAATGACACTGGTGGATCCATGTGTGGTCTCTGAAGAGAACACACATTTCAATGACACTGGTGGATCCATATGTGGTATGTGAAAAGAACACGCATGCAATGACTCCCGTTGTTGTTAGTAAAAAGAACACACATGCAATGACACTGGTGGATCCATGTGTGGTCTCTGAAGATAACACACATGCAATGACTCTAGCTGTGGTTAATGAGAAGAACACACATTTCAATGACACAGGTGGATCCCTATGTGGTATGTGAAAAGAAGACACATGCATTGACTCTAGTTGTTGTTAGTAAAAAGAACACACATGCAATGACACTGGTGGATCCATGTGTGGTCTCTGAAGAGAACACACATTTCAATGACCCTGGTGGATCCATATGTGGTATGTGAAAAGAACACACATGCAATGACTCTAGTTGTTGTTACTAAAAAGAACACACATGCAATGACACTGGTGGATCCATTTGTGGTCTCTGAAGAGAACACACATTTCAATGACACTGGTGGATCTGTATGTGGTATGTGAAAAGAATAGTCATGAAATGACTCCAGTTGTTGTTACTAAAAAGAACACACATGCAATGACACTGGTGGATCCATGTGTGGTCTCTGAATATAACACACATGCAATGACTCTAGCTGTGGTTAATGAGAAGAACACACATTCAATGACACTGGTGGATCCATAGGTGGATTGTGAAAAGAACACACATGCAATGACTCTGGTTGTTGTTAGTAAAAAGAACACGCATGCAATGACACTGGTGGATCCATGTGTGGTCTCTGAAGAGAACACACATTTCAATGACACTGGTGGATCCATATGTGGTATGTGAAAATAATAGTCATGAAATGACTCTAGTTGTTAGTAAAAAGAGCACACATGCAATGACACTGGTGGATCCATGTGTGGTGTCTGAAGAGAACATACATGCAATGAATTTGGTTGTTATTAGTAAAAAGAGCAGACATGCAATGACACTGGTTGTTGTTAGTAAAAAGAGCACACATGCAATGACACTGGTGGATCCATGTGTGGTCTCTAAAGAGAATAGACATTTCAATGACACTGGTGGATCCATATGTGGTATATGAAAAGAATACACATGCATTGACTCTAGATGTTGTTAGTAAAAATAACACACATGCAATGACACTGGTGGATCTATGTGTGGTCTCTGAAGAGAACACACATTTCAATGACACTGGTGGACCCATATGTGGTATGTGAGAAGAACACGCATGCAATGACTCCAGTTGTTGTTAGTAAAAAGAACACACATGCAACGACACTGGTGGATCCATGTGTGGTCTCTGAAGAGAACACACATTTCAATGACATTGGTGGATCCGTATGTGGTATATGAAAAGAATAGTAATGAAATGACTCTAGTTGTTGTTACTAAAAAGAACACACATGCAATGACACTGGTGGATCCATGTGTGGTCTCTGAATAGAACACACATGCAATGACTCTAGCTGTGGTTAATGAGAAGAACACACATGCAATGACACTTGTGGATCCATAGGTGGATTGTGAAAAGAACACACATGCAATGACTCTGGTTGTTGTTAGTAAAAAGAACACACATGCAATGACACTGGTGGGTCCATGTGTGGTCTCTGAAGAGAACACACATTTCAATGCCACTGGTGGATCCATATATGGTATGTGAAAATAATAGGCATGAAATGACTCCAGTTGTTAGTAAAAAGAGCACACATGCAATGACACTGGTGGATCCATGTGTGGTGTCTGAAGAGAACACACATGCAATGACTCTGGTTGTTATTAGTAAAAAGAGCACACATGCAATGACACTGTTTGTTGTTAGTAAAAAGAGCATACTTGCAATGACACTGGTGGATCGATGTGTGGTCTCTGAAGAGAACACACATTTCAATGACACTGGTGGATCCATATGTGGTATGTGAAAAGAACACACATGCATTGACTCTAGTTGTTGTTAGTAAAAAGAACACACATGCAATGACACTAGTGGATCCATGTGTGGTCTTTGAAGAGAACACACATTTCAATGACACTGGTGTATCCATATGTGGTGTGTGAAAAGAACACGCATACAATGACTCCAGTTGTTGTTAGTAAAAAGAACACACATGCAATGACACTGGTCGATCCATGTGTGGTCTCTGAAGAGAACACACATGCAATGACTCTGGCTGTTATTAGTAAAAAGAGCACACATCTAATGACACTGGTTGTTGTTAGTAAAAAGAGCACACATGCAATGACACTGGTGGATCTATGTGTGGTCTCTGAAGAGAACACACATTTTAATGACACTGGTGGATCCAAATGTGGTCTGTGAAAAGAACACACATGCTTTGACTCTAGTTGTTGTTAGTAAAAATAACACACATTCAATGACACTGGTGGATCCATGTGTGGTCTCTGAAGAGAACACACATTTCAATGACACTGGTGGATCCATATGTGGTATATGAAAAGAACATGCATGCAATGACTCCAGTTGTTGTTAGTAAAAAGAACACACTTCCAATGACACTGGTGGATCCATGTATGGTCTCTAAAGAGAACACACATGCAATGACTCTAACAGTGGTTAATGAGAAGAACACACATGCAATGACACTGGTGGATCCATAGGTAGATTGTGAAAAGAACACACATGCAATGACTCTGGTTGTTGTTATTAAAAAGAACACACATGCAAGGACACGGGTGGATCCATGTGTGGTCTCTGAAGAGAACACACATTTCAATGACACTAGATGTGGTTAATGAGAAGAGCACACATGCAATGACACTGGTGGATCCATAGGTGGATTGTTAAAACAACACACATGAAATGACTCTGGTTGTTGTTAGTAAAAGAACACATGCAATGACCCTAGTGGATCCATGTGTGGTCTCTAAAGAGAACACACATTTCAATGACACTGGTGGATCCACATGTGGTATGTGAAAAGAATAGTCATGAAATGACTCCAGTTGTTGTTAGTAAAAAGAACACACATGCAATGACACTAGTGGACCCATGTGTGGTCTATAAAGACAAAACACATGCAATGACTCTGGCTGTTGTTATTAAAAAGAGCACACATGCAATGACACTGGTGGATCCATGTATGGTCTCTGAAGAGAACACACATGCAATGACTCCAGTTTTTGTTAGTACAAAGAACACACAAGCAATGACACTGGTGGATCCATGTGTGGTCTCTGAAGAGAACTCACATTTCAATGACAGTGGTGGATCCATATGTGGTATGTGAAAAGAACACACATGCAATGACTCAAGTTGTTGTTAGTAAAAAGAACACACATGCAATGACACTGGTGGATCCATGTGTGGTCTCTAAAGAGAACACACATGCAATGACTCTAGCTGTGGTTAATGAGAAGAACACACATTTCAATGACACGGGTGGATCCATACGTGGTATGTGAAAAGAACACACATGCAATGACTCTAGTTGTTGTTAGTAAAAAGAACACACATGCAATGACACTGGTGGATCCATGTGTGGTCTCTAAAGAGAACACACATTTCAATGACACTAGTGGATCCATATATGGTATGTGAAAAGAATAGTCATGAAATGACTCCAGTTGTTGTTAGTAACAAGAGCACACATGCAATTACACTGGTGGATCCATGTGTGGTCTCTGAAAACAATACACATGCAATGACTCTAGCTGAGGTTAATGAGAAGAACACACATGCAATGACACTGGTGGATCCATGTGTGGTCTTTGAAGAGAACACACATTTCAATGACTTTGGTGGTATGTGAAAAGAACACACATGCAATGACATTGGGGATCCATGTGTGGTCTCTGAAGAGAACACACATTTCAATGACACCGGTGGATCCATATGTGGTATGTGAAAAGAACAGTCATGAAATGACTCCAGTTGTGGTTAGTAAAAAGTGCACACATGCCATTTCACTAGTGGATCCATGTGTGGTCTCTAAAGAGAACACACATGCAATAACACTGGTGGATCCATATGTGGTATGTGAAAAGAACATAGATGCAATGACTCTGGTTATTGTTAGTAAAAACAACACACATGCAATGACACTGGTGGATCCATGTGTGGTCTCTGAATAGAACACACATGCAATGACTAGCTGTGGTTAATGAGAAGAACACACATGCAATGACACTGGTGGATCCATAGGTGGATTCTGAAAAGAACACACATGCAATGACTCTGGTTGTTATTAGTAAAAACAACACACATGCAATGACACTGGTGGATCCATGTGTGGTCTCTAAAGAGAACACACATTTCAATGACACTGGTGGATCCATATGTGGTATGTGAAAATAATAGTCATGAAATGACTCCAGTTGTTAGTAAAAAAAGCACACATGCAATGACACTGGTGGATCCATGTGTGGTGTCTGAAGAGAACACACATGCAATGACTCTGGTTGTTATTAGTAAAAAGAGCACACATGCAATGACATTGGTTGTTGTTAGTAAAAAGAGCACACATGCAATGACACTGGTGGATCCATGTGTGGTCTCTGAAGAGAACACACATTTCAATGACACTGGTGGATCCATATGTGGTATGTGAAAAGAACACACATGCATTGACTCTAGTTGTTGTTAGTAAAAAGAACACACATTCAATGACACTGGTGGATCCATGTGTGGTCTCTGAAGAGAACACACATTTCAATGACACTGGTGGATCCATATGTGGTATGTGAAAAGAACACGCATGTAATGACTCCCGTTGTTGTTAGTAAAAAGAACACACATGCAATGACACTGGTGGATCCATGTGTGGTCTCTGAAGAGAACACACATGCAATGACTCTAACTGTGGTTAATGAGAAGAACACACACGCAATGACACTAGTTGTTGTTATTAAAAAGAACACACATGCAATGACACTGGTGGATCCATGTCTGGTCTCTGAAGAGAACACACATTTCAATGACACTGGTGGATCCGTATGTGGTATGTGAAAAGCATAGTCATGAAAAGACTCCAGTTGTTGTTAGTAAAAAGAACACACATGCAATGACACTGGTAGATCCATGTGTGCTCTCTAACGAGAACACACATGCAATGACTCCAGTTGTTGGTAGTAAAAAGAACACACATGCAATGACTCCAGTTGTTGGTAGTAAAAAGAACACACATGCAATGACACTGGTGGATTCATGTGTGGTCTTTGAAGAGAACACACATTTCAATGACACTTGTGGATCCATATGTGGTATATGAAAAGAACACACATGCAATGATGCCAGTTGTTGTTACTAAAAAGAACACGCATGCAATGACACTGGTGGATCCATGTGTGGTCTCTGAACAGAACACACATGCAATGACTCTAGCTGTGGTTAATGAGAAGAACACACATTTCAATGACACGGGTGGATCCATATGTTGTATGTCAAAGGAACACACATGCAATGACTCTAGTTGTTGTTAGTAAAAAGAACACACATGCAATGACACTGGTGGATCCATGTGTGGTCTCTGAAGAGAACACACATTTCAATGACACTAGTGGATCCATATATGGTATGTGAAAAGAATAGTCATGAAATGACTCCAGTTATTGTTAGTAACAAGAGCACAAATGCAATTACACTGGTGGATCCATGTGTGGTCTCTGAAGACAATACAGATGCAATGACTCTAGCTGTGGTTAATGAGAAGAACACACATGCAATGACACTGGTGGATCCATGTGTGGTCTTTGAAGAGAACACACATTTCAATGACTTTGGTGGTATGTGAAAAGAACACACATGCAATGACATTGGGGATCCATGTGTGGTCTCTGAAGAGAACACACATTTTAATGACACCGGTGGATCCATATGTGGTATGTGAAAAGAACGGTCATGAAATGACTCCAGTTGTGGTTAGTAAAAAGTGCACACATGCCATTACACTGGTGGATCCGTGTGTGGTCTCTAAAGAGAACACACATGCAATAACACTGGTGGATCCATATGTGGTATGTGAAAAGAACACAGATGCAATGACTCTGGTTGCTGTTAGTAAAAAGAACACACATGTAATGACACTGGTAGATCCATGTGTGGTCTCTGAATAGAACACATGCAATGACTCTAGCTGTGGTTAATGAGAAGAACACACATGCAATGACACTGGTGGATCCATAGGTGGATTGTGAAAAGAACACACATGCAATGACTCTGGTTGTTGTTAGTAAAAAGAACACACATGCAATGACACTGGTGGATCCATGTGTGGTCTCTGAAGAGAACACACATTTCAATGACACTGGTGGATCCATATGTGGTATGTGAAAATAATAGTCATGAAATGACTCCAGTTGTTAGTAAAAAGAGCACACATGTAATGACACTGGTGGATCCATGTGTGGTGTCTAAAGAGAACACACATGCAATGACTCTGGTAGTTATTAGTAAAAAGAGCACACATGCAATGACATTGGTTGTTGTTAGTAAAAAGAGCACACATGCAATGACACTGGTGGTTCCATGTGTGGTCTCTGAAGAGAACACACATTTCAATGACACTAGTGGATCCATATGTGGTATGTGAAAAGAACACACATGCATTGACTCTAGTTGTTGTTAGTAAAAAGAACACACATTCAATGACACTGGTGGATCCATGTGTGGTCTCTGAAGAGAACACACATTTCAATGACACTGGTGGATCCATATGTGGTATGTGAAAAGAACACGCATGCAATGACTCCCGTTGTTGTTAGTAAAAAGAACACAAATGCAATGACACTGGTGGATCCATGTGTGGTCTCTGAAGAGAACACCCATGCAATGACACTTGTGGATCCATAGGTGGATTGTGAAAAGAAAACACATGCAATGACTCTAGTTGTTGTTATTAAAAAGAACACACATGCAATGACACTGGTGGTTCCATGTCTGGTCTCTGAAGAGAACACACATTTCAATGACACTGGTGGATCCGTATGTGGTATCTGAAAAGCATAGTCATGAAAAGACTCCGGTTGTTGTTACTTTAAAGAACACACATGTAATGACACTGGTGGATCCATGTGTGGTCTCTAAAGAGAACACACATGCAATGACACTGGTGGATCCATATGTTGTATGTGAAAAGAACACACATGCAATGACTCCAGTTGTTGGTAGTAAAAAGAACACACATGCAATGACACCGGTGGATTCATGTGTGGTCTCTGAAGAGAACACACATTTCAATGGCACTTGTGGAGCCATATGTGGTATGTGAAAAGAACACACATGCATTGATGCCAGTTAGTTTTAGTAAAAAGAACACACATGCAATGACACTGGTGGATCCATGTGTGGTCTCTGAAGAGAACACCGCATGCAATGACTCTAGCTGTGGTTAATGAGAAGAACAAACATTTCAATGACATAGGTGGATCCATATGTGGTATGTGAAAAGAACACACATGCATTGACTCTAGTTGTTAATAGTAAAAAGAACACACATGCAATGACACTGGTGGATCCATGTGTGGTCTCTGAAGAGAACACACATTTCAATGACACTGGTGGATCCATATGTGGTATGTGAAAAGAACACACATGCAATGACTCTAGTTGTTGTTAGTAGAAAGAACACGCATGCAATGACCCTGGTGGATCCATGTGTGGTCTCTAAAGAGAACACACATGCAATGACTCTAACTGTGGTTAATGAGAATAACACACATGCAATGACACGGGTGGATCCATAGGTGGATTGTGAAAAGAACACACATGCAATGACATTTGGTGGATCCATGTGTGGTCTCAAGAGAACACACATTTCAATGACACCGGTGGATCCATTATGTGGTATGTGAAAATAATAGTCATGAAATGACTCCAGTTGTTGTTACTAAAAAGAACACACATGCAATGACACTGGTGGATCCATGTGTGGTCTCTGAATAGAACACACATGCGATGACTCTAGCTGTGGTTAATGAGAAGAACACACATGCAATGACACTGGTGGATCCATAGGTGGATTGTGAAAAGAACACACATGCAATGACTCTAGTTGTTGTTATTAAAAAGAACACACATGCAATGACATCAGTGGATCCATGTGTGGTCTCTGAAGAACACACATTTTAATGACCTTTGTCGATCCATATGTGGTATGTGAAAATAATAGTCATGAAATGACTCTAGTTGTTAGTAAAAAGAGCACACATGCAATGACACTGGTGGATCCATGTGTGGTCACTGAAGAGAACACACATTTCAATGACACTGGTGGATCCATATGTGGTATGTGAAAATAATAGTCATGAAATGACTCCAGTTGTTAGTAAAAAGAGCACACATGCAATGACACTGGTGGATCCATGTGTGGTGTCTGAAGAGAACATACATGCAATGACTCTGGTTGTTATTAGTAAAAAGATCACACATGCAATGACACTGGTTGTTGTTAGAAAAAAAACCCATGCAATGACACTGGTGGATCCATGTGTGGTCTCTGAAGAGAACAACCATTTCAATGACACTGGTGGATCCATATGTGGTATATGAAAAGAACACACATGCATTGACTCTAGTTGTTGTTAGTAAAAAGAACACACATGCAATGACACTGGTGGATCCATGTGTGGTCTCTGAAGAGAACACACATTTCAATGACACTGGTGGACCCATATGTGGTATGTGAGAAGAACACGCATGCAATGACTCCAGCTGTTGTTGGTAAAAAGAACACACATGCAATGACACTGGTGGATCCATGTGTGGTCTCTGAAGAGAACACACATTTCAATGACATTGGTTGATCCGTATGTGGTATATGAAAAGAATAGTAATGAAATGACTCTAGTTGTTGTTACTAAAAACAACACACATGCAATGACACTGCTGGATCCATGTGTGGTCTCTGAATAGAACACACATGCAATGACTCTAGCTGTGGTTAATGAGAAGAACACACATGCAATGACACTTGTGGATCCATAGGTGGAATATGAAAAGAACACACATGCAATGACTCTGGTTGTTGTTAGTAAAAAGAACACACATGCAATGACACTGGTGGATCCATGTGTGGTCTCTAAAGGGAACACACATTTCAATGCCACTAGTGGATCCATATATGGTATGTGAAAATAATAGGCATGAAATGACCTCAGTTGTTAGTAAAAAGAGCACACATGCAATGACACTGGTGGATCCATGTGTGGTGTCTGAAGAGAACACACATGCAATGACTCTGGTTGTTATTAGTAAAAAGAGCACACATGCAATGACGTTGGTTCTTGTTAGTAAAAAGAGCACACATGCAATGACACTGGTGGATCTATGTGTGGTCTCTAAGAGAACACACATTTCAATGACATTGGTGGATCCATATGTGGTATGTGAAAAGAACACACATGCATTGACTCTAGTTGTTGTTAGTAAAAAGAACACACATGCAATGACACTAGTGGATCCATGTGTGGTCTCTGAAGAGAACACACATTTCAATGACACTGGTGGATCCATATGTGGCGTGTGAAAAGAACACGCATGCAATGACTCCAGTTGTTGTTAGTAAAAAGAACACACATGCAATGACACTGGTGGATCCATGTGTGGTCTCTGAAGAGAACACACATGCAATGACTCTGGTAGTTATTAGTAAAAAGAGCACACATGCAATGACACTGGTTGTTGTGAGTAAAAAGAGCACATATGCAATGACACTGGTGGATCTATGTGCGGTCTCTAAAGAGAACACACATTTCAATGACACTGGTGGATCCATATGTGGTATGTGAAAAGAACACTCATGCATTGACTCTAGTTGTTGTTAGTAAAAAGAACACACATTCAATGACACTGGTGGATCCATGTGTGGTCTCTGAAGAGAACACACATTTCAATGACACTGGTGGATCCATATGTGGTATATGAAAAGAACACGCATACAATGACTTCAATTGTTGTTAGTAAAAAGAACACACATCCAATGACACTGGTGGATCCATGTATGGTCTCTAAAGAGAACACACATGCAATGACTCTAACAGTGGTTAATGAGAAGAACACACATGCAATGACACTGGTGGATCCATAGGTGGATTGTGAAAAGAACAAACATGCAATGACTATGGTTGTTGTTATTAAAAAGAACACACATGCAAGGACACGGGTGGATCCATGTGTGGTCTCTGAAGAGAACACACATTTCAATGACACTAGTTGTGGTTAATGAGAAGAGCACACATGCAATGACATTGGTGGATCCATAGGTAGATTGTTAAAACAACACACATGCAATGACTCTGGTTGTTGTTAGTAAAAAAACTCATGCAATGACCCTAGTGGATCCATGTGTGGTCTCTAAAGAGAACACACATTTCAATGACACTGGTGGATCCACATGTGGTATGTGAAAAGAATAGTCATGAAATGACTCCAGTTGTTGTTAGTAAAAAGAACACACATGCAATGACACTAGTGGATCCATGTGTGGTCTATAAAGACAACACACATGCAATGACTCTGGTTGTTGTTAGTAAAAAGAGCACACATGCAATGACACTGGTGAATCCATGTATGGTCTCTGAAGAGAACACGCATGCAATGACTCTAGTTGTTGTTAGTACAAAGAACACACAAGCAATGACACTGGTGGATCCATGTGTGGTCTCTGAAGAGAACTCACATTTCAATGACAGTGGTGGATCCATATGTGGTATGTGAAAAGAACACACATGTAGTGACTCAAGTTGTTGTTAGTAAAAAGAACACACATGCAATGACACTGGTGGATCCATGTGTGGTCTCTAAAGAGAACACACATGCAATGACGCTAGCTGTGGTTAATGAGAAGAACACACATTTCAATGACACGGGTGGATCCATATGTGGTATGTGAAAAGAACACACATGCTATGACTCTAGTTGTTGTTAGTAAAAAGAACACACAGGCAATGACCTTTGGTGGATCCATGTGTGGTCTCTGAAGAGAACGCACATTTCAATGACACTAGTGGATCCATATATGGTATGTGAAAATAATAGTCATGAAATGACTCCAGTTGTTGTTAGTAACAAGAGCACACATGCAATTACACTGGTGGATCCATGTGTGGTCTCTGAAGAGAATACACATGCAATGACTCTAGCTGTGGTTAATGAGAAGAACACACATGCAATGACACTAGTGGATCCATGTGTGGTCTTTGAAGAGAACACACATTTCAATGACTTTGGTGGTATGTGAAAAGAACACACATGCAATGACATTGGGGATCCATGTGTGGTCTCTGAAGAGAACACACATTTCAATGACACCGGTGGATCCATATGTGGTATGTGACAAGAACAGTCATAAAATCACTCCAGTTGTGGTTAGTAAAAAGTGCACACATGCCATTAAACTGGTGGATCCATGTGTGGTCTCTAAAGAGAACACACATGCAATAACACTGGTGGATCCATATGTGGTATGTGAAAAGAACACATATGCAATGACTCTGGTTGTTGTTAGTAAAAAGAACACACATGCAATGACACTGGTGGATCCATGTGTGGTCTCTGAATAGAACACACATGCAATGACTCTAGTTGTGGTTAATGAGAAGAACACACATGCAATGACACTGGTGGATACATAGGTGGATTGTGAAAAGAACACACATGCAATGACTCTGGTTGTTGTTAGTAAAAAGAACACACATGCAATGACACTGGCGCATCCATGTGTGGTCTCTGAAGAGAACACACATTTCAATGACACTGGTGGATCCATATGTGGTATGTGAAAATAATAGTCATGAAATGACTCCAGTTGTTAGTAAAAAGAGCACACATCCAATGACACTGGTGGATCCATGTGTGGTGTCTGAAGAGAACACACATGCAATGACTCTGGTTGTTATTAGTAAAAAGAGCACACATGCAATGACACTGTTTGTTGTTAGTAAAAAGAGCACACATGCAATGACACTGGAGGATCTATGTGTGGTCTCTGAAGAGAACACACATTTCAATGACACTGGTGGATCCATATGTGGTATGTGAAAAGAACACACATGCATTGACTCTAGTTGTTGTTAGTAAAAAGAACACACATGCAATGATACTAGTGGATCCATGTGTGGTCTCTGAAGAGAACACACATTTCAATGACTGGTGGATCCATATGTGGCGTGTGAAAAGAACACGCATGCAATGACTCCAGTTGTTGTTACTAAAAAGAACACACATGCAATGACACTGGTGGATCCATGTGTGGTCTCTGAAGAGAACACACATGCAATGATTCTGATTGTTATTAGTAAAAAGAGCACACATGCAATGACACTGGTTGTTGTTAGTAAAAAGAGCACACATGCAATGACACTGGTGGATCTATGTGTGGTCTCTAAAGAGAACACACATTTCAATGACACTGGTGGATCCATATGTGGTATGTGAAAAGAACACTCATGCATTGACTCTAGTTGTTGTTACTAAAAAGAACACGCATGCAATGACACTGGTGGATCCATGTGTGGTCTCTGAACAGAACACACATGCAATGACTCTAGCTGTGGTTAATGAGAAGAACACACATTTCAATGACACGGGTGGATCCATATGTTGTATGTCAAAAGAACACACATGCAATGACTCTAGTTGTTGTTAGTAAAAAGAACACACATGCAATGACACTGGTGGATCCATGTGTGGTCTCTAAAGAGAACACACATTTCAATGACACTAGTGGATCCATATATGGTATGTGAAAAGAATAGTCATGAAATGACTCCAGTTATTGTTAGTAACAAGAGCACAAATGCAATTACACTGGTGGATCCATGTGTGGTCTCTGAAGACAATACAGATGCAATGACTCTAGCTGTGGTTAATGAGAAGAACACACATGCAATGACACTGGTGGATCCATGTGTGGTCTTTGAAGAGAACACACATTTCAATGACTTTGGTGGTATGTGAAAAGAACACACATGCAATGACATTGGGGATCCATGTGTGGTCTCTGAAGAGAACACACATTTTAATGACACCGATGGATCCATATGTGGTATGTGAAAAGAACGGTCATGAAATGACTCCAGTTGTGGTTAGTAAAAAGTGCACACATGCCATTACACTGGTGGATCCGTGTGTGGTCTCTAAAGAGAACACACATGCAATAACACGGGTGGATCCATATGTGGTATGTGAAAGAACACAGATGCAATGACTCAGTTCTTTGTTAGTAAAAGAACACACATGTAATGACACTGGTAGATCCATGTGTGGTCTCTGAATAGAACACACATGCAATGACTCTAGCTGTGGTTAATGAGAAGAACACACATGCAATGACACTGGTG
Source organism: Avena insularis (assembly GCA_023614405.1). NCBI lineage: Eukaryota > Viridiplantae > Streptophyta > Magnoliopsida > Poales > Poaceae > Avena > Avena insularis. Next base: position 21,928 of record JAJUPC010000146.1, on the reverse strand, counting down.
GATCCATAGGTGGATTGTGAAAAGAACACACATGCAATGACTCTGGTTGTTGTTAGTAAAAAGAACACACATGCAATGACACTGGTGGATCCATGTGTGGTCTCTGAAGAGAACACACATTTCAATGACACTGGTGGATCCATATGTGGTATGTGAAAATAATAGTCATGAAATGACTCCAGTTGTTAGTAAAAAGAGCACACATGTAATGACACTGGTGGATCCATGTGTGGTGTCTAAAGAGAACACACATGCAATGACTCTGGTAGTTATTAGTAAAAAGAGCACACATGCAATGACATTGGTTGTTGTTAGTAAAAAGAGCACACATGCAATGACACTGGTGGTTCCATGTGTGGTCTCTGAAGAGAACACACATTTCAATGACACTAGTGGATCCATATGTGGTATGTGAAAAGAACACACATGCATTGACTCTAGTTGTTGTTAGTAAAAAGAACACACATTCAATGACACTGGTGGATCCATGTGTGGTCTCTGAAGAGAACACACATTTCAATGACACTGGTGGATCCATATGTGGTATGTGAAAAGAACACGCATGCAATGACTCCCGTTGTTGTTAGTAAAAAGAACACAAATGCAATGACACTGGTGGATCCATGTGTGGTCTCTGAAGAGAACACACATGCAATGACACTGGTGGATCCATAGGTGGATTGTGAAAAGAACACACATGCAATGACTCTAGTTGTTGTTATTAAAAAGAACACACATGCAATGACACTGGTGGATCCATGTCTGGTCTCTGAAGAGAACACACATTTCAATGACACTGGTGGATCCGTATGTGGTATCTGAAAAGCATAGTCATGAAAAGACTCCGGTTGTTGTTACTTTAAAGAACACACATGTAATGACACTGGTGGATCCATGTGTGGTCTCTAAAGAGAACACACATGCAATGACACTGGTGGATCCATATGTTGTATGTGAAAAGAACACACATGCAATGACTCTAGTTGTTGGTAGTAAAAAGAACACACATGCAATGACACCGGTGGATTCATGTGTGGTCTCTGAAGAGAACACACATTTCAATGGCACTTGTGGAGCCATATGTGGTATGTGAAAAGAACACACATGCATTGATTCTGATTGTTATTAGTAAAAAGAGCACACATGCAATGACACTGGTTGTTGTTAGTAAAAAGAGCACACATGCAATGACACTGGTGGATCTATGTGTGGTCTCTAAAGAGAACACACATTTCAATGACACTGGTGGATCCATATGTGGTATGTGAAAAGAACACTCATGCATTGACTCTAGTTGTTGTTACTAAAAAGAACACGCATGCAATGACACTGGTGGATCCATGTGTGGTCTCTGAACAGAACACACATGCAATGACTCTAGCTGTGGTTAATGAGAAGAACACACATTTCAATGACACGGGTGGATCCATATGTTGTATGTCAAAAGAACACACATGCAATGACTCTAGTTGTTGTTAGTAAAAAGAACACACATGCAATGACACTGGTGGATCCATGTGTGGTCTCTGAAGAGAACACACATTTCAATGACACTAGTGGATCCATATATGGTATGTGAAAAGAATAGTCATGAAATGACTCCAGTTATTGTTAGTAACAAGAGCACAAATGCAATTACACTGGTGGATCCATGTGTGGTCTCTGAAGACAATACAGATGCAATGACTCTAGCTGTGGTTAATGAGAAGAACACACATGCAATGACACTGGTGGATCCATGTGTGGTCTTTGAAGAGAACACACATTTCAATGACTTTGGTGGTATGTGAAAAGAACACACATGCAATGACATTGGGGATCCATGTGTGGTCTCTGAAGAGAACACACATTTTAATGACACCGGTGGATCCATATGTGGTATGTGAAAAGAACGGTCATGAAATGACTCCAGTTGTGGTTAGTAAAAAGTGCACACATGCCATTACACTGGTGGATCCGTGTGTGGTCTCTAAAGAGAACACACATGCAATAACACTGGTGGATCCATATGTGGTATGTGAAAAGAACACAGATGCAATGACTCTGGTTGCTGTTAGTAAAAAGAACACACATGTAATGACACTGGTAGATCCATGTGTGGTCTCTGAATAGAACACACATGCAATGACTCTAGCTGTGGTTAATGAGAAGAACACACATGCAATGACACTGGTGGATCCATAGGTGGATTGTGAAAAGAACACACATGCAATGACTCTGGTTGTTGTTAGTAAAAAGAACACACATGCAATGACACTGGTGGATCCATGTGTGGTCTCTGAAGAGAACACACATTTCAATGACACTGGTGGATCCATATGTGGTATGTGAAAATAATAGTCATGAAATGACTCCAGTTGTTAGTAAAAAGAGCACACATGTAATGACACTGGTGGATCCATGTGTGGTGTCTAAAGAGAACACACATGCAATGACTCTGGTAGTTATTAGTAAAAAGAGCACACATGCAATGACATTGGTTGTTGTTAGTAAAAAGAGCACACATGCAATGACACTGGTGGTTCCATGTGTGGTCTCTGAAGAGAACACACATTTCAATGACACTAGTGGATCCATATGTGGTATGTGAAAAGAACACACATGCATTGACTCTAGTTGTTGTTAGTAAAAAGAACACACATTCAATGACACTGGTGGATCCATGTGTGGTCTCTGAAGAGAACACACATTTCAATGACACTGGTGGATCCATATGTGGTATGTGAAAAGAACACGCATGCAATGACTCTGGTTGTTGTTAGTAAAAAGAACACAAATGCAATGACACTGGTGGATCCATGTGTGGTCTCTGAAGAGAACACACATGCAATGACACTGGTGGATCCATAGGTGGATTGTGAAAAGAACACACATGCAATGACTCTAGTTGTTGTTATTAAAAAGAACACACATGCAATGACACTGGTGGATCCATGTCTGGTCTCTGAAGAGAACACACATTTCAATGACACTGGTGGATCCGTATGTGGTATCTGAAAAGCATAGTCATGAAAAGACTCCGGTTGTTGTTACTTTAAAGAACACACATGTAATGACACTGGTGGATCCATGTGTGGTCTCTAAAGAGAACACACATGCAATGACACTGGTGGATCCATATGTTGTATGTGAAAAGAACACACATGCAATGACTCCAGTTGTTGGTAGTAAAAAGAACACACATGCAATGACACCGGTGGATTCATGTGTGGTCTCTGAAGAGAACACACATTTCAATGGCACTTGTGGAGCCATATGTGGTATGTGAAAAGAACACACATGCATTGATGCCAGTTGTTTTTAGTAAAAAGAACACACATGCAATGACACTGGTGGATCCATGTGTGGTCTCTGAAGAGAACACCGCATGCAATGACTCTAGCTGTGGTTAATGAGAAGAACAAACATTTCAATGACATAGGTGGATCCATATGTGGTATGTGAAAAGAACACACATGCATTGACTCTAGTTGTTAATAGTAAAAAGAACACACATGCAATGACACTGGTGGATCCATGTGTGGTCTCTGAAGAGAACACACATTTCAATGACACTGGTGGATCCATATGTGGTATGTGAAAAGAACACACATGCAATGACTCTAGTTGTTGTTAGTAGAAAGAACACGCATGCAATGACCCTGGTGGATCCATGTGTGGTCTCTAAAGAGAACACACATGCAATGACTCTAACTGTGGTTAATGAGAATAACACACATGCAATGACACGGGTGGATCCATAGGTGGATTGTGAAAAGAACACACATGCAATGACACTGGTGGATCCATGTGTGGTCTCTGAAGAGAACACACATTTCAATGACACTGGTGGATCCGTATGTGGTATGTGAAAATAATAGTCATGAAATGACTCCAGTTGTTGTTACTAAAAAGAACACACATGCAATGACACTGGTGGATCCATGTGTGGTCTCTGAATAGAACACACATGCGATGACTCTAGCTGTGGTTAATGAGAAGAACACACATGCAATGACACTGGTGGATCCATAGGTGGATTGTGAAAAGAACACACATGCAATGACTCTAGTTGTTGTTATTAAAAAGAACACACATGCAATGACACTGGTGGATCCATGTGTGGTCTCTGAAGAGAACACACATTTTAATGACACTGGTCGATCCATATGTGGTATGTGAAAATAATAGTCATGAAATGACTCTAGTTGTTAGTAAAAAGAGCACACATGCAATGACACTGGTGGATCCATGTGTGGTCACTGAAGAGAACACACATTTCAATGACACTGGTGGATCCATATGTGGTATGTGAAAATAATAGTCATGAAATGACTCCAGTTGTTAGTAAAAAGAGCACACATGCAATGACACTGGTGGATCCATGTGTGGTGTCTGAAGAGAACATACATGCAATGACTCTGGTTGTTATTAGTAAAAAGATCACACATGCAATGACACTGGTTGTTGTTAGAAAAAAAACCCATGCAATGACACTGGTGGATCCATGTGTGGTCTCTGAAGAGAACAACCATTTCAATGACACTGGTGGATCCATATGTGGTATATGAAAAGAACACACATGCATTGACTCTAGTTGTTGTTAGTAAAAAGAACACACATGCAATGACACTGGTGGATCCATGTGTGGTCTCTGAAGAGAACACACATTTCAATGACACTGGTGGACCCATATGTGGTATGTGAGAAGAACACGCATGCAATGATTCCAGCTGTTGTTGGTAAAAAGAACACACATGCAATGACACTGGTGGATCCATGTGTGGTCTCTGAAGAGAACACACATTTCAATGACATTGGTTGATCCGTATGTGGTATATGAAAAGAATAGTAATGAAATGACTCTAGTTGTTGTTACTAAAAACAACACACATGCAATGACACTGCTGGATCCATGTGTGGTCTCTGAATAGAACACACATGCAATGACTCTAGCTGTGGTTAATGAGAAGAACACACATGCAATGACACTTGTGGATCCATAGGTGGAATATGAAAAGAACACACATGCAATGACTCTGGTTGTTGTTAGTAAAAAGAACACACATGCAATGACACTGGTGGATCCATGTGTGGTCTCTAAAGGGAACACACATTTCAATGCCACTAGTGGATCCATATATGGTATGTGAAAATAATAGGCATGAAATGACCTCAGTTGTTAGTAAAAAGAGCACACATGCAATGACACTGGTGGATCCATGTGTGGTGTCTGAAGAGAACACACATGCAATGACTCTGGTTGTTATTAGTAAAAAGAGAACTGGTGGATCTATGTGTGGTCTCTGAAGAGAACACACATTTCAATGACATTGGTGGATCCATATGTGGTATGTGAAAAGAACACACATGCATTGACTCTAGTTGTTGTTAGTAAAAAGAACACACATGCAATGACACTAGTGGATCCATGTGTGGTCTCTGAAGAGAACACACATTTCAATGACACTGGTGGATCCATATGTGGCGTGTGAAAAGAACACGCATACAATGACTCCAGTTGTTGTTAGTAAAAAGAACACACATGCAATGACACTGGTGGATCCATGTGTGGTCTCTGAAGAGAACACACATGCAATGACTCTGGTAGTTATTAGTAAAAAGAGCACACATGCAATGACACTGGTTGTTGTGAGTAAAAAGAGCACACATGCAATGACACTGGTGGATCTATGTGCGGTCTCTAAAGAGAACACACATTTCAATGACACTGGTGGATCCATATGTGGTATGTGAAAAGAACACTCATGCATTGACTCTAGTTGTTGTTAGTAAAAAGAACACACATTCAATGACACTGGTGGATCCATGTGTGGTCTCTGAAGAGAACACACATTTCAATGACACTGGTGGATCCATATGTGGTATATGAAAAGAACACGCATACAATGACTCCAATTGTTGTTAGTAAAAAGAACACACATCCAATGACACTGGTGGATCCATGTATGGTCTCTAAAGAGAACACACATGCAATGACTCTAACAGTGGTTAATGAGAAGAACACACATGCAATGACACTGGTGGATCCATAGGTGGATTGTGAAAAGAACAAACATGCAATGACTCTGGTTGTTGTTATTAAAAAGAACACACATGCAAGGACACGGGTGGATCCATGTGTGGTCTCTGAAGAGAACACACATTTCAATGACACTAGTTGTGGTTAATGAGAAGAGCACACATGCAATGACACTGGTGGATCCATAGGTAGATTGTTAAAACAACACACATGCAATGACTCTGGTTGTTGTTAGTAAAAAAACTCATGCAATGACCCTAGTGGATCCATGTGTGGTCTCTAAAGAGAACACACATTTCAATGACACTGGTGGATCCACATGTGGTATGTGAAAAGAATAGTCATGAAATGACTCCAGTTGTTAGTAAAAAGAACACACATGCAATGACACTAGTGGATCCATGTGTGGTCTATAAAGACAACACACATGCAATGACTCTGGTTGTTGTTAGTAAAAAGAGCACACATGCAATGACACTGGTGAATCCATGTATGGTCTCTGAAGAGAACACGCATGCAATGACTCCAGTTGTTGTTAGTACAAAGAACACACTTGCAATGACACTGGTGGATCCATGTGTGGTCTCTGAAGAGAACTCACATTTCAATGACAGTGGTGGATCCATATGTGGTATGTGAAAAGAACACACATGTAGTGACTCAAGTTGTTGTTAGTAAAAAGAACACACATGCAATGACACTGGTGGATCCATGTGTGGTCTCTAAAGAGAACACACATGCAATGACGCTAGCTGTGGTTAATGAGAAGAACACACATTTCAATGACACGGGTGGATCCATATGTGGTATGTGAAAAGAACACACATGCTATGACTCTAGTTGTTGTTAGTAAAAAGAACACACAGGCAATGACACTGGTGGATCCATGTGTGGTCTCTGAAGAGAACGCACATTTCAATGACACTAGTGGATCCATATATGGTATGTGAAAATAATAGTCATGAAATGACTCCAGTTGTTGTTAGTAACAAGAGCACACATGCAATTACACTGGTGGATCCATGTGTGGTCTCTGAAGAGAATACACATGCAATGACTCTAGCTGTGGTTAATGAGAAGAACACACATGCAATGACACTAGTGGATCCATGTGTGGTCTTTGAAGAGAACACACATTTCAATGACTTTGGTGGTATGTGAAAAGAACACACATGCAATGACATTGGGGATCCATGTGTGGTCTCTGAAGAGAACACACATTTCAATGACACCGGTGGATCCATATGTGGTATGTGACAAGAACAGTCATAAAATCACTCCAGTTGTGGTTAGTAAAAAGTGCACACATGCCATTAAATTGGTGGATCCATGTGTGGTCTCTAAAGAGAACACACATGCAATAACACTGGTGGATCCATATGTGGTATGTGAAAAGAACACATATGCAATGACTCTGGTTGTTGTTAGTAAAAAGAACACACATGCAATGACACTGGTGGATCCATGTGTGGTCTCTGAATAGAACACACATGCAATGACTCTAGTTGTGGTTAATGAGAAGAACACACATGCAATGACACTGGTGGATACATAGGTGGATTGTGAAAAGAACACACATGCAATGACTCTTGTTGTTGTTAGTAAAAAGAACACACATGCAATGACCTTGGCGCATCCATGTGTGGTCTCAAGAGAACACACATTTCAATGACCTTTGGTGGATCCATATGTGGTATGTGAAAATAATAGTCATGAAATGACTCAGTTGTTGTTAGTAAAAGAGCACACATCCAATGACACTGGTGGATCCATGTGTGGTGTCTGAAGAGAACACACATGCAATGACTCTGGTTGTTATTAGTAAAAAGAGCACACATGCAATGACACTGGTTGTTGTTAGTAAAAAGAGCACACATGCAATGAAACTGGAGGATCTATGTGTGGTCTCTGAAGAGAACACACATTTCAATGACACTGGTGGATCCATATGTGGTATGTGAAAAGAACACACATGCATTGACTCTAGTTGTTGTTAGTAAAAAGAACACACATGCAATGATACTAGTGGATCCATGTGTGGTCTCTGAAGAGAACACACATTTCAATGACTGGTGGATCCATATGTGGCGTGTGAAAAGAACACGCATGCAATGACTCCAGTTGTTGTTACTAAAAAGAACACACATGCAATGACACTGGTGGATCCATGTGTGGTCTCTGAAGAGAACACACATGCAATGATTCTGATTGTTATTAGTAAAAAGAGCACACATGCAATGACATCAGGATCTGGTTGTGGTTAGTAAAAAGAACACACATTTCAATGACACTGGTGGATCCATATGTGGTATGTGAAAAGAACACTCATGCATTGACTCTAGTTGTTGTTACTAAAAAGAACACACATTTCAATGACACTGGTGGATCCATATGTGGTATATGAAAAGAACACGCATGCAATGACTCCAATTGTTGTTAGTAAAAAGAACACACATCCAATGACACTGGTGGATCCATGTATGGTCTCTAAAGAGAACACACATGCAATGACTCTAACAGTGGTTAATGAGAAGAACACACATGCAATGACACTGGTGGATCCATAGGTGGATTGTGAAAAGAACACACATGCAATGACTCTGGTTGTTGTTATTAAAAAGAACACACATGCAAGGACACGGGTGGATCCATGTGTGGTCTCTGAAGAGAACACACATTTCAATGACACTAGCTGTGGTTAATGAGAAGAGCACACATGCAATGACACTTGTGGATCCATAGGTAGATTGTTAAAACAACACACATGCAATGACTCTGGTTGTTGTTAGTAAAAAAACACATACAATGACCCTAGTGGATCCATGTGTGGTCTCTAAAGAGAACTCACATTTCAATGACACTGGTGGATCCACATGTGGTATGTGAAAAGAATAGTCATGAAATGACTCCAGTTAATGTTAGTAAAAAGAACACACATGCAATGACACTAGTGGATCCATGTGTGGTCTATAAAGACAACACACATGCAATGACTCTGGCTGTTGCTAGTAAAAAGAGAACACATGCAATGACACTGGTGGATCCATGTATGGTCTGAAGAGAACACATGCAATGACTCAGGTTGTTGTTAGTACAAAAGAACACACAAGCAATGACACTGGTGGATCCATGTGTGGTCTCTGAAGAGAACTCACATTTCAATGACACTGGTGGATCCATATGTGGTATGTGAAAAGAACACACATATAGTGACTCAAGTTGTTGTTAGTAAAAAGAACACACATGCAATGACATGGGTGGATCCATGTGTGGTCTCTGAAGAGAACACACATGCAATGACTCTAGCTGTGGTTAATGAGAAGAACACACACTTCAATGACACTGGTGAATCCATATGTGGTATGTGAAAAGAACACACATGCAATGACTCTGGTTGTTGTTAGTAATAAGAGCACACATGCAATGACATTTGGTGGATCCATGTGTGGTCTCTGAATAGAACACACATGCAATTACTCTAGTTGTGGTTAATGAGAAGAACACACATGCAATGACACTGGTGGATCCATAGGTGGATTGTGAAAAGAACACACATGCAATGACTCTGGTTGTTGTTAGTAAAAAGAACACACATGCAATGACAATGGTGGATCCATGTGTGGTCTCTGAAGAGAACACACATTTCAATGACACTGGTGGATCCATATGTGGTATGTGTAAATAATAGTCATGAAATAACGCCAGTTGTTAGTAAAAAGAGCACACATCCAATGACACTGGTGGATCCATGTGTGGTGTCTGAAGAGAACACACATGCAATGACTCTGGTTGTTGTTAGTAAAAAGAGCACCCATGCAATCACACTGGTTATTGTTAGTAAAAAGAGCACACATGCAATGACACTGGTGGATCCATGTGTGGTCTCTCAAGAGAACACACATTTCAATGACACTGCTGGATCCATATGTGGTATGTGAAAAGAACACACATTTGAATGACACTGGTGGATCCATGTGTGTTCTCTTAAGAGAACACACATGCAATGACTCTAGCTATGGTTAATGAGAAGAACACACATTTGAATGACACTGGTGGATCCATGTGTGGTATGTGAAAAGAATAGTCATGAAATGACTCTAGTTGTTGTTAGTAAAAATAACACACATGCAATGAGACTGGTGCATCCAAGTGTGTTCTCTGAAGATAACACACATGCAATGACACTGGTGGATCCATATGTGGTATGTGAAAAGAACACACGTGCAATGACTCCAGTTGTTATTAGTAAAAAGAACACACATGCAATGACACTGGTGGATCCATGTGTGGTCTCTGAAGAGAACACACATTTCAATGACACTGGTGGATCCATATGTGGTATGTGAAAAGAACACACATGCAATGACTCCAGTTGTTGTTAGTAAAAATAACACACATGCAATGACACTGGTGGATCCATGTGTGGTCTCAGAAACACACATGCAATGACTCTAACTGTGGTTAATGAGAAGAACACACACGCAATGACACTGGTGGATCCATAGGTGGATTGTGAAAAGAACACACATGTAATGACTCTAGTTGTTGTTATTAAAAAGACCACACATGCAATGACACTGGTGGATCTATGTGTGGTCTCTAAAGAGAACACACATTTCAATGACACCGGTGGATCCGTATGTGGTATGTGAAAAGCATAGTCATGAAAAGACTCCAGTTGTTGTTAGTAAAAAGAACACACATGCAATGACACTGGTGGATCCATGTGTGGTCTCTAAAGAGAACACACATGCAATGACACTGGTGGATCCATATGTTTTATGTGAAAAGAACACACATGTAATAACTCCAGTTGTTGGTAGAAAAAAGAACACACATGCAATGACACTGGTGGATTCATGTGTGGTCTCTAAAGAGAACACACATTTCAATGACACTTGTTGATCCATATGTGGTATTTGAAAAGAACACACATGCAATGACGCCAGTTGTTGTTAGGAAAAAGAACACACATGCAATGACACTGGTGGATCCATGTGTGGTCTCTGAAGAGAACACATATGCAATGACTCTAGCTATGGTTAATGAGAAGAACACACATTTCAATGACACAGGTGGATCCATATGTGGTATGTGAAAAGAACACACATGCATTGACTCTAGTTGTTGTTAGTACAAAGAAGACACATTCAATGACACTGGTGGATCCATGTGTGGTCTCTGAAGAGAACACACATTTCAATGACCCTGGTGGATCCATATGTGGTATGTGAAAAGAACACACATGCAATGACTCCAGTTGTTGTTAGTAAAAAGAACACGCATGCAATTACTCTGGTTGTTGTTAGTAAAAAGAACACACATGCAATGACACTGGTGGATCCATGTGTGGTTTCTAAAGAGAACACACATGCAATGACTCTAGTTGTGGTTAATGAGAAGAACACACATTTCAATGACACGGGTGAATCCATATGTGGTATGTGAAAAGAACAAACATGCAATGACTCTAGTTGTTGTTAGTAAAAAGAACACACATGCAATGACACTGGTGGATCCATGTCTGGTCTTTGAAGAGAACACACATTTCAATGACACTAGTGGATCCATATATGGTATGTGAAAATAATAGTCATGAAATAACTCCAGTTGTTGTTAGTAACAAGAGCACACATGCAATTACACTGGTGGATCCATGTGTGGTCTCTGAAGAGAATACACATGCAATGACTCTAGATGTGGTTAATGAGAAGAACACACATGCGATGACACTGGTGGATCCATGTGTGGTCTTTGAAGAGAACACACATTTCAATGACTTTGGTGGTATGTGAAAAGAACACACATGCAATGACATTGGGGATCCATGTGTGGTATCTAAAGAGAACATAAATTTCAATGACACCGGTGGATCCATATGTGGTATGTGAAAAGAACAGTCATGAAATGACTCCAGTTGTGGTTAGTAAAAAGTGCACACATGCCATTACACTGGCGGATCCATGTGTGGTCTCTAAAGAGAACACACATGCAATAACACTGGTGGATCCATATGTGGTGTGTGAAAAGAACACAGATGCAATGACTCTGGATGTTGTTAGTAAAAAGTACACAAATGCAATGACACTGGTGGATCCATGTGTGGTCTCTGAATAGAACACACATGCAATGACTCTAGTTGTGGTTAATGAGAAGAACACACATGCAATGACACTGGTGGATCCATAGGTGGATTGTGAAAAGAACACACATGCAATGACTCTGGTTGTTGTTAGTAAAAAGAACACACATGCAATGACACTGGTGGATCCATGTGTGGTCTCTGAAGAGAACACACATTTCAATGACACTGGTGGATCCATATGTGGTATGTGAAAAGAACACACATGCATTGACTCTAGTTGTTGTTAGTAAAAAGAACAGACATTCAATGACACTGGTGGATCCATGTGTGGTCTCTGAAGAGAACACACATTTCAATGACACTGGTGGATCCATATGTGGTATGTGAAAATAATAGTCATGAAATGACTCCCGTTGTTGTTAGTAAAAAGAACACACATGCAATGACCTTTGGTGGATCCATGTGTGGTCTCTGAAGAACACACATGCAATGACTCTAACGTGGTTAATGAGAAGAACACACCGCAATGACCTTTGGTGGATCCATAGGTGGATTGTGAAAGAAGACACATGTAATGACTCTAGTTGTTGTTATTAAAAAGAGCACACATGCAATGAAACTGGTGGATCTATGTGTGGTCTCTAAAGAGAACACACATTTCAATAACACTGGTGGATCCGTATGTGGTATGTGAAAAGCATAGTCATGAAAAGACTCCAGTTGTTATTAGTAAAAAGAACACACATGCAATGACACTGGTGGATCCATGTGTGGTCTCTAAAGAGAACACACATGCAATGACTCTAGTTGTGGTTAATGAGAAAAACACACATTTCAATGACACGGGTGGATCCATATGTGGTATGTGAAAAGAACACACATGCAATGACTCTAGTTGTTGTTAGTAAAAAGAACACACATGCAATGACACTGTTGTATCAATGTGTGGTCTCTGAAGAGAACACATATGCAATGACTCTAGCTATGGTTAATGAGAAGAACACACATTTCAATGACACAGGTGGATCCATATGTGGTATGTGAAAAGAACACACATGCATTGACTCTAGTTGTTGTTAGTAAAAAGAGCACACATCCAATGACTCTGGTGGATCCATGTGTGGTGTCTGAAGAGAACACACATGCATTGGCTCTGGTTGTTATTAGTGAAACGAGCACACATGCAATGACATTGGTTGTTGTTAGTAAAAAGAGCACACATGCAATGACACTGGTGGATACATGTGTGGTCTCTGAAGAGAACACTCATTTCAATGACACTGGTGGATCCATATGTGGTATGTGAAAAGAACACACATGCATTGACTCTAGTTGTTGTTAGTAAAAAGAACACACATTCAATGACACTGGTGGATCCATGTGTGGTCTCTGAAGAGAACACACATTTCAATGACACTTGTGGATCCATATGTGGTATGTGAAAATAATAGTCATGAAATGACTCCCGTTGTTGTTAGTAAAAAGAACACACATGCAATGACACTGGTGGATCCATGTGTGGTCTCTGAAGAGAACACACATGCAATGACTCTAACTGTGGTTAATGAGAAGAACACACACGCAATGACACTGGTGGATCCATAGGTGGATTGTGAAAAGAACACACATGCAATGACTCTAGTTGTTGTTATTAAAAAGAGCACACATGCAATGAAACTGGTGGATCTATGTGTGGTCTTTAAAGAGAACACACATTTCAATGACACTGGTGGATCCGTATGTGGTATGTGAAAAGCATAGTCATGAAAAGACTCCAATTGTTATTAGTCAAAAGAACACACATGCAATGACACTGGTGGATCCATGTGTGGTCTCTAAAGAGAACACACATGCAATGACACTGGTGGATCCATATGTTGTATGTGAAAAGAACACACATGCAATAACTCCAGTTGTTGGTAGTAAAAAGAACACACATGCAATGACACTGGTGGATTCATGTGTGGTCTCTGAAGAGAACACACATTTCAATGACACTTGTGGATCCATATGTGGTATTTGAAATGAACACACATGCAATGGCGCTTGAGTTGTTTTTAGTAAAAAGAACACACATGCAATGACACTGGTGGATCCATGTGTGGTCTCTGAAGAGAACACATATGCAATGACTCTAGCTATGGTTAATGAGAAGAACACACATTTCAATGACACAGGTGGATCCATATGTGGTATGTGAAAAGAACACACATGCATTGACTCTAGTTGTTGTTATAAAAAGAACACACATGCAATGACCTCAGTGGATCCATGTGTGGTCTCTGAAGAGAACACACATTTCAATGACACTGGTGGATCCATATGTGGTATGTGAAAAGAACACACATGCAATGACTCCAGTTGTTGTTAGTAAAAAGAACACGCATGCAATGACACTGGTGGATCCATGTGTGGTCTCTGAAAAGAACACACATGAATTGACTCTAACTGTGGTTAATGAGAAGAACACACATGCAATGACACTAGTGGATCCATGTGTGATCTCTGAAGAGAACACACATGCAATGACTCTAACTGTGGTTAATGAGAAGAACACACATGCAATGACACGGGTGGATCCATAGGTGGATTGTGAAAAGAACACAAATGCAATGACTCTGGTTGTTGTTATTAAAAAGAGCACACGTGCAATGACACTGGTGGATCCATGTGTGGTCTCTGAAGAGAACACACATTTCAATGACACTGGTGGATCCGTATGTGGTATGTGAAAAGAATAGTCATGAAATGACTCCAGTTGTTGTTAGTAAAAAGAACACACATGCAATGACACTGGTGGATCCATGTGTGGTCTCTGAATAGAACACACATGCAATGACTCTAGCTGTGGGTAATGAGAAGAACACACATGCAATGACACTGGTGGATCCATAGGTGGATTGTGAAAAGAACACACATGCAATGACTCTGGTTGTTGTTAGTAAAAAGAACACACATGCAATGACACTGGTGGATCCATGTGTGGTCTCTGAAGAGAACACACATTTCAATGACACTGGTGGATCCATATGTGGTATGTGAAAATAATAGTCATGAAATGACTCCAGTTGTTTCTAAAAAGAGCACACATCCAATGACACTGGTGGATCCATGTGTGGTGTCTGAAGAGAACACACATGCAATGACTCTGGTTGTTATTATTGAAAAGAGCACACATGCAATGACACTGGTTGTTGTTAGTAAAAAGAGCACACATGCAATGACACTGGTGGATCCATGTGTGGTCTCTAAAGAGAACAAACATTTCAATGACACTGGTGGACCCATATGTGGTATGTGAGAAGAACACACATGCAATGACTCCAGTTGTTGTTAGTAAAAAGAACACACATGCAATGACACTGGTGGATCCATGTGTGGTCTCTGAAGAGAACACACATTTCAATGACATTGGTGGATCCGTATGTGGTATATGAAAAGAATAGTAATGAAATAACTCTAGTTGTTGTTACTAAAAAGAACACACATGCAATGACCTGGTGGATCCATGTGTGGTCTGAATAGAACACACACGCAATGACTCTAGCTGTGGTTAATGAGAAGAACACACATGCAATGACACTTGTGGATACATAGGTGGATTGTGAAAAGAACACACATGCAATGACTCTAGTTGTTGTTAGTAAAAGAACACACATGCAATGACCTTTGGTGGATCCATGTGTGGTCTCTGAAGAACACACATTTCAATGGCCTTGGTGGATCCATATGTGGTATGTGAAAGAACACACATGCATTGACTCTAGTTGTTGTTAGTAAAAGAACACACATTCAATGACCTTTGGTGGATCCATGTGTGGTCTCTGAAGAGAACACACATTTCAATGACCTGGTGGATCCATATGTGGTATTTGAAAAGAATATGCATGCAATGACTCTCGTTGTTGTTAGTAAAAAGAACACACATGCAATGACACTGGTGGATCCATGTGTGGTCTCTGAAGAGAACACACATGCAATGACACTAAATCTGGGTAATGAGAAGAACACACATAATGACACTAGTGGATCCATAGGTGGATTGTGAAAAGAACACACATGCAATGACTCTAGTTATTGTTATTAAAAGAGCACACATGCAATGACCTTTGGTGGATCTATGTGGTCTCTAAAGAGAACACACATTTCAATGACACTGGTGGATCCGTATGTGGTATGTCAAAAGCATAGTCATGAAAAGACTCCAGTTGTTGTTAGTAAAAAGAACACACATGCAATGACACTGGTGGATCCATGTGTGGTCTCTAAAGAGAACACACATGCAATGACACTGGTGGATCCATATGTTGTATGTGAAAAGAACACACATGCAATGACTCCATTTGTTGGTAGTAAAAAGAACACACATGCAATGACACTGGTGGATTCATGTGTGGTCTCTGAAGAGAACACACATTTCAATGACACTTGTGGATCCATATGTCGTATTTGAAAAGAACACACATGCAATGACGCCAGTTGTTGTTAGTAAAAAGAACACACATGCAATGACACTGGTGGATCCATGTGTGGTCTCTGAAGAGAACACATATGCAATGACTCTAGCTATGGTTAATGAGAAGAACACACATTTCAATGACACAGGTGGATCCATATGTGGTATGTGAAAAGAACACACATGCATTGACTCTAGTTGTTGTTAGTAAAAAGGACACCCATGCAATGACACTGGTGGATCCATGTGTGGTCTCTGAAGAGAACACACATTTCAATGACACTGGTGGATCCATATGTGGTATGTGAAAAGAACACACATGCAATGACTCTAGTTGTTGTTAGTAAAAAGAACACGAATGCAATGACACTGGTGGATCCATGTGTGGTCTCTGAAGAGAACACACATGCAATGACTCTAACTGTGGTTAATGAGAAGAACACACATGCAATGACACGGGTGTATCCATAGGTGGATTGTGAAAAGAACACAAATGCAATGACTCTGGTTGTTGTTATTAAAAAGAGCACACATGCAATGACACTGGTGGATCCATGTGTGGTCTCTAAAGAGAACAAACATTTCAATGACACTGGTGGATCCGTATGTGGTATGTGAAAAGAATAGTCATGAAATGACTCCAGTTGTTGTTAGTAAAAAGAACACACATGCAATGACACTGGTGGATCCATGTGTGGTCTCTGAATAGAACACACATGCAATGACTCTAGCTGTGGGTAATGAGAAGAACACACATGCAATGACACTGGTGGATCCATAGGTGGATTGTAAAAAGAACACACATGCAATGACTCACAGTTGTTGTTAGTAAAAAGAACACACATGCAATGACACTGGTGGATCCATGTGTGGTCTGTGAAGAGAACACATATGCAATGACTCTAGCTATGGTTAATGAGGAGAACACACATTTCAATGACACAGGTGGATCCATATGTGGTATGTGAAAAGAACACACATGCATTGACTCTAGTTGTTGTTAGTAAAAAGAACACCCATGCAATGACACTGGTGGATCCATGTGTGGTCTCTGAAGAGAACACACATTTCAATGACACTGGTGGATCCATATGTGGTATGTGAAAAGAACACACATGCAATGACTCTGGTTGTTGTTAGTAAAAATAACACACATGCAATGACACTGGTGGATCCATGTGTGGTCTCTGAATAGAACACACATGCAATGACTCTAGCTGTGGGTAATGAGAAGAACACACATGCAATGACACTGGTGGATCCATAGGTGGATTGTAAAAAGAACACACATGCAATGACTCTGGTTGTTGTTAGTAAAAAGAACACACATGCAATGACACTGGTGGATCCATGTGTGGTCTCTGAAGAGAACACACATTTCAATGACACTGGTGGATCCATATGTGGTATGTGAAAATAATAGTCATGAAAGGACTCCAGTTGTTAGTAAAAAGAGCACACATGCAATGACAATGGTGGATCCATGTGTGGTGTCTGAAGAGAACATACATGCAATGACTCTGGTTGTTATTAGTAAAAACAGCACACATGCAATGACACTGGTTGTTGTTAGTAAAAAGAGCACACATGCAATGACACTGGTGGATCCATGTGTGGTCTCTAAAGAGAACAAACATTTCAATGACACTGGTGGACCCATATGTGGTATGTGAGAAGAACACGCATGCAATGACTCCAGTTGTTGTTAGTAAAAAGAACACACATGCAATGACACTGGTGGATCCATGTGTGGTCTCTGAAGAGAACACACATTTCAATGACATTGGTGGATCCATATGTGGTATATGAAAAGAATAGTAATGAAATGACTCTAGTTGTTGTTACTAAAAAGAACACACATGCAATGACACTGGTGGATCCATGTGTGGTCTCTGAATAGAACACACATGCAATGACTCTAGCTGTGGTTAATGAGAAGAACACACATGCAATGACACTTGTGGATCCATAGGTGGATTGTGAAAAGAACACACATGCAATGACTCTGGTTGTTGTTAGTAAAAAGAACACACATGCAATGACCTTTGGTGGATCCATGTGTGGTCTCTGAAGAACACACATTTCAATGCCCTTTGGTGGATCCATATATGGTATGTGAAATAATAGGCATGAAATGACTCAGAGTTGTTAGTAAAAAGACCACACATGCAATGACACTGGTGGATCCATGTGTGGTGTCTGAAGAGAACACACATGCAATGACTCTGGTTGTTATTAGTAAAAAGAGCACACATGCAATGACACTGGTTGTTGTTAGTAAAAAGAGCGCATGCAATGACACTTTGGTGGATCTATGTGGTCTCTGAAGAGAACACATTTCAATGACACTGGTGGATCCATATGTGGTATGTGAAAAGAACACATGTGCATTGACTCTAGTTGTTGTTAGTAAAAAGAACACACATGCAATGACACTAGTGGATCCATGTGTGGTCTCTGAAGAGAACACACATTTCAGTGACACTGGTGGATCCATATGTGGTATGTGAAAAGAACAACATGCAATGACTCTAGTTGTTGTTAGTAAAAGAACACACATGCAATGACACTAGTGGATCCATGTGTGATCTCTGAAGAGAACACACATGCAATGGTATGTGTGGTTAATGAGAATAACACACATGCAATGACCTTTGGTGGATCCATAGGTGGATTGTGAAAAGAACACACATGCAATGACTCTGGTTGTTGTTATTAAAAAGAGCACACATGCAATGACACTGGTGGATCCATGTGTGGTCTCTAAAGAGAACACACATTTCAATGACACTGGTGGATCCGTATGTGGTATGTGAAAAGAATAGTCATGAAAAGACTCAGGGTTATTGTTAGTAAAAGAACACATGCAATGACCTTTGGTGGATCCATGTGTGGTCTCTGAATAGAACACACATGCAATGACTCTAGCTGTGGGTAATGAGAAGAACACACATGCAATGACACTGGTGGATCCATAGGTGGATTGTGAAAAGAACACACATGCAATGACTCTAGTTGTTGTTAGTAAAAAGAACACACATGCAATGACACTAGTGGATCCATGTGTGGTCTCTGAACAGAACACACATTTCAATGACACTGGTGGATCCATATGTGGTATGTGCAAATAATAGTCATGAAATGACTCCAGTTGTTAGTAAAAACAGCACACATGCAATGACACTGGTGGATCCATGTCTGTTCTCTAAAGAGAACACACATTTCAATGACACTAGCTGTGGTTAATGAGAAGAGCACACATGCAATGACACTGGTGGATCCATAGGTGGATTGTGAAAATAACACACATGCTATGACTTTGGTTGTTGTTAGTAAAAAGAACACACATGCAATAACACTGGTGGATCCATGTGTGTTCTCTGGAGAGAACACACATTTCAATGACACTGGTGGATCCACATGTGGTATGTGAAAATGAATAGTCATGAAATGACTCCAGTTGTTGTTAGTAAAAGGAACACACATGCAATGACACTGGTGGATCCATGTGTGGTCTCTAAAGAGAACACACATGCAATGACTCTGGCTGTTGTTAGTAAAAAGAGCACACATGCAATGACACTGGTGGATCCATGTGTGGTCTCTGAAGAGAACACACATGCAATGACTCTAGTTGTTGTTAGTAAAAATAACACACATGCAATGACACTGATGGATTCATGCATGGTCTCTAAAGAGAACTGTAACACCCCGTCCACTCTGGCGGGGTGTCCTCTGGCGACAATTGGTCAGGATATCTAGGCGGCCCACAGATCAACACTAGTCTTTTCTATGCACTTTGTCCTCACTTTCGTGTGCACCGGTTACCCACTTCGGTTCGGTCACCCATCCTAGAATTGCTCTAGGCCAAACACGCTTAACCTTAGAGTTCTTTGAATGAGCTTTGGAAAGAAGTTGCAACTTGTTGGTATGAGTATTCTATCAATCCTATTAAGCCATGTGCCCGGTCTCACATACACCACCTTTAGAAGATCGATGCCTCATCGATCAAGCACACCTAAAACGTTCCTCTTGGCACCATTCTGCGTCTAGTGCACATGTGCCATGTCGTGTGCACTCCAGGCCACACGCCATGCTCCACATGTCCCGCCACTAACCCTTACACAGTGTAATCGCAAGGTCATTTCGATACCACTTGTAACACCCTGTCCACTTCTAGGCCCGGGGGTGTCACTCCTGGCAGCTTAATAGGCAATCTAGACTGGCCCCACAGATCAACACTAGTGTTTTCTGCGCACTTTGTCCTCACTCATGTGCACCCGATTACCCACTTCCCGGTCGGTCACCCATCCTAGGATTGCTCTAGGCCAAGCAACAACCTTAGAGTTCTTTTCGAATGAGCTTTCGGAAAAGAAGTTGCAACTTGTTGGTATGAGTATTCTATCAATCCTATTAAGCCATGCGCCTGGTCTCACAAGAACACACATTTCAATGACAGTGGTGGATCCGTATGTGGTATGTGAAAAGACCACACATGCAATGACTCCAGTTGTTGTTAGTAAAAAGAACACACATGTAATGACACTGGTGGAGCCATGTGTGGTCTCTGAAGAGAACACACATGCAATGACTCTAGCTGTGGTTAATGAGAAGAACACACATTTCAATGACATAGGTGGATCCATATGTGGTATGTTAAAAGAACACACATACAATGACTAAAGTTGTTGTTAGTAAAAAGAACACACATGCAATGACACTGCTGGATCCGTGTGTGGTCTCTGAAGAGAACACACATTTCAATGACACTGGTGGATCCATATGTGGTATGTAAAAGAATAGTCATGAAATGACTCCGGCTTGTTGTTAAGTGAAAGAGCACGATTGCAATGACACTAGTGGATCCATGTGTGGTCTCTGAAGAGAACACACATGCAATGACTCTGGTTGTTGTTAATGACAAGAACATACATGCAATGACACTGGTGGATCCATGTGTGGTCTCTAAAGAGAACACACATGCAATGACTCTTGTGGTTAATGAGAAGAACACACATTTCAATGACACTGGTGGATCCATATGTGGTATGTGAAAGAACACACATGCAATGACTCTAGTTGTTGTTAGTAAAAAAGAACACACAGGCAATGGCACAGGTGGATCCATGTGTAGTCTCAAAAGAGAACACACATTTCGATGACACTGGTGGATCCATATGTGGTATGTGAAAAGAACACACATGCAATGACTCTAGTTGTTGTTAGTAAAAAGAACACACATGCAATGACACTGGTGGATCCTTGTGTAGTCTCTAAAGAGAACACACATTTCAATGACACTGGTGGATCCATATGTGGTATGTGAAAAGAACACACATGCAATGACTCTGGTTGTTGTTAGTAA